>JALIZH010000134.1:600000-982500 GCA_030522465.1 Rhipicephalus appendiculatus
AATGCCAAGTGGTAATATGGAAATCATGACATGTCATGTGCAACATGACTTGCATGCCACGCTCATGAGACTCTCGTGGCCGTTTCGCTAGCTTGATTTACACCAAGTTTGGTATTGAGGGACGTGACTGTATGACGGGCATAAATGACAGGTGGTAATATGCAAATCATGACATGTCATGTGCAACATGACTTGCATGCCACGCTCATGACACCCTTGTGGCCGTTTCGCCAGCTTGATATGCACCAAATTTTCAGGTGAAAGCCTTTAATGTTTCATGCTCACGTCCGCCCGTCCGTCCGTCCCTCCAGCCGTGCCCCTGGCACAGTGCCAGGTGGGCGCCGGGGCGCGCAAACGGACGCCGGTCGCGTTGGACTCTACAGCACTCGCGCTTTGCTTGCGTAATAGCGTCGCTGTGCCCAGCGTCTCTAATCATGCAAGGAGGGAGACGAGCGCATCACGTTCCATTCTGACCGACCCCGTCTCAGTGGGCACAGGCGTTCGAGGAACACACTTTGGAATTGACAAAGTGTCCGTCAATTTAAACGCTGGAACGCGGATGGCGTCTGTACGATGCTCAGAGCGCGAGAATACGAACGCATGCGAAACGGAGGCAGATTGGTATCGCGTCTCGCTGCGATTCGAGGTAAAAAATTAAGCCAACCCAAGTGACAGGTGGTAACATGAAAACCTTGGCATGCATGTCATCTACAATGCCATCTACATGCCACGCTCATGGTGCGCTTGCGTCCAGTTCGCTAGCTTGATATACACCAAAATTGGTATTGCGCGACGTGACTGTATGACGAACACAAATGACAGGTCCTAACATGTACATAATGACATGCATATTATGTACAGCATGATTTGCTCCTTGCTGGCTGCTTCGCATCACATCGATTCCCACAGTGCGTGGGATCTGCCGGTTTTCTTTGTGTGCGGTCTCTTTGCAGCTTGTATCTTTTTTCTATTTTCCACTCCTGCTGTAGCCAAATTTATGGCTGCAGTAATGCAGCACTGAATTCAAGCTCCTTTGATATATATATATATATATATATATATATATATATATATATATATATATATATATATATATATATATATATATATATCACAAGCGGGTACACGTGCGAAAGAGCACACATTTATGCCTAACGTTCCGGCCATGGCACGGCTGCTATCATTCTCTGACGAATGCGCCGTGCCACAGCCGAAGAGTTCGGCATAAATGAATTGCTCTCCCGTATGTACCCGCTTGTTTTCATATATATGCGCGCACAGATACAAATGCCCACAAGAACATACTGAACGGTGCTCGCACTCCCTCCGAAATAACTTTCTGGTCTTTCTGGCTGCGCCACTGAACTCTTCCTTGTTTGAATTTTATTGCAGTCTTTTGTGTGGTACATTGCACTTAACAGTTTTAACAACCCAAAAATGTGTGCCTTCTGATGTACTGCACCACACATATTATATTACTAGAGAAATGAGCGACACTGTACCTGTTTGAACTGCCAAGGACGCTGCGAATATAGCGATAGCGCCGACACTTTGCTGCAAGAAACATGTTCAAGCAAACACCCGTCAAACGCATGGGATGGCCCTTTGTTCAATAGCTGCAGTACTGTAACAGTACGGTCTCCTAGATAGAACTAACCACCGTACGAGTTGGTAAGTATTGATTTCTTTCGAAACGACGCTACCAAATAAGACGTTAACATAGGAAAGCACAACGCTTGGCGAAGTTTCCGTTCACGTGTTTTCGGTGCTTCCGTTTTCTTCGGTGGCGCCATTTCACATCAGCATGAAAGCTCGTGACTTGCAGGCAGGCAAGTAATTAGAGACCGTAGCGTATGCACATTCGGTATCCCTTCTCGTTTCCTAAATGAACGCGAGACAAGCCCAGATGCTCTGGCGCACTTCACTGGTAGTGGTTTTACTAGAGCACTTAGGTCTCGTAATGCACAAATCTGACTAATATTCTTAAAATAGGTTATTCTTCATTCGCAATCAGTCGTTTATGCCCACATCACTTGCACTCATCTATGGTACGAACATAACGCTACCAACCATAATTGCAATATAAAATTTTCACACTCATTTACGCTTACGTCGTTCTTCACCAATCCCTTCAGCTTTCATGAGTTGTTCACGAGCAAATACATGTCCATAACTTTTTGATTGTTACTCGGACAAGCGATGCTAAGCTTTCCCAACGATTACTTCTGCTTAATCTTTTTTCTCATTTCCAGATTGATTTCTTATTTCGTTCGGATTAATTTTACGCCATATCTGGTTGTTGATAAGAGAACCGCCGCTAGGGCGTAGACTTCTGGGCTTGTTGGTTTGGTACGTGCAATGAAGCCATAGCGCTGAAAACAAAGGAAACAAGGAAGAGGACAGGAGGTGCGCTGGTCCTTAATCTCTGTGTTTTCCACGCTATGGCCGTCATTTAATGCGCTGTTGGGGACTAATATTCCATGCATTAGTATCTTCATTGCACTTACCGTCAAAATGATGTAAATGGCACATGCGCTGATTGATATTGTGCTGTTGAACCGGAGACGGATGTACTGCGTTGAAAAGTTTGTAAAAGAGGTAACGTCATTACAATGCAAGTAAAGGCGATAGCTGGGCTATTAGTTCCATAGATCAGACAACGGAATATTCCAACACAGCTAATAAGGGCATCGACAAAAATTTACCGCAGCGCAAAAGTAACAAACCAGTAATTATGTACATTGAAGTTTGCTTTAAAAGCAGGGCAGATGCACAACACATCATCGAACGTGTAGACACCCTGAATATCATTTATGTCTCTCTCTTCTTGTATTTTACTTTGACAAAAATGCGGCTATGGCGCTCAATAACATTTCGAAAGCAACTTTGAACTTTCTTTTAATATTTTAATGAACGGCCTTCATGCCACATACAACCTAAATACGTATCGAATTCGAGGTGATGGAAACAAAGCTTGTCAAAATTAAGACACGTGAGACAGGCTAATCCTTGTATTTCTCAATCTGCAAGATCTGCTAGTATTTTGGCTGCAGCTTATTTCTCCTACACAATTATTTTTTTCTTTGCTGTCGCCAAACATTCTGCTTATCATCACATTTTTTTTTCATTCTATTAGTTAGCACCATAGAAAGTTGTATTTAATCAAGTCATGGATTAGTCATATGAATACACTAAAGAGGCGTCTTATTCATTGTTTAAGCTGAACTTCAAACGTAAGCAGGAAACTTGAAACCATTACGCATTATAGCGTTTTTTTTTCTGACCCAAGATGAGCAACTTTCACGAAGAAAAAGTATCCACGCAAGCTACATGGCGGTGTGTGTGAAATAAACGAAATTTACACACGTCTCTACAACCGCAAGAATGACGACAGGTGGCTACAAGTCACACTCCCAGGTGCGTGTGCGTGAGGCGCGTGCCTTGCCGGGCGACCTGTCCAGTGCTCGTGCGTGATAAGCACTTCGGGAAATAGTGAGCGCTCTTTTCCGTGCAGTAACTCAACTGAAACTTTGTTAGAGAACAATACATATTCTGGTATCGGTAATATGCGACCACTTAGCAGCCATTTGAGTTGTGCTTTTGTCACCTGCTTTTTCGCGGGATGTCGATAACCCGGCTCTTTTCTACTGCGCAATCGCTTATTCTGTACAAAGGAGGGTAAAGAAAAAGTGTGCTGTTTTTAATGAACATCTGGCGGAAAAATACCGTCCTAGCGCACGTGTACTTTTTTTGATAACAGTTCATGGCAGCCAGCACAGAGGTTGTGCAAGAACTTTCATGGACACAGTTGTTTCTCATGCCGTGAAATTCTCACATTTTTACTGTTAAATGAGACTTTGTCCCTGCACCAACGGCTCCGTATCGGCACTGATCTGGAGAGAACAGTACTCCCGAATGCAAGGCAAAAAGTCTAGTCTCTCCACGGATTAGAATACATCGCCATGCTCAAACCAAGAGAGGTGCCGTCCAAGCCAGAGAGAAAGTACCTAATTAGTGCGGAAAAAAAAGCGCTCTTCCACACTAAGCACTCATACATGATTTAGGAGTTTGGCTTACAGTTGCAAAACAAAGTACGACTGAGCCACTAGGTGCGCTAGTGTGGGGAAAATAAAAACTGAAAACTTCGCATGGGTGTCATGCTGTGATTGATAGCTTCCGCTGATTCTCTGAAAAACCATGCCAAGGCTGGTGGCCCAGAAAAGCATATTTTTTTAAACAAAACGGGCGTTGTCCTGACCTCAAAGATGGATGTCACTTCGAGGCTGTAGATGACAGGTACAAACACGTGCGTAGCCAGCGGGAAAATAAACAGCTGCAATATGGACGCCCACATGAGGTGCCAGCCGTAGGCGTAATAGTGGGCAGGTATGGCAACGAGTCCCCGTTGACGAAAGTATAGACGCCACCGTTGAAGCGGCCAGAGGAAGCATCATGAGCGTCCGACTTCCGAGGAACACTTCCAGCACAGCGGAAGTTGGACCAGCGTTTCGCCCATATTTGCGTAAGGAGAAGTAAAGACCCAGGGAAAGATTTCCCAGAACCAGAACACCGAACAGAACGTATTCAGTGGCGTTTAGCACCGACGGCATCTTGGCTTTCTTCCGGTCCTCAAAGCCGGCTCTGTCATTCCTGCAAGATATATTCGGCTGTTTAGTAATTCTGTATAGAGCAAGGTCATCACTAGTTTCTGAGCTATGAGAGTCTTGGTTTCTTGTGGCTCTCACAAAAATGCATAATCCTCCTGGTTACATTGTTTTGGTACGACACATATTGGCGACATAGTAATATATGAAAGCGAAGCATGTGTTTGTCTAATTGCAGTCCAAAATACTCTTCAAACTGAGCTGGTTTTGCTCATCCCGCTTGCGATCAGAGAACGGAATAACCTGTCCCCCCTCCATTACCAGTAGCACATTCTCAGCCACTTTCTCCAAACTAGTAGAAGCCGATTTGATAGCCTCGCAAATTTAAAACGGTGGTAGGTCTTTTTTTTCCTCTCATTTAAGTAGAGTACCAATCTGTTTGTAGTATGAAAATTGTGCTTGTATGTTTTGTTCTAGTTTTTTTTTTTCGTGTTTTTTTCTTTGACTTGTACTAAATCACTGTCTCAAATTGTCCACCTGTTATAATTCCTCTGGGACTGACAGTATGTATAAATAAATAAATAAATAAATAAATAAATAAATAAATAAATAAACATAAATATGCTATTTTAGCGGCGGTATGATACTATCGAAAGCTTCTCTGTCACAAGAACTTGTCCACATTCCTCGGGCCTAGTTGTTACAATAAAGAAAACTGCCCAAATTCTCTTACGCTATCAAAGATTCACGAGACTAGAATTTTTCGTTCTTCTACCACAATGCTACGAGGCTAGCAGGAGCGACAAATCAACTTAATTTTTGTTACCTCTTAGAGCTCCTCACCCCCTCCACACAAACACACACACACACACACACACACACACACACACACACACACACACACACACACACACACACACACACACACACACACACACACACACACACACACACACACACACACACACACACACACACACACACACACACACACACACACACACACACACACACACACACACACACACCACACACACACACACACACACACACACACACACACAAACACACACACACAAACACACACACACAAACACACACACACACACACACACACACACACACACACACACACACACACACACACACACACACACACACACCAGAATCGCCAACCGTAGGGTAATTACCCTACTTGTAGGGTATTTTCGGAATTTTTCGGCCAGCGTGGGGTAGTAGGGCGGTGACGTCGGGAAATTTCAGCATTTCGCTCGTCATTGATCAGTGAAAAAATGTAGAAGATCCGCGTGACATATCCTAGGGTTGCATTCCTGAAGAGATCCGAATTGGAATGGTCTTAATTCAAATGCCACTAGCACAAGGCGAAGACGAAAGATAATACGTCACACATCCTTGTGCTAAGTTTGTTGTTTTTTTTCTCGTGGATGCTTTTTTTTTGCCCTCTCTGTCGTCTCCCTCTGTTCGTTGTGTGGAGGCACTTTTAAATTTTGCGACGGTGGTCCGGCTTCAGTTATGAAGGCGAAAGTCTGAGAAGCCTCATCATACAAGAAAAGTGATGGTCGGCTTCAACGCCAGTGTTGCAAAAAATCATGATGATATAACGACACCGCCTCACCATGTGATCGTGGCATGAAATATCGCCATATTTTTTTTATTTCATCATGAAGTCATTGTGGCGTCACAATGTGACGTCCAGTGATGGCGTCATCAGATGTCATGTCGCACGGTCGCAGGTGGGCCGATCCGGGAGGCACGCGAGGTGTTGAAAGCTTGCGATGGCTCCGACCCCGGAGGCAATGAAAGCCATGCGAGGTGCAGAAATCTTTCGAGTCGGTCGACAGAATCGAGTGAGAAGAAGAAAAAATGCCCCAACCTCCCCGAAGGAAATCGTGAGGAAATGCGAATGCATTTCTTGCGCCGACACCGACTTCTGCAATCGCCTTGAGAGGCGCCCAGCCAGCGAACGGTCGAGAGTGAGGCGCGAGCGGACGGGAGAGTGGGGCGCAGAGAGGAGAGAGAGCGAACGGCGAGAGAAGGAGCGGCGAAGCACTGCACCTACCCTCTCCTACACTCTCTCGCACCACATGCTCCGGTTGCTAGGGGCGAGGATAAGCGCGCGCGCCCGCAGCTGTTGCTATGGGAGAGGGAGTGAGAGCGGAAAGCTAACACCTGCCGGCGCGCGGACACCGCCGCGGAAAACACCGGATGCCTGACATAGCCCGACTAAGAAATGCATTCGCATTTAAAAAGAAAATGGCTTACGCCTTCCGAGTCATCTCAAGTGAATGCAGAAGGGACCACGCGAGTTTTTCTCGCTTAACGCTCCTTGTTACCATGTCGCCTACACTGCCAGCCGTATACTTGCTGATGAGACTCCTATCTTTTTTTCTTTTTTTTTTCAACTTTGAGTCAACGCTCTTCCCATACAAATACCGGAACGCTTTTTCCTCCCATCTGCTCTCTTTCGTGCTCCCTCATCTCTCTTCGAAATTAATTTTCTAACCACTGAAGTCGCCACCGACTACAGCATCCCCATACCTATGCACGTCGTAGAGTGTACGTTACATGTACGTTATCATTGTTCCACGGCACTATTTTTAGGTGTAAGGTAAAACGTACGGCAATAAAAAATGTTGTGTAGGGTAAAGTAGGGTAATTTTGACCTTGGCGTAGGGTATGTTCCTCAGATTGGTTGGCAACACTGACACACTCACGCAGAAACACTACTCACTTTTTCTTGACATCGCCTCGGCATCGAGCTTACGCACTGGCTAATGAAAAAAATTATCGCTCTAAGAGTAAGTCTACCAACTGCATTTTATGTCGCAGTACAAAGATGGTTAGAAAGTTGCATGCCCATGGTCAATGTCTCAACACCAGAAGAATGGAAAACGGCACCATCTTCAACTAGTTTAAGTGCGCGTGCAATGCACGTCTCACATACCCCAAATAAAAAAGCATATGCGCATCTGTTGCACGTAGATCATTTTAAATGCTTGCGTATGGGTATTTTTCCCGCACTGTGTGTGGCGACCTATATCCAATAAACGGCCGCAATGTGGTAGGTGGCAGCAGGTTGAGAAATGCAGGAAACAGCTGTTTCCCTCTCCCATATTGTGGAAATGACCCTACACTGAGGCAATTTAACTCTCTTGTGGGTGACACGACGCTCAGAAGAGTGCGTAATGACTCCCAAACAGAGTTGACGTGTCTCCTTAAAGAGAGTCATATACGTGGCTAGCCAGAATTTTCTCTTTGAGCGCAAGCCAAAGCCACCGTATCAAAACGGCAGTCTGTGAAGCCTCTGAGCAACACAAGCTTCCGTTGTCATGCGAGTTCTTCTAATTGCAGTGACACTGCTTCGCGATTCTGACCCTGAAGTATAGAGACCTTAAGCGGGTAAGGATTGAACTTTTTACTGAGCTAACCTGTTCCCTGCAAAAGAAGCAACAATCACAACGCAACGATGGTGGCAAGCACATTCGTCGGTCGTCGATGATTTTTGTTCTCGCTGAAACACGTCGGCTTTTGTGCATAAGTGGCCGAACAGTTACCGCGAACAGAGTTACCGCTGGTGCTCGCGCTGCTCGCGCGCTCAATCCAACCGAACATTCTAAATCACTCGTGAAGTTTCCCGAACATCACGGTGCGCTCCACGCCCCCCCAGTGGTAACCGTTTTAGATCGCAGATTTTAAGCGTTCATTCCTGCGCTGAGCAGCATCGACATTGGCGTTGGCGTTGTCGGCGTAACCGATAGAGCGAACGAGTACAAAAAACAGCGAACGACGGCGAAAAAATTACACCACCTCCCGCTGAAGGGGACCATGAGGCGATGAGAAGCAGCATGGGGGGGGTGCACACCGCGTTTGCATCGGTTTGACTAGGTGTTTCCGTTAATGTTTCCGTTAATGTTGCGTATTTAGTGTTATCGTTTGTGTTGTGTTTATGCTCTTTTGTTGTTGTTAACGTAGACACCTAGTGTCTACGTTAACACCGTGCGGCGCAGCCGGTGCAGTGACTGAGCGTGTGTACGACATAACGCGAGCCTTTTATCTAAACGAGGAGGGGGGAATGTGGGGAGAGGGAGGTTGGCTACGGCGCAGCCACAGATGTTAGCTGGTGTGTGGAGAGGAGGTGGGTGGAGAGGGTTTGCGCATGCGCAGTAAAAGTGGTCACGCCGCACACCGGATTGAACTCCGCCATAAGCTGCTTCGCATCTAAAAGAGTGAATGCGGAGTGGGTCGATATGACGAGCCACTGGCCTCTAACTTGGCTTTCTTCCTCTGTCATGCGCGCTGGCCCCTCGGTCGGAGCTCGTGCGCATGCGGGACTGACACGTGCACAGTGGCTGGCTTCGCTTAACGACGGCCGCTAAATAAAATTATTTAGCGGACCGTGGCTTAACGGGGCTGTCGGCGTTTCACTTGGTTCGCGATGCCTGCAATGCACAGGAAGGTGTGCACAGCACTCGAGAGCAGGCAGTTTCTGAGGCAATATGTAACGAATGTTACATTCCTACAACTATGCGTAGCCAAAACTTCAAACTCACTTGAGGTTTGCCCCAACACGAAGCTGCGCTCAGAGTTCTCATTAAGGAGTGTCGTCATCGTCAGGTGAAATTTTTTGTGAGTGAGGCCAGATCACATAAAAATGAAGAAATTATCATCGGTGGTAATATAGGCTGTCCGTGTGTTTCTGAACATAATTAATAGCTTTCTGGTATCAGTTGCCCAACGTTTCTATCGCATAATTAACATATCGTCAACTCGACTACGTATTTTTCGAGGAAAATAATTGGCCACCCGCGATCGATCATTCATAGTCTCGCGCAACGTAACGCGCCTTTATTGAGGCCATGCTCTCACACATTCACACTGCCACTCTTTGTTGTAGAAGACTCATTATGTAACAGAAGACAACTTCAACACGCCGCCTTCAAGATGAAATCACGTGAAGCCAGTGCGTCAATGGGCATTAAAAACGTTATTTCCAACTTCCCGTAAATCTACCCGTTCAGGAAGAATACACTAAGAAGTAGTAACAGCGCAATCTTCACACAGGGACAAACAAAGAAGCAACACAGACAAGCGCTGTGTTGCACAGCGCTTGTCTGTGTTGCTTCTTTGTTTGTCCCTGTGTGAATATTGCGCTGTTACTACTTCATAATGCAAAATCAACTAGCCCAAAGCTTCACGTTACTAAGGAAACACTAACTTCTGCGAAAGCTAGGCTTCGTTTGAATAATTTTGTTTTACCTTTATCGAAACTTATCCTACGAACACTAAACTTATCGTTACTTTTGCTAACGCAATGTTTTCGCATTCGCAGGTATATAACGACGTACCTCTATGAGCTCCTCGTGAAGATTTAGGCCAGCTGCCACTAACAGTCGCGCGAAGAACACCTGAACATTTTAACGCACCTCTCATTAACCTTTCCCTCCAGTCCCCTTCCTTCTCTAGAGCTCGGCTCGCATATTCGACGCATGCGCATCCCTGTTTCCTCTACGAGCGGAAAATGACGAAGCTGAACAAAAAATGTAGTAGCGGAAAGCGAAGCCACACACAGATGTTTCAAAGCCGTCGTAAACAACCAACTTGATCTGATTGTGTAGCTGCGATAGTCAGGGGTATAAATAAGGCAAGGTCGTGCCCATCGAAGTGTTCACGCATTACCCAAAGGCGGAACATGTGATCTTCTTTTCACAGCGACGTTGTATGCAGCTTGGACATTTTGTCTTTATGTGTGCGAAAAAAAAAAATCACCGCCCAAGCACTCCGTACAAATGGTTAACCAGCGAAGCTGAAATGTGCGGCCCCGGTGTTTAGCAGCGGGTTCAACCCGACGCTGCACTGAAGCCATCCACAATTATCGTTGCCAGGTTGTGGTCGAACCACAGGCGGTCACAGACGTCGCAGCCGAAGCCAAAGTGGCGCTGGAGAAACTCTCGCCCAAAGCGGGCGTTCGCCCCGGCGAACGCACGAAGACTGAGGCACTCGTTGTCCACCCTAGAGCTGCTCCGCGCCGCCATCTCCCGTGTCTTCAGCTTCACGGTGCGCCGATCACCTGGCGAAGCTCCGTGCGCTACCTCGGGCTCACCATCGACAACCGTCTACGGTGGCTGCCTGCTGTCAAGCGCATTCGCCAGGACGCCCGTCGTGTCGAAACCTCTGTTCGCCGACTCCTCGCCCGTGGCGACGGCTGCCCCCCTTCATTTGCGTGCACCATCTACGAGGCAATGGCGCTTTCCTTAGTGCACTACGCCCTCCCACTGTGCAGTGTTCGAGAGGTGCAGCGGCGCGCACTGGAAAGCGATTACCTCCGAGTGATCCGCATGTGCCACGGATTTCCACGCAGTTCTCGTGTGGCAGAAACACTTGCGGAAGCTCGCGCGTGGCCGGTTTCATCAACATCTGACCTGCGTGCCCTGTGCCACATGGAGCGCCTACACCAGGCCCCGGACGCTGGCCCCCCTCCTCGCCCGACTTCGTGCAGTCCCCAACTCGCGCGTCGGCCGAATCCTCGACTTCTACGACAGTGTGGTGGTTGACGAACCGAGGCCCCCTGCACGCTGGCCCGCCCCTCATTGCCGCGAGCCCCTGCAAGTTACCCTCGAGCTCCCTGGTGTCCGCTCTAAGCGCAACACCCCCCCGCTGTGCCATCGCGCAGGAAGCCGCAGCGCGGATGCACGAGGACCTCGCCGGCAGGACCCACGTCTTCTCCGACGGCTCTGTCCTACAGGACCGCTCCGCTGCGGCAGCCTGCGTCGCCCCCGAGCTCGGCACTGAACTCCAGCGACGCCTGAGCTACTGTGCCTCTTCCACCACAGCCGAACTGGTGGGTCTGGAGCTGGCTGCTGATCTCCTTCGCGACTCGCCGGCTGTCACGAGCGCAGCTATTTTCTGCGACTCTAAACCAGCCCTGCGCCAGCTCGCGAGGGAAGACTCCGGCCCTTCGCTCGCACAGCGCGTCGCCCAGAAACTCCTGGCACTTCGAGAGAATGCCTGTGACGTTGTCTTGCAGTGGCTCCCATCCCACGTCGGCATCACAGGCAACGAGGCAGCGGACGAGCTCGCAAAGCGAGCACACTCTGCCGCGACCCCGCTGACGGATTACGCCGCGTCGTTTAACTCTGCGCGCATCAACTTTCGACGTGAGCTAGCGCGCGATCATCCTGACGCGCGGGTCGCCGCTGGACGCCCCCCCCTCCTCCACTCCCGACTGCTGGATTCCCCCGCCGCGTTCGCGCGCTCCTCCTCGCTCTGAGGACCGGATCTGTGTGGCCCGCGGAGCGTAGGCATC
The DNA here is from genome assembly GCA_030522465.1 of Rhipicephalus appendiculatus. Taxonomy (NCBI): domain Eukaryota; kingdom Metazoa; phylum Arthropoda; class Arachnida; order Ixodida; family Ixodidae; genus Rhipicephalus; species Rhipicephalus appendiculatus. The sequence continues at coordinate 611,929 of JALIZH010000134.1, forward strand.
GTCTCCGCGGCGCGGCTTAACCGAACTGCGTCGATTGCGGCGCGGTGGAAACAGTTGTGCATCTCGTGTGCCAGTGCCCGTCCCTTATGGACGCACGGAAGCGGCTCGTCATGGCGTACCGCCGCGTCGGCCTACCCTGTGTGACCCTCCAGGACTTCCTCCACCCTACCGGCCACGAGGATTGCCGCCGCGTTGCACTTTCGGCCCTCCTCGCCTTCCTCGAAGAGTCGAACCTAATCGCGCGGCTTTTTTAAGCCGCTCGCCACGGTCAACCAGAGTTACTCCTCCTCGCGAGTCCGAAGGTTTCTTTTTTTTTCTTTTTTTTTCTCTCTCTCCCTCTCCCCCCTCTCTCACTGTCCCTTTGATCCCCATCCCCCGCGAGTGTTTCGGTTAAGGTGTCCTCACTGAGACAGTTATCGTGCACTCCTCCCCCATTTCCCCCCCCCCCCCCCATTTTTTTTTTATTATTTTTTTTAATTTTTTTTTTTATGAATAAAGAATCACTCACTCCCGCAATCATCACGTCGACGCTGTTCTGTCCACAACGCCGCTTCTTCGGCGCGCCGTTGCTGCAAGCGTTTGACCCTGCAAGCGTCGTACCCAAGCTCGCACGCCAATGGCGCGCGAGCTTGGGTACGACACTAAGAATGACGTAACTGATAGCACAGACAATGGAGACCGCTCGTGACACAGATGCCGAGCGGTTTTCGTTTCTCCTAGCCATATACAGCTTTCGCTGTAAAAACACGTAGTGCGCGCATGTGAAGCAGAAATTGGGCGAACCCCACTACTCACAACTGGCCCACCAAAATGAAGAAGGCAACAAACGGGAGTATAATTATTATTATTAATAGTATTTTATATGCGCACACTAGTACCCAGGGAGACGGAGCAAATAGAGAGAGCACGCCCACAGATGCCCCACCTACGAATGCGCCACAAAAATTGTGCAGGCCCTGATACTCAGTACTGCCCTATTGAAAATCTCTCCACCATAGGAATGGTGGATTCCACCATCCATCGTTAAGGTGGATTATGGTGCTGGAATACGGTGGCAATGGTGTATGCTGGCGTATGATGGATGCTGGAATGTGATGGATGCTGGAAACTAATGGAGCGCTAAACGGCCCTAAACCGTCAGGATCGTCGTCCCTAGCTTTCATACCTAAGTAATTGCATAGAAAACAATGAAGAAAGCCTCAGGGCAAACAAAAGACGCTTGAAAAAAAAAGAAGCCTTTTGTCACGAGGAGTCGAACGCGGTACCTTCGGATCCTGAGTACTCTACCACTACGCCACGCTGAAACTTGCGTTGAGGGTCGCATAATGACTAGTCAACACTAACACATCGTTTAACTTCAGCGTTGTATGTCGCATACTTGAGACAGACACGATCTTCCCCCTCCTACTAAAATTTGCACACTGATTAAACATAAGAAAACAGATGCCAGTAACGAATGGGATGTCGACAATGGCAGCAGCACTAAATTTCTGTTAAAATTCACAACGTAACAAAAAAGTATATATTTACATATCAACAGGCTGTTAATGCCTAGATTAATATATCCGTTTCTCGTTTTTTTGAAAGGGAATCTTGCGCAGAGGCTTCGTGTCGACTCTAAGCTCGTTCGATAAATACGCGCGTACAATTGATTGAATACTGTGATGTCTTTTTGCGCAACGAGCGCGGCCGTGCCAGCACACTGATCTGTGTAGCTATCGTTAGGTACAACTACATAACCGCTAGGCCAAGTAGAATGCAGTGTGCGGGAAATATATGTCATCATATTGGGTCAGGAACACATACGAATTGACAAATATCTGTTCTCGCATACGAGCCAGAGAAGTGCCGGCGAGTGTGACCAGCGGCTATCGGTGACCGGAGGCGTTTGCTGTAAGCGCGTCGCATTTATGTTCATCGCTTCTTGTGCGGACGCCTTACACAAGAAAAAATGCTTCATTTAGGTTAACCGATGTCACACCTGTGCTGTAAAATCATTCGTACTCGTCGGAATCGTGTATCCTAAAACCTAGAAGCGCTGATGACACGTAGACGGACTCGCTCGGTACGCTAGGCCTAAATTTTGGTGGAAGTCATGGTGGTAGAATCGGATGGTGGAAGTCATACTTGGTGCGGCTTATCTCGACGCATGCCGAAGGTGAAAGATTGTGCATTTTAGCTTCGCACGCATTTTCACTGTTACCTTAAAGCGCAGCTGAATTAATGAGTGTGCAAGAATTTCCAGAGTTGAGTTTCTAGCGTGGCGATATCAAGTGGCAGCTGTTTCCTGGTCAACCCGTTGAATTTTAAAAAAGGCTCATTTACTTCTACCATTGCACGGCGATGTAACACATTTACCATCGCTGTTCACACCGACACCTCTAGGCACGTAAACCTCACAATACAGCACCACATCACGGTTGTCAAACTGATATAAATACGTGATAAAAATGTAAACATTCACGGATTCTGCGCTCCACAATTATTGAAGCGGTATTGTCACCGCATGAATAAAAAAAACATCTGCTAGAAAGCGTAATGATCAGTGTTGGCTTATTTCGACCGCAAACACATTTTTCTACACATTCGAGAGGGAAACGTTGAAAATAACAGTGATTTCTTGTACTGTGCCACGTGCATTTCCATCATGCCACCATCTTCCACCATGTTTCCACTATGCCACCGTCATCCAGCTTGTTCACCAAGCCATCCACCAAAACATATTTTGCATCGCCACCATCAACCAGTATTTTCCACTGCCACCATCATTGGCTCGCCACCACCACCACCATCTGCCACCATTTTTTCCACTCTCGCCATCATCAGCCATTATGACCACTACAGCTTCCAGCTTATCCACTATTATTTCCACCACATCCACTATTGTTTCCACCATATCCAGCAACGATTCCAGCATCCACCAACCAAGGATTTTCAATAGGGTGGCTCACCAAAAAAATAAGAATGGAACACATGGGCAGCAAGCACCAATTAAGATCATGCACAAAATGCCAAGCACATCGGCCAAGCCAGAAAAGACTACGCATGCCGCAGCAAAAATGCGCATGCTGCTCGAATACAAAACTTGGAAGGAGCATATGCATTTCAACAGAGGCTTTCGCGAAGGCATGTCTGATTTAGTTGCACGATGTGTGATTCGCTAAGTTATGAATTATCTGTCGCCTCAGAGTCACGAGCTAAGCAGCTGCGCCTGTCGTCCACCTCGATAGAGCAGAATTACGCCTCAGTCTTTTCTTCTCGCGTCCTTCATGTAGCATGCGCTCACACACTGCTTCAAACTGTAAAGATTTACAAGTGCAGCCAAGTGGCTTCAATAATTCCTTAGGCTCCGAGATTTTCTACGACAGCACTGTCTTTGCAAACTGAATATGTATCATAACATTGTTCTCGCTTTTCTCCTTTCTGAATGAGTGAATTGCGCGCATTTAATGCCGAGCAATTCACAGAATGTCTATTGGTACAGCATGCTTGTGTACTGTGGTGCAGGGGAATTGTTTCGAAAATCAGATGCCGCGAGACAATGGAGGGGTTGACGCTGTCGGCGATGCGAAGGTTACTCTAACGAAGTGGTCAATGCATTGTGTTCGTCGTGGCTGCTTCTCGTCACCAGAACCTTGTGATAACTTAATAATACAAGCTATACCCGCAACATTTTCGTGAAGGTGCGGTGTAGTTATACGCATAACACTTGCAGGTTTACTGATGTAACGTCTAAATGGAAAAGGACCAAATTCATCGCTTCCATCTTGGGATGTTGTAGCTTCAAAGGAGCACTGACATCAAATTTAAGCATGGCAATATTTTTGCGTCCACGAGTAGTTATGGACCTCTTGAAGGGGTTCGCGTCTCTGGCGCATAGATTAATTTGAGTAGTATTGAGCACAATTCAGAACGCGTGGCAAGATTGCCAATTTGTAGCCCTCGCAGCGCTGCCTCACGGTCAACTCCACAACGAACCCCAGCTCGTCATGTGGCTACAGAAATAAACGCGACCCCCCCCCCCCTCCTTTTTTTCCCCTTCCGAATTTTTGATGGAGGGGGGTGTTTTACTGCAAAGAAATAGCGAAAATAAGTGTTTTTCCCTAAGAGTGAAAGTCTTCAGCAAGACCCCCCCCCCCCCCCAAAAAAAAAAAAAAAAAAAAAAAAAAAAAAAAAAATCCTGGCTACGGGCCTGCGCGAGGTTCAGCTGACCTTTCGTCAGCTAGATGCACATGTGCAGTTATGTCGTCACCTTCATCGCCGTTAAAGGCGCAGACAAGTGATGAAGTTCGTACTGTGGAACTGGGAGTCACCGTGATGGGCGAGGTCGCGAACCATTTCCGCTTCGGCCCTTTGCGAAGCACAGGTTCAGGAATGGACAGCGACAAGGGCGTCCCTCTGGACCCTCGCGTTGGCCATGCTCGCTGGTCTGTCTGAGTTATCTATATCAGAGGATTTTAGTGTGTACGGCATTCCGGTGTACGCAAAGGAGTTTGCGGAATATCGGGTGACCGGACAATGATATCGACATATTGTGAAGCTTTGGACGATCACAATGTAGATACACACGCTGTTTTGCTTTTAGATGTGAAGCATCTTATGGCGAAGCTTAATCCGGTGGTGGTGGTGGTGGTGGTGGTGGTGTGCCGCGTGCCCACTCTTACTGCGCATGCGCAAACAGTTAAAGAAAAAATAAAAATAAAAAAACCTCCTCTCCCCCTCCCTCTCCTCTAGGCATCCCTCCCCACGGCAACCACACCCTCACTGCGCATGCGCCTCCCTTCCTCTCTCCCCCTCTTACACTCCCCCCTCTCTCCATCCCTGCCCGCGGCGTCTAACTCCCCCTGCGCATGCGCGTCCCCCTCTCTCTCCTCTCCTACGCTCCCCCCCTCTCTCCTCTACGCATCCCTGCCCACGGCGTTCACACTCCCACTGCGCATGCGTGTCACCCCCCTTTCTCTCCTCTCCTCCGCTTCCCCCTCTCTCGCCTCGCGACGCCGACGCAGGCAGCGTCTGCTAGCGAGTTTCTTGGTTGAAAAAACCGACTGCTCGCGCTGCACGCCCGTTTACTGGCCATCCCGTATATATGGCAATGGATCTTGACCTCCAAGGTGGTGCCGGTGGAAGATTTCGCCTGTGCGTTGCTGAACAATAAAAATTCGCAGCGTGCGCGTTAACTAAAAGCGGAGTGCGGGTCTCTGTGTCGAGTCGGAGTCTTGTGTCTCTCATTGCCCATTAGCAGCGATTGGCATGTTCCAGTAGGAAACACTGTTCCATCACTGCCTGCTTTGCGCCTCCCCAGTTTTCTCTCCTGCGCAACGCTGCGATGAGCGCCAGCGTCAACGCCGCCGCCAGTGTAAGCATTAGCGCCCGCTGCTTCGCATCTACACATGGTTCCCTTTAGCGGGAGATGGTGTAATTTTTCCGTGAGTCCGTGACGAAAGAAAGTTTAACAAAGCAACACATTTGGAGTTATGCCGCTGCCACGAATGTACACCACGAGGGGGCTATTTTGTAAGCGTTCTGTCACAGAACGGAAGCGGTGACGGAACGGAACGTCACTGGAGAACGGGACTGAGCCGCACGGGATCGGTCGAAGCTCGTCTGTCGGTCAGACGTGAGAATAGCCACAGGAAAGGGCATTGTTGTCCATCATTTTGGACCAGAACGGGCACAGAATGGACGAAGGCCCCGTTCTGTCCGATAGAATGGATACAAAACGGTCTCCAGACGACTCGTATTAGATCGAAACGCAAGCGCTGAGGCCGGATAATTGTAGTAGCCTGCTTTATGTCCGGCCAACCCCAATACCTCGCCGATAGTTTGAGAAAACCACAACGTACGCCCCACCACCGAACGACTCGTCAAATCGCGAAACCATCTAGCATTCACTCAAGACATTAACACAAATTGCTAAAGTCACCGCGCTCTTCAATATCAGGTTTTGAAAACAATGCCTGCACATATTATTAGTCAGCAATAATAGTTCTATATTTATTCATGCGTTGAAAACATTGCTGAATTCCTCACCTCGCCTATTGGCTGTTTGCTCCCCTCTCGTCCTCTCGTGACGTTTCGTTCCGTCAACGCCTCCGTTCTGCGTTCTTACGCTTACCAAATACAAATTGAGCTACGGTGGCGGTCAGCCCTCGTCCACTTCATTCGGTATATCTGAGCATTAAAATCAAAAGGTGTTAGTCAGCTACGCTAGTAGCCATGGCGGCGAGTGCGGTGTGTGAGTCTCAGAACTATTTCTTGGGTGTTTCTATGGTCACAGTCTTTTTTGTTGTTGTTGTTTCTCACGATTCTTCATTACTCCAGAGGGGGAGTTTCACAATTAAGCGAACGCAGTTTCAGTATACACTGTGCAAAAGACAAAGCGTTACATGTAGAGGGCTGTACAGCATGCCAAACAATATAAACACTACCAGCACTAGGCTCATGCGTTCATAATGCGTCATCCTACCAATGGCGTGTCCAGTAGACAGCAGCTTTAACAACTGATCTGTCCACGCCTACTTTCTTGCACTAGCTTATGGAATCATCCTGAAATGAGTCTTCTGGAATGTTCTTTTTTGTGTGAGTATTGAGATGAAAGGTCATTCCGCATTATACGAGGGCAATTTTCAGCCCATATATGACGCTAAAGAATTTTCACGTACAAGCGCCTTTATAAAAATGAGGAAATGAATAACCAAATTCAGAGAGAACAAGCGATGGCTAAGGCAGGAATTTAAAAACCACGTGAATGAATAAAACAACTTCACTTAACGTCCATCGAACTTGAAAAAATATCGCAGCATATCCACCGGGTGAATGATGAAGAGTTTGGGGCGAAGCTCGTGAAGCAATCATGGTTACACCGTGAAATGTTCAATGGTTTCGCCCAGCAGTAATCAAAGCGATTACTGCTGGGCGGCCTCCTTGGCGCACACCGTGTCGGGATCCGCCTGACGCCGCGCGCGCTTGGCGGCGGCTTCGCGGACGCGCACCACCTCGAGATCCGCCTGGCGCCGCGCTCGCGTCGCGGCGGCCTCTCGAGCTCGCACCTCGGGATCCTGCCGACGAGCACGAGCCGTAGAGGCGCGGCCTTCCGCACCCGGCGCTCCTCGTCGTCCATGGTCCGCCAAGCAGCACGATCCGGCAAGCGCACTCGTACGGCGACGATCCGGGGAATGAGAGATAGCGGGCGCTCGCCACCCGGCGCAACCCCGCGCAGCCCGCGCAGCAGCCAATCGGAGAGCAGCTGCACCACCAACGCCATCTAGCGTACCTTCACCCAACCGCCATATTGTACGCATGTCTATGGGACAGCGCCCTCTCGGAAACGAGACGAGAAATGGAGATGACGACACAGAATGCGTACAGCGCCATCTAGTATATCGTCACGCAACTACAGTTTCCATGCATCTCTATGGGACAGCGCCCTCTATCGTACGATAAGGGAACACTACGGGGTACAGAGGATAGATCGACGATCGACAACCGACAAGGTCTCGCTATAAGGAGCTTCGCCCCTCAAATTACGTGAAAAGTTTTGACATGCTCATGCAACGCGAAGTGACGCCTGACTTGTTCCATTTTCGAAGCCGTTCTGTCGGTTATTCCACGTCCTTTTTCACGGTGCGTATTATACTTCACTGTTTAGCTTAGTCGCGTTTTAGTTTTGGCTAACCTGTGAACTTCGTTGTCTTCTACACAACACAGTCCTATCACACCAATTTTGCATTGTCTTGCTTTGTAAGACAGATACCTTAGCTTGGTTAGTTAAAATACTGTTCATCAGAACCTTTTGATTCAGAAAAACGCCATAAAAACACCACGTCATCGCCACGTTCGTTCCATAACTTGTTTCCGCCTGTCAAACCCCATACAAAAAAAAAAAAATGCCCCCCACCTCCCCGAATGGAATCGTGAGGAAATGCGAATGCATTTCTTGCGCCGAGAGATTTCGCCTTCACCGACTTCTGCCATCGCCTTGAGAGGCGCCCAGCCAGCGAACGGTCGAGAGTGAGGCGCGAGCGGACGGGAGAGCGGGGCGCAGAGAGGAGAGAGAGCGAACGGCGAGAGAAGGAGTGGCGAAGCACTGCACCTACCCTCTCCTACACTATCTCGCACCACATGCTCCGGTTGCTAGAGGCGAGGATAAGCGAGCGCGCCCGCAGCTGTTGCTATGGGAGAGGGAGTGAGAGCGGAGAGATAACACCTGCCGGCGCGCGGACGCCGCCGCGGACAACGCCGGACGCCTCACATAGCCCGACTAAGAAATGCATTCGCATTTAAAAGGAGCGAGCATGCCATTAAGACACATCTGACGCTGCTAACTATAACTTGCATATCAATCGTAAGATCGCAGAAATATTACATACAGCGACCAGGTAGAAGTGGTGTTGCTCTTCATGAGCCCGCGATTGATTCACGCTTTCGTTTGTACTCACGAACAAAACATCTATGACCTACAGTCAATTTGCAATCTTCTTCCACCTGTTTTATTCGTTTGTTTGTCCAGTAACCGTTCATTTAAAGCTTTGGTGACGTTTTTCTCTTTTTTTTTATGGGGGTGACAATACAATGTCTTTGTGCCAACCCCAGGGTAAATATAACCCTGCGCTTACTTAATCAGTAACGAATGTCGTGCAATGAAAACAGTAATTTCAGTTTTTATTCACCATCAAAGCACCCCGATTGAAAGGAAAGAACACAATCATTTCCATGGATGACTGTCATCACGTTGGCTTCAGACCTCGCTTTGTGATGCAGTCCCTCTGACTGAAAAGGTCGATATTCCCGAATGTTCACGCCAAATTTCACTTTTCTTTTTTTCGCATCTTATGAATAATACCTGAAATTTCACTGTTTTATTTTTACTGAGTAAGACTTGTTGGGCGAGTTGGTTAACATCAATGGGGTGCATAATAGCGCAAACTTGGAAAAAGACAGATTCGATAAAAGAAGTAGGAGGGAGCAGAAAGGTCCGGCGCTAAACTTCAACTGTGTATTCGAAAGAACAAGCCACCAGATTACAACTCTCTGCGCATGCGTGCTTAAAAATTGGTAAACACTGGTCCCACTCGAGAAGCTGCAGCTCATTTTGGTAAAGTGAAACAGACGTATCACTGATGCAAGCCGCGCCGCCTCCAATAAATCTCGCACTAATGTGTCGTGGCTTCTGCCTATTATCTTGATCTCGACATATTAGCGCGAAAATTATTGGAGCCGTTTCATATTAAGAAGAGAGGCACGGTTTGCATTAGTGATACGTCTGTTTCACTTTACCAAAATGTGCTGCAGCTTCTTGATATGCAAGTGTGACCAGTGTTTAGCGATTTTGATGCACGCATGCGCAGAGAGTTGTAATCTGGTGGCTTGTTCTTTAGAATAAACAGTTGAGTTTAGCGCCCGAACTTTCTGCTCCCTCCTACTTCTTTTATCGAATCTGTCTTTTTAAATGCGAAGCATTTCTTAGCGAACTTCGGCGACTTTGAGCGTATCTATCTATCTATCTATCAAGCTATCTATCTATCTACCCGCCTACGACTTCGTGCTCTCCTGGCCGTAGCGTTAATGGGATTTCTACCAAATTTGGTATGGCATAACATGACCGTATGACGAACATAAATGGCTGGTCATATCATGAAAATCATGACTAACTTGTCATGACAAGCATGATTTACATGCCACGCTCATGGCGCACTCACGGCCGTTTCGTTAGCTTGAGATACACCAAACTTGGTATTGAGCGACGTGACTGTATGAAGAACATAAATGATTAGTGGTAATATGGAAATCATGACTTTTCATGTGCGACATGACTTGCATAACACGCTCATGGCGCGCTCGCGGCTGTTTCGTTAGCTTGATATACACCAAACTTGGTATTGAGTGACGTGACTGTATGACGAACATAAATGACACGTGGTAATATCGAAATCATGACATGTCATGAGCGACATGACTTGCATTCCACGCTCATGGCGCGCTCGTGGCCATTTTGTTAGCTTGATATGCACCAAACTTGGTATTGAGTGACGTGACTGTATGACGAACATAAATGACAAGCGGTAATATGGAAATCATGACATGTCATGAGCGACATGACTTGCATGCCACGCTCATGGCGCGCTCGCGGCCGTTTCGTTAGCTTGAGATACACCAAATTTGGTATTGAGTGACATGACTGTATGACGAACATAAATGACAAGCGGTAATATGGAAATCATGACATGTCATGAGCGACGTGACTTGCATTCCACGCTCATGGCGCTCTCGCGGCCGTTTCGTTAGCTTGATATACACCAAATTTGGTATTGAGTGACATGACCGTATGACGAACATAAATGACAAGTGGTAATATGGAAATCATGATATGTCATGATTGACATGACTTGCATTCCACGCTCATGGCGCGCTCGCGGCCGTTTCGTTAGCTTGATATACACCAAATTTGGCAATGAGTGACATGACTGTATAAAGAACATAAGTGCCAGGTGCTAACATGAAAATCTTGGCGTGCATGTCATCTACAACGCCATTTACATGCCACGCTCATGGTGCGCTTGCGTCCAGTTCGCTAGCTTGATATACACCAAAATTGGTATTGCGCGACGTGACTGTATGACGAACATAAATGACAGGTCCTAACATGTAAAACATGACATGCAAATTATGTAAAGCCTGATTTGCCCCTTCCTGGCTGCTTCGCATTACATCGATGCCCACAGTGCGTGGGATCTGCCGGCTTTTTCCAAGTTTGCGCTATTATGTACCCCGTTTATTTTTACTCTTCTGGGTCTTATAAATCGGTGCGTTTGCAGCCGTATTATCCCCAAGGGCTGAAGCAGTGCGGCGGCTGCAAATCTAGTTCGATCGAGAACTCAGCTAAACCCTACAATTTGGCGCAGCAAACCGCTATTTCTGGTGTTTATAGTTATCTTAAAGTGTGATTATCAAGATCAGTAGGGTTCTGCCTGGCAACAAAAAATGAAGAGTGTAATCTGCAACTGCATGGCCATCTTTTTAACAAGAAAATTCGACGACGCAAACCAACGAGAAGAAAAGGCGAATGGAAAGAGCGTCAGCAACTAATTTTATTCTTGCAAATCCAGCGCAATATATACACCATGCCACACATGCGCAAACACATCCTGCTTTACACCAACAATCAGCCACTTTCAATGCACGTGCTATGTCAGAAACCGGTCGAAAAAAATCAAATTCAGCTGAACGCAGTAACACCGAGGTATCGCTAATACAGATATCTTTTTTCTTTCGGATGAGGTATGCTTCTAGCATCTCTCGCTCGATCACCCTTTTGCTCTTCCCTAGAATGGTGATATTGTCAAATCTTGCCTCACATCCACACGCGCTGCAGTGCATGGGCAAATGTGCCAAAAGATTATTCTTGATCGACAGATCATGCTCCCTCGCTCGATCATTTACGCATCGGCCGGTCTGGCCGATGTAAACCCTTCCACAGGAGAGCGGAATTTCATAGACCACTCCCGTCTCACAGGCGACGTAGGGCCTCGCATGCTTCTTACCACAGGGGGCAGGCACGGGTCCTCTTGAAATCTGTCGGCACAAGCCCGACAGCTTCCTCGGCGCAGAAAACACCACAGGTACTTTGTACCTATTGGCCACCTTTTTAAGGTTGTGTGCAACCTTATGGGCATACGGGACAACTGGTCTTTTTTCTAACCGCTGACACTCATTCTTTTGCCCTTTAAACTTCTGAAGGAGGGATTCAGCCACTGCTGCAACGACCGAGCGAGGATACCCAGCTGAGTATAGCCTGCTGACCTGGTTGTCAAAACTCTCCTGCAAACTGTGGGGGCAAGACTTGGCCAAAGCACCTTCCAAGCACATAAAAGCAATACTTCTCTTAACCACTTTTGATTGGGCAGCATCATAGGGCATCAGCTCCTTGCTCGACCGAGGCCAGTAGGCCCAACAGATGTTCTCTTCCGTCAGAGTGAGGCTCAAATCTAAAAACCGTATTTTTTCCGTTAGTAGGTAGCTCATGCGTGAAGGACAGCCCTTTCGCATGTTGTCGAAATTTCTTTAAGATTTCGTCCACCGAGTTGATGGGTGTTAAACCTGGTTTAGTACTTAAAACTACCAAGAAGTCGTCCACATATCTGTACACCCTGCGCACATTTGCATTGTCAAGATCCCGAGCCAACACTCTGTCAAAAGATGCTAAAAACAAACTGCACAGTACGGGCGCTACACACGAGCCGATACATATCCCGTTGCGTTGAACATAAACCTGCCCTTGGTGCTTCACAAACGTCGAACACAAATAAAATTCTAAAAGGGTCATGAAATTATCAACAGAGATACCCGCACAGCTCTCAAATGCCAAAACGCCAAGGTCTTCAATGCTAGCTTTCACTACTTTGAACAATTCCACACGTGGCACTGGATAAAACAGATCCACAACATCCACCGAGAACGCATACCCGCCCCCCTTGAAAATCAAGCAAAAATTGGGTTACGTCAGCAGAGTTCCTCACAAAAAATGGATCTTCCACAGGGAGCCTATTAAGTTGCTTTAGCAGATATCTGCTCACTAGATTCTGCCACGAATCTCTTTCGCTGACAATACACCGGAAAGGATTTTCAGGCTTATGAGTTTTCACGCTGAAAAAAATTGACAACACACCTAGCTTAGCTGCACCAATAGATTTAGCAAGTCTCGTAAGCTCGAGTTCTTTACAAAGCAACATGGCCTTGGCTTTTACCTTATTCACTTGGACAGTCACTGGTTTGAAGTTCTTTTCTATGGCAGCTGCCGCTTGTTCGCTGAAGGCCCTCGTTGTCAGCAACGCAAAGCCTCCCTCCTTGTCGGCTTGTAGAGGCTGAAGTTCGTTCTGCTTGAAGAACGAAACCACTTGTCGGCACGAATCCTTACGACCCAGATTGGCAGGTTGAACACACTTCGTAAGGCAGTCGACTCCTTCCAGTAGACATCTTTCTTTGTCTTCTCCTTCCACCGAGTCCGCCACCCGCCTGTTCAGAGCCAACAAAGCAGGAACTTGAAGCCCCGGTGGTGTAGGAAATTTCGGCCCTTTCTTCAGTATGCTTGATATTCGTTCAGGGCAAAGACACATCACCCAACAGATGCAGCGGGGCAGGCCTTGCAGCTTCCCTCTTACCAGCCCTGGGCAAATAGTTCATCGTACACCGCCACCAAAACTCTGTTGTTTGCTCCGCTGCTTTCTGAAAGTACTTCAGTTTTTGATGAGCTAGCCAGCCTGTGTCATAGTTCAAGCACCTCACACGCAGGCAGTCCTGCAAAAGGCGTATTTGTCTCCAGACTTCCGACTTCCACACTCGGCAAATCCTCTTGGCGTGTCCTACCGACGGTTTGACACATCCACACAAAGCTTGCACTTCAATGGGGACCAATCCATTCTTGATGTGGTACGCCAGGTATCTTGCGCGGCAAGTAGCATGGGCAATAAGTGCGACTAGTAAGCAAGGCTCAGAATCGGGAAGAGATGAGCTTAGAGTAGGGCCTACTATAGAAGAAATATACTTTAGTAAAACTTGTTGTTGGGCTAGTTGGTGCATGTTACAAGAAAATTCGACGACGCAAACCAACGAGAAGAAAAGGCGAAAGGAAAGAGCGTCACCTAATCTATTGTTGCAGCTAAGCTAGGTGTGTTGTCAATTTTTTTCAGCGTGAAAACTCATAAGCCTGAAAATCCTTTCCGGTGTATTGTCAGCGAAAGAGATTCGTGGCAGAATCTAGTGAGCAGATATCTGCTAAAGCAACTTAATAGGCTCCCTGTGGAAGATCCATTTTTTGTGAGGAACTCTGCTGACGTAACCCAATTTTTGCTTGATTTTCAAGGGGGCGGGTATGCGTTCTCGGTGGATGTTGTGGATCTGTTTTATTCAGTGCCACATGTGGAATTGTTCAAAGTAGTGAAAGCTAGCATTGAAGACCTTGGCGTTTTGGCATTTGAGAGCTGTGCGGGTATCTCTGTTGATAATTTCATGACCCTTTTAGAATTTTATTTGTGTTCGACGTTTGTGAAGCACCAAGGGCAGGTTTATGTTCAACGCAACGGGATATGCATCGGCTCGTGTGTAGCGCCCGTACTGTGCAGTTTGTTTTTAGCATCTTTTGACAGAGTGTTGGCTCGGGATCTTGACAATGCAAATGTGCGCAGGGTGTACAGATATGTGGACGACTTCTTGGTAGTTTTAAGTACTAAACCAGGTTTAACACCCATCAACTCGGTGGACGAAATCTTAAAGAAATTTCGACAACATGCGAAAGGGCTGTCCTTCACGCATGAGCTACCTACTAACGGAAAAATACGGTTTTTAGATTTGAGCCTCACTCTGACGGAAGAGAACATCTGTTGGGCCTACTGGCCTCGGTCGAGCAAGGAGCTGATGCCCTATGATGCTGCCCAATCAAAAGTGGTTAAGAGAAGTATTGCTTTTATGTGCTTGGAAGGTGCTTTGGCCAAGTCTTGCCCCCCACAGTTTGCAGGAGAGTTTTGACAACCAGGTCAGCAGGCTATACTCAGCTGGGTATCCTCGCTCGGTCGTTGCAGCAGTGGCTGAATCCCTCCTTCAGAAGTTTAAAGGGCAAAAGAATGAGTGTCAGCGGTTAGGAAAAAGACCAGTTGTTGTCCCGTATGCCCATAAGGTTGCACACAACCTTAAAAAAGGTGGCCAATAGGTACAAAGTACCTGTGGTGTTTTCTGCGCCGAGGAAGCTGTCGGGCTTGTGCCGACAGATTTCAAGAGGACCCGTGCCTGCCCCCGGCGGTAAGAAGCATGCGAGGCCCTACGTCGCCTGTGAGACGGGAGTGGTCTATGAAATTCCGCTCTCCTGTGGAAGGGTTTACATCGGCCAGACCGGCCGATGCGTAAATGATCGAGCGAGGGAGCATGATCTGTCGATCAAGAATAATCTTTTGGCACATTTGCCCATGCACTGCAGCGCGTGTGGATGTGAGGCAAGATTTGACAATATCACCATTCTAGGGAAGAGCAAAAGGGTGATCGAGCGAGAGATGCTAGAAGCATACCTCATCCGAAAGAAAAAAGATATCTGTATTAGCGATACCTCGGTGTTACTGCGTTCAGCTGAATTTGATTTTTTCGACCGGTTTCTGACATAGCACGTGCATTGAAAGTGGCTGATTGTTGGTGTAAAGCAGGATGTGTTTGCGCATGTGTGGCATGGTGTATATATTGCGCTGGATTTGCAAGAATAAAATTAGTTGCTGACGCTCTTTCCATTCGCCTTTTCTTCTCGTTGGTTTGCGTCGTCGAATTTTCTTGCGCGTCAACGAAACTAATGGTACATCCTCAAGAGAGAAGATTGCGCCCAACAACGCCACTCGTTTACAGACTGTCATCGACGCGCTAACGCAGTAAGCAACGCCAAGAGACATCGCAGCACTTCCCAAACAGCGGCCCCATGGCAGAGCAATCACTTGGTCTCTACTTGCTGGTCAGACGGTTTCAATCGGCTGCATCGTACTGAACACGGCACACATTGGCGAAGCTTGCCTGTCGTATGACGAGAACACTTTAGCTCAGGCTCTTGATTGGATTAACGGCACTTACGACGTAATAGGCATCAAAAGAGGAACTTTCGCACGAGTGCTTCGGAGAAAGCAGGTCGACATAGTGGTCAACTCCGTAGGCATCACTCGTGATCATCACCGCCTGTTCGCCTTCACAGCTAACAGATTCGGACAGGCAGTCTTCTACGTAATGAAGACGTGGAAGCACGAAACCGACCTATTTTCCCTCAGCGGGCTTCCCTTGATGCTTCTTTCGGCCTTGTCAATGTTACTCTCGGTGAGATGTATCTTCTTCCTCGATGTACGTCGAGGAAGGCGGCCCATGAACGGACTGGGCGACGTGGTGCTCGCCCTTATGGCCACGACCTTAGCGTTCTCCTCTCCGTTGCCGAGCGACCAAGCCCGCAGCGCTTTAGTCCGCCTAGTTATGGCTTCCTGGATGCTGGCTTGCCTCACCTTGGTCAGTTACACCCGGAGCCTGCTCACCGCTAGTCTCATGGCAGGGCCTAGGTGGGAGGCCGATGACAGCCTGGACGAGATATTGCCCAAGTTGCAGAAGGGTCGTCTGCTCCCTTGCGCCGAGACAAACTGCTTCTTCGATTTCGCGCTAACAAAGGCGGCCGGATATGGCAGTGGTGTTGTAGACGCTATGGCCTTGGCCACCAGGCGTTGGGCCCACAGAAGACGCGATTTCACCGGAACCTTTCAGCCATGCGCGGAGCGTACCAGAAAAAGCACCCACGTGTTCTTTACCGAGAGCTTCAACCCATGCAGATTTTTGCGATTAGAAAAAAAGGGAAGAAGCCAGGTTTATAGTTTGATCGGTGGTTTTCCCGTTAGGAGACATTTTCTGTTGTGATCGGAGCTTATTAGGAGCGAAGCTCCTTAGGCCCTATTGATGTCCGACCGGTGTCGTCGAGCCTTACCGTCATCCGTACTCGAAGCGCAGGTGCGAAACATCTGTGCGCAATACAATCTACAGAGCGTACATAGCGCGCATATGGTTTAAAAATAGACCATACTTTGTCCGTCCATCCGTGCCTGCGTGCGTCCGTCCATCTGTCCTTCCGACTGTCCGTGCATCTGTCCGTCCCTCCGTTCATCCGTCCGTCCTTCTGTCCATCCGTACGTGCATCCGTGCGTCTGTCCGTCCGACCATGCGTGCGTCTCTCCATCCGTCCGTCCGTCCATCTACCCGTCCTTTACACTAGTCGGTGACTTGAACGTAGACATGATCCTTAGGACTTAGCTTCGCTCCATGATGAGCATTCACTTCGTGGATCTGCAGCCATTTTTTCTGTGGTTCATAGAATTGTCGACACGGGCTGGGAAATATGACTCGAAAGACTAGCGGAAAGGAATTGTTCTGGGCTCGTCGAGGACGAAGAAATGTCGCTTCGAGGTATGGCAGTCATGCTTATTTATTGCTTGTGTTGCATATTCACCTTTATTATCTTCTTTCTAGAACTCCTTTTTAGTAATCTCTTTACTAGTTCAAGAGGTAGGTGGCCAATTAAGTGCATGTATTTAAACATTACGCCGGGTCATTCGTCTTGGGTGCGAGGGTCTCACAACAGTCATTACAGGATGCGCCGACATCAGTTTCATTTAACCGAACAATTCCGAAAACACAATAAACACCACGAACATTAAATATATTCAGCATGCCGATGACTGCTTCCTCTGAGTAGAACATATCGCTATCGCTTCTTTTGAAAGCAGTAGAAAACCGCGTAAATGTAATTTGTATAGTAAAAGTAGAAGCCATTGCAATGTTCTCTGTTATGGACATTTCGAGTGGTCTTGCCCCGTGGCCTACGTGACCTTTTGACTGTTCGCGCAGTTGAATAATTAATGCTCGTGCGTACAGGGTGATAGTAATTGTTACTTAACTTTTTATCACTGATACAACTATCACCCAACTCAATTATACCAAATTTCATGTGTAGGTTACGGTATCGTTGAAGTAAGGCATACCATTTAACACTAGGTTTTTTTTGTGAATTCTTGTCGATAAGAATTTGTGTTTTCAAACCCAAGTCGCCATATTGATGGTGCTCACTTACGCCCGCAGAGTAATGTGATAACCCCGGAAAAATTTAGAAGCTGTGAAGCATGGTAAACCTGATGCTTAATATTTACAGCAATAAAGAGCTTTTTGTTAAGAAATCTCTAATTGATAATCCAAAATGGCATCATCTCCTAAGTTACTAGATGCAGCAATGATATTGCTAAACACAGTGCCACTTCCGGATAATCACTACAACCCTACAAGTGTATGTAACCTTCAGCCATATTCTTTGTGTAGCATTTTGGCATTAGTAGCTGGACAAATTCCTGCTTACGAAGACAGCAACTTTTCATTTTGTGTATCACATACGCTGAATAGGCAGCGCGTTACTTCAAATTTATGACAACGATCCTCAAACTCGTCTCTTCGTATCCAGTCTCAGGAATTCTACTTCCCTGTGGAATGCTCTCATTTCACTACCAATAATATCTCTCTGCAAATGAGTTTAGGAAAAATTCTGCCGACTGAAGATACGCGATTGAGTCTATGTGAAGCGAGCCTGTAATGTCGCGATCGAATAAATGCTCTGAAAATAATGACGATGTGTGCGCTGTTGTTCAGTTCCATCATATGCAATGCTTTAGTCTCGTACCAAGATTAGTACAAAGATTTACTGCAGCTTCCATGTCCTTGGTGTCATATTGCCTCAAACACATCGATGTAGAATATTAAAGGCTTCTGTACCCTTTTGGTCACAATAAGAAGCGCCCTATTCTGTGGCAGCAGATGCTCATTTTGGTGGTTAGTCAAGAACAGCCAGTGTAGCATAACGAATAGCTAAACTATAAAAATCACGTATATCAAATAGGCCTGTCAACACAATAGGTAATTCTATGTAAACGAGTATTAGCGTTAGAAATGCCGGAAAATAGCTCTCTATATTCGCTTTTGCATCATGGTCTCTTGGATTAAGGCCATCCTCGATTAAGGCCATCCTCGGGCAGTGCCCTTGTGCACCAACCAGGTTTCTCGCCATCTTTTCCCTCTGTTTCTTTCTGAATTGAAAGGTTTACGAAGTACCTTAGGTATATGTCGTCGCACTCAATAGAATTAGGTGAATATTGACACAAGCCACCTTCAAACTATGCGCGCTGACCCATTATTACGCCCTCCCGATCTTGGACGGCGTATTTGGGAAACAGATCACAAGTGCGGAAAGTAGCACGTGCCTACATGAGCCATGCAACAGCAGCTGCGCGCCACACGTGAGATATAAGAAAAACAAGGAAAGAAGAAGAGGTGTGGAATTAGAAGAGACTGTCGTCTGAAGCGGCCAGATAGACTTTCTTTGAATTACTTGTTTCTTGGGCACAAGTTCGCCCCAACTACTTTGTTCCATTAAAGTGTGACCTTTAATTGTGCGTTACAAAGTGGTGGATGTGCTGGGTATGATTCCAAGCCCTTCTCGAGTCACGGAACGCAGCCCAGAGCCACAGCGACTCGGATCCAACGAGCTCACTCCAGTTCACCAGCGCTGCAGCCGTCGTTCGCGTGGTGAGGCCCCCGAATTTTCGCGTTTGTCGGATTCTATCAGAGTTTCAACGGCTGTGAACGAAAACGCCGGCAACATGACAACTCTTGTTACGCCAGCTAACATCGTGGTCAATTCCCCATTGACACCGGAGCCTTTTCACGGCGACGCCTACGAAGACGCGGAGGATTGGCTAGAACAATTCGAGCGCGTTGCGAAGGCTAACGGATGGGAAGCAGATCGCAGACTGGGATGTGTTTACTTCGCCTTGGAGGATAGCGCACGAACGTGGTTTGAAAACCACGAGTCTGCCATGCTGTCATGGGATGACTTCCGACGGGAGCTGCTCGCAACCTACCCGAGTACAGATCGCAGAGAGAGAGCCGAAGCTGCCCTCCAAGCAAGAAGCCAGCGTAACAACGAAAGCGTGGCCATGCATGTGGAGGACATGTCTCGCCTATTCCGCCGAGCGGATCCCAACATGAGCGAGGACAAGAAGCTGCGTCACCTAATGCAAGGGGTAAAACAGGAACTGTTTGCCGGCCTGGTTCGCAGCCCGCCGCGCACCGTCGCTGAGTTTTGTTCCGAGGCGGCTGCAATGGAAAGAACGCTCCAACAGCGAGCAAGAATGTACAAGAGAGAGATGAACATCGCCTCTTTGGACTCATTGCCAGCAGCCTTTGGAAACAGCGTGGAGGTGTTGCGGGAGCTCGTACGGTCTGTAGTACGAGAAGAGCTACAGAAACAGCGGCTTGGCCAGAGCGCTCCAATGATTTCATCGCTGGCCGACGTGATTCGCGAGGAGGTTCGACAGGCGGTCCAGGGAAACGCACGCCCAGAAGGCGCTCCAGACAAACGCATATACAGAAGCACCACTACAGCGTCAGCCGAGTATGTCTTACGCCGATGTCCTACTGCGAGGAACGCCTCGACGTGCGGACGTCGCAGCCAGTACCCCTATACAGCACCCGATGTCTCCAAGCACACTGCAGCACCCGATGTCTCCAAGCACACTGCAGCCACCACCAGAGAGGATACTCAGAAAGAGTGACATTTGGCGCACTTCCGATAGGATACCTCTGTGTTACCACTGTGGGGAGGCTGGCCATCTCTACCGAATGTGTCATTATCGCCAGGCGGGACTTCGTGGCTTCCCTGTTGACGCACCTCGACCACGGAATGGTGAGCGTCCCTTTGAAATCGCAGAATATCTGTCAACTCGTCACAGCTCACGTGGCTTTCAACATCAACCTCGGTCAACGACGCCTTCGAGGTATCGGTCGCCCAGTCCCCGTCCATCAGCAAGCTCTCCAAGACGTCCCTCATCAAGCCCACATCGGGAAAACTAAAGTCAGCGACCTGGGGAGGCAAGGCCGCTGTCGACGCTGAAGCACAAAAACCTCCATCGCTGACTCCAACCGATGACGACAGACTCAGCAATCGGTGCTGTGATAACGATGTGACGTCTGATTTACGTGTGCTTGTTGATGGCTACGAAGTCATCGCGCTGGTGGACACAGGCGCAGATTATTCGGTGATAAGTAGTGAACTTTCGAAAACGCTCAGGAAAGTGCTGACACCTTGGAAGGGACCACAAGTTCGAACAGCAGGAGGACACCTCATCGACCCAACGGGAATCTGCACCGCGAGAATTGGAATACGGGGTTTCAGATACGCGGCAAGTTTTAATGTGCTGCCCGAATGCTCAAGGGATTTGATTATTGGTATGGACTTCTTGCAGGCTAATGGTGCTGTGATCAACTTGCGAGAATCCTGTGTCTCATTCTCAACGAGGCACGCTATCGCAACCTTCGATACTGAAGAAAACGTCTATGACCTCTGCATTGCGGACGACAACGTCGTGGTACCGCCGAGATCAAGCATATCAGTTACAGTAACAAGCAGAGCGTTCAGTGACTTCGAAGGAGTTGCCGACAGCAACGCGGGCCTGATATTTGAAAAAGTACTCTGCATGGCACGAGGCCTCGTTCAGCTTCACGGTGGATGCACCGACGTTTTGCTCACCAACTTTGGAAACGAGGTGCAGCACATTGCAAAGGGAACTGTCATCGCCACTCTGAATGATTTTGTCCAGGTTACGGAGGTGAATGTTTCCGACACCACGACATCCGGTGTAACAGATCTAGATTCTGTCATCGCGTCCATCGACATTGAACCACGATTACTACCCAACCAAAAGGAAGAAATTGAGAACCTCGTGAGGGAATTCGCCGCATGCTTCTCGGTGTCATCTCAAGTCCGACGTACACCTATCGCCAAACATCGTATCATTGTGGACGAATCAGTGAGGCCTATAAACCAGCATCCCTACCGAGTGTCGGCAAAAGAGAGAGAGGCTATCGGAAGTCAAGTCAAAGAAATGCTTAGGGACGACGTAATCCAGCCGTCAGCAAGCCCATGGGCGTCGCCTGTTGTCCTTGTAAAGAAAAAAGATAATACTTTACGTTTCTGCATAGATTACCGGAAACTGAACGCCGTCACTAAACGGGATGTTTACCCTCTTCCGCGAATTGACGACACTCTGGATAGGCTACGAGATGCGAAGTACTTTTCCTCGCTTGATCTTAAAAGTGGATATTGGCAGATAGAAGTTGATGAAAGAGATCGCGAAAAGACGGCATTCGTGACACCGGATGGTTTATACGAATTCAAGGTACTCCCGTTTGGCCTTTGTTCAGCACCCGCCACCTTCCAACGGATGATGGACACAGTGCTCTCCGGTCTGAAATGGCAGTCTTGTCTCGTTTATCTTGACGACGTTGTGGTTTTCTCGACTACCTTCGAGCAACATGTTGAACGACTGCGGGCTGTGCTCACCGCCATCAATTCAGCAGACTTGACGATAAAACCACAGAAATGTCATTTCGGATTTCGAGAGCTCCTTTTTCTGGGCCATGTCATCAGCTCGGAGGGAGTTCGCCCAGATCCGGAGAAGACAGCGGCAGTGGCAAAATTCCCTAAGCCTACAGACAAAAAGGCGGTTAGGCGATTTTTAGGACTATGCGCGTATTACAGACGATTCGTTGAAAATTTTTCGCGGATCGCTGAACCGCTAACGAGGCTCACAAAAGACGACACACCTTTCGTCTGGCTTAATGAGCAGGAAGATGAGTTCAATGAACTAAGGAATCGTCTTCAGAGCCACCCAGTTCTTGCTCATTTCGACGAGGAAGCGGAAACGGATCTCCACACCGATGCGAGCAATTTAGGTCTCGGAGCCGTACTCATTCAGTGGCAAAATGGACAAGAACGAGTGATTGCGTGCGCTAGTCGCACTCTTTCGAAAGCTGAGGTGAACTACTCAGCGACAGAAAAAAGAATGCCTCGCAGTCATATGGGCCATCAGCAAGTTTCGGCCATATTTGTACGGTAGACCTTTTCGAGCCATCAGTGACCATCATTCCTTGTGCTGGCTCGCTAATCTCAAGGACCCGTCTGGACGGCTTGCAAGGTGGAGCCTACGGCTACAAGAATACGATGTAACGGTGGTATATAAATCCGGTCGCAAGCACAGTGATGCTGATTGCTTGTCGCGAGCACCGATTGAACCCACTGTCTCTACTTCTGCAGAAGATGGACAAGATTTTCCATTTCTTGGAGCAGTGACGACATCACAGATGGCGCATCATCAGCAGTCTGACCCGGAATTACTCCTACTGATCAATTACCTAAAGGGACACTCTGTCGACGTTCCACGAGTTTTTCGGCGTGGCTTGAAGGCGTTCGTCCTGCGGAATAACGTCCTATATAAAAGGAACTTTGAGCACAATACAACGACATTCCTTCTTGTTGTCCCTTCAGTATTACGCCCTGAGATCTTGGAGGCTTGCCACGACGACCCATCATCGGGACACTTGGGAGTAAGCAGAACGGTAGCACGCATTCGTACTAAATATTACTGGCCGAAGCTGCTGAGTTCTGTGCAACACTACGTCAGGACTTGTCGGGACTGCCAAAGACGTAAGACGCCTCCGTTGAAACCAGCAGGGCTCCTTCAACCTATAGAGCCACCGGAGGCACCATTCGCACAAGTGGGAATGGACTTACTCGGCCCATTCCCTACTTCATCATCAGGAAAGCGGTGGATCATAGTGGCAACTGACTATCTGACCCGATATGCTGAGACGGCGTCTCTCGTTAGAGGAACGGCTGTCGAAGTCGCCGAATTCTTCGTCACCAACATCGTACTGCGTCATGGAGCCCCTACAGTGCTGATTACGGATCGAGGGACCGCGTTTACGGCCGATTTGACGAAGTCTATAATGAAATTGACGCACACCAGCCATAGAAAAACGACAGCGTATCACCCACAGACAAATGGACTAACCGAACGACTGAACAGAACCTTGGCTGATATGTTGTCGATGTATGTGGATGTAGAGCACCGGACATGGGACCAAATATTGCCGTATGCAACGTACGCGTACAACACCGCAATGCAAGAGACGATCCGTATGACACCGTTTCAACTTGTCTTTGGCCGGACAGTGACCACCACATTGGATGCAATGCTACCTGTAGATGAGATGTCCGAGAATGACCATGATGTCAACGACTATATACAAAGGGCAGAAGAAGCAAGACAGCTTGCACGACATCGTATTTATCAGCAACAAAACGTCGACACGTATAGATACAATCTGCGACGAAGAGACGTCCAGTATGCACCGGGAGACAGAGTCTGGGTGTGGATTCCCGTACGAGTACGTGGCCGGTCCGAAAAGCTGCTTCGTCGCTATTTCGGCCCGTACAAGGTTATTCGACGGATTGGTTCGCTGAACTACGAAGTTGTTCCGGAGGGACAACAAATGTCATCACGGCAGCGCACAGAAACTGTGCATGTCGTAAGAATGAAACCTTATTATGACAGACAATGAACAATCTAGAAGACACCTCCCCTTCATGATAAATGCTTTAACCACGAAGCAATATGAATGACCGTCTGGAAACCAGCTTGTATGAAGCATCGGGACGATGCACTTTCGGAAGGGGGGTAATGACACAAGCCACCTTCAAACTATGCGCGCTGACCCATTATTACGCCCTCCCGATCTTGGACGGCGTATTTGGGAAACAGATCACAAGTGCGGAAAGTAGCACGTGCCTACATGAGCCATGCAACAGCAGCTGCGCGCCACACGTGAGATATAAGAAAAACAAGGAAAGAAGAAGAGGTGTGGAATTAGAAGAGACTGTCGTCTGAAGCGGCCAGATAGACTTTCTTTGAATTACTTGTTTCTTGGGCACAAGTTCGCCCCAACTACTTTGTTCCATTAAAGTGTGACCTTTAATTGTGCGTTACAATATTTAATTCTAACGAGGAAGAAGAAGGACACAGGACATGTGCTCAGAGCGCTTGTCCTGTTCCGAGACGACTTCCTGTGTCCTTACTTGTCGCCCGGTATTATAATCAGCCATGACGATTATGTCGGAAGTATCTCCTAATTCGCCCAACAAGGCGAATTCCCAAAGTACTCGCATTACGTTGCCAGTCTGCGTTCAGATTATCATATCCGCCAGTTTGTTGGTACTTACGCATTCGGCGCTCCTGAAGAAAGCTTATTTCACATTTGCAATCGAAGGAAAAAGCAATGAAATAAACGCGCCTAGTAAAGCTTTTTACAGCGAAAGTTGTTGTCACGGAATGCCACTTTTTCGACCCCTCGTCACGCCGATTAACGCGCGCCGCACCCACCCCGCTGACCAGCGCGCCGGCTTGGACGTGAAAAGAGTTGTTTCTTAGAGCCGCGAAGAGCAGCAGAAGGGAGTGTTGCTGCCGGGCGGGGTTTGTTCAGTACCGCGGCGAGGGCAGGTATATGGAAAGCCGCAGTGTGCCCCGAAGTTTTGACTGCAAAACGCTCGGCATAAGAATGGAGGCAGATACGTTCCCACGGAAGGACCTGCACGTGCACGAGCCGCCTACGCAGTCACCGTAAACGGGTTGTCTCTTCTGCTTAATGGAGAACCCTCCCCTAATTAAAAAGAAGCGTAGTAAATAATTTGAGGACGGACTTTGCGACAATGCAATGCGCATGATTGGACCCATGCTGATGATCCCTTTTTCCCCAGGAAGAGAGTGAGGGGGCAGGAAGGGGATTTAAGCGCAAGGATATCGCCCGGCTAATCAGTCTAGTTGCTTGACAAACATGGACTAGAAGTAGTTCAACGAGTATCTCTCCTAGAAGTTTTTAGTGTGCGCTTTGTATCGGCTAGCCACCTAAACTTAGCCGTTCGCCTAGTTGAGACACGTCTGCAACGTAGGCATCTGGAACTTCAATCTCAGGTTAGCTCAACCTGCCTGAGATCTCCTTCAAGCACTAACTCCCGGAAACATCGGCGTTGCAACTCGGACCCACCGACATCGCAGTCGTGCCAGAAATCTTCGGGACTTCTCGCATCCGATCGTCGTGGACGCAACGCTGCCGGTCATCATACGTATGCCTTCACCTGTTTATATTGACACGTTATATACGTAAAAGACAATGACGATGGAGATGTTTTGCAGACTCCAGCTAGTGGGACTGTAGGTTTCGGGGAGAAAGATGAAGAAGACGCTCTCCGTACAGCTGATTTTTCATTTGATCGACCATCAAAATTTCATATAAAATTTATAAGGTTTTTATTCTATAGCCTCAATTATTCTAAACTTCCGTGACAGTTTATAAGACCACTCAATTCTTGGCCAATCCCCCCACAGTGGGTGTGAGGCACACTGATAGGTGAACAAGAACAAGAACAAGAATGATTTTGAACACGCTGTTTCGCTGTCGCAAGTTGTTCGTGTCTTTTGTTCACGTTGCATCGCGACACTGGAGGAGGTGCTGGACCGCGACCCTGACTGATGCTCCACACTGCCCCCTGGGAGCCGTTCATCCAGCCCGGACGCACCTATTGCAACTCCCGTGCATCGCTTCAGTCGTCGGCTGCGAGGCCTCCCTCCAGAATTCACCCCCTCGCAGGAGCCCTCTCCAAGGCACTGCTCACCTCTACCAATGGCCAACGCCAGCCCACAACAGGTAATTCAAGGCAGTGGTCCTCCCACACCATCCCAAGTAACGCTTTTTCAACCACTGGAGCCTCATCGCTTAGGTGGTGGCGCATGAAGACGTTGAAGACTGGCTTGACCACTATGAGCGTGTTACCAAGATCAACCAGTGGTCTGCGGAGCAAAAGCTCTCCCGCGCCTATTTCTACCTCGACGACAGCGCTCGTACTTGGTACGAAAACAGAGAAGGCAGTCTCTCGACATGGAGCGACTTTCAACGGCAGATGATTGACACATTTGCCAATGTCGACCGACGCGATCTTGCCCAGCAATTACTCGAGCTACGGGTTCAAAAACCCAATGAAACGGTCGCGATGTTCGCCGAGGACATGGCCCGTCTCTTTCGTAGAGCTGACCCGCACATGAGCCGATGACAAGAAGTTGCGCTACCTCATGCGCGGCGTAAAAGAGCAGTTGTTCACCGGACTTCTGCGCAACCCGCCAAGCACCGTGGCGGAACTTCATCAAGGAAGCTACGGCTATCGAGCGCGCACTTCACCAACGATGCCGACAGTACGATCGCTTGTCCAGCAGCGCCCACATTCATGCCGCCGCTATGACGCTTGACAATCAGAGCTCCTTGCGTGATTTGATCAGAGAGATTGTTCGCGAGGAGCTGCAGAAGTTGCGGACTCCGGTCGAGGAAACACCCATGGCGTCTGTCACTGAAGTCGTCCGCGAAGAAATACGCCAAGCATTCTCGACGGCCAATCCCGCTCACGAGCAGCGTCCCATGAGTTACGCCGCCGCCCTTCGACGCCCGCCACCCATTTCGCCGTCGTACCACCAGCCGTCTGCGGCCGTTCCTTGGTCACCGCCGCAAGCGGAGACACCGAGGCGTCCACACCGAGGAGACACCGAGGCGTCGTTGCGGCGTCACAGCT
This sequence comes from Rhipicephalus appendiculatus, assembly GCA_030522465.1. Lineage (NCBI taxonomy): Eukaryota > Metazoa > Arthropoda > Arachnida > Ixodida > Ixodidae > Rhipicephalus > Rhipicephalus appendiculatus. The sequence goes on from JALIZH010000134.1 coordinate 638,978, forward strand.
TCGCAAAACAGACGCCTGGCGCAATATAGATAGGCGTCCACTTTGTTTTAACTGCGGAGGTGTGGGCCACATTTCCCGTCATTGCTGGCACCGCCTCGATTCGCTTCGCCCTCTCAGGCCATGGTCTGACAATCGACGCGCCAACGACGACTACGTGTCACGCCGCGAAGACTCTGGTTTTCAAGGACCCCCACTGCCTCGGCCCCAGTTTGACGACCGCCGTACCAACGATGACGACAGCGTGCCTGATTACCAGCCAGGTTTGGGACATCGACCACGCTCTCCGTCTCCGGCCCACTCGCCTTCGTCGCACCGCCGCACTTTTGCGGACCTCAGAGGAAGGAGGTCACCCAGCCCACTCCGGGGAAACTGAAGGCGGCGACCTCCGGGGGTAAGGTTGCAGGCCGTCAAGACGACGAAAAAATTACACCATCTCCCGCTAAAGGGAACCATGTGTAGATGCCAAGCAGCGGGCGCTAACGCTTACACTGGCGGCGGCGTTGACGCTGGCGCTCATCGCGGCGTTGCGCAGGAGAGAAATCTGTGGAGGCGCAATCACGCAGTGATGGACTGGTGTTTGCTACTGGAACATGCCAATCGCTGCTAATGGGCAATGAGAGACAGAAGACTCCGATTGGACACAGAGACCCGCAGTCCGCTTTTAGTTAACGCGCACGCTGCGAATTTTTATCGTTCGACAACGCACAGGAGAAATCTCCCACCGGCACAACCTTGCAGGTCAAGATCCAGTGCCTGTATATGCGGGGTGGCCAGTGAACGGTTGTGCAGCGCGAGCAATCGGTTTTTTTTCAGTCAAGAAACTCGCTAGCAGACGCTGCCTGCGTCGGCGTTGAACGGTTGTGCAGCGCGAGCAGTCGGTTTTTTTCAATCAAGAAACTCGCTAGCAGACGCTGCCTGCGTCGGCGTTGCGAGGCGAGAGAGGGGGGAGCGTAGGAGAGGAGAGAGGGGGGAGGGGACGCGCATGCGCAATGGGGTGTAAACGCCGCGGGAAGGATGCCTAGAGGAGAGAGGGGGAGCGTAGGAGAGGAGAGAGAGGGGGGAGGGGACGCGCATGCGCATTGGGGGGTGTGGACGGCGCGGTGAGGGATGCCTAGAGGAGAGATAGGGGGGAAGCGTAGGAGAGGAGGGGGGAGGGGACGCGCATGCGCAATGGGTGTGTAAACGCCGCGGGAGGGATGCCTAGAGGAGAGAGGGGGGGAGCGTAGGAGAGGAGGTGCGTGGAGAAGGTTTGCGCATGCGCAGTAAGGGTGGTCACGCCGTACACCACCACCACCACCACCGGATTGAACTTCGCCATAAGATGCTTCACATCTAAAAAAGCCCCCCATTACTCTTACCACAAGACGCCGTAAAGCCGACCAGTCGTAACACCGACGAAACTGTGACCCCAGACCTTACCGTTCTTGTGGGACGGACAGCAAGTAACAGCCTTAGTCGACACCGGTGCCGACTTTTCGATTATAAGTGAAGACCTCGCCGTACGCCTCAAAAAAGTAAAGACGACGTGGACGGGACCTCACCTAAAGACGGCAGGCGGCCAGCTGTTGATGCCTGTCGGAAGGTGCACAGCGAGACTCGAGATCGGTGGCTCGTCTTTCGTGGCAAACCTGTCGTGGCTTGTCCGCCGTTCGGGGTGAAAAAAATCACAGCATATCCACGAAGTGAATGATGGTGATTGGGCGAAGCTCGGAGGGATCATTCGGGTAATCGTGAATCCCCCCCGTACATTGCCCACTCGATCATGCAAAGACGTGACAACACGTGTCACGTCTTTGCATGATCCTGGGTGTTCGATCGTGAGCTGGGCACGAGCGTGGCCGACTTGTGTTCCGGGCGCTCCCAGCCTCAGCGACAACGCCAGTTCGCGTTCCACGACAGAGGAAGACGATGCCACCTACTCAGACGCCGAAGTCCACACCAGTGCTCGACGCAACGCCTCGCCTCCGCATGCATCGCCACAGAATGCTGCTGTGAGTTTTGAAAGCCACGCGTCCTTGGCTATGGGTTGTGCCGCCGTGAGTACCGGAGCCGCCGCATGCTCCGCAGATACCGGCTGCCCTGGTTTTGCATGCGACTCACACGAGAGCACTGTGGAGCTGACTACCTCCTCTCTGGTGAAGTTCACCTCACCGTTGATCACGATGGAGTCCACCTCCGGTGCTCGACTCCGAGTACCGCGTCCGACCCGACGATCCCAATTATAACAGCGCCATCTATCCTCTTTAATCGTCAACTATACGAAAATCACAAACGCCATCTAGTGATATTATTTCCAAGGACATATACACACAACGCCATCTAGTGAGCAATTCTTAAAACTAACTAGAAGTGGCTACTACAACATACTATTACAGAGGAGGGAACGACCCACACCCTAAGGAGCTTCGCCCCTAAAAGTACGCGGGGTGACCAACACCACGACACCACCACCTGGGCGACGCGTCCCCGGCCACTGGACAACTAGCGTGACGTATGCGGTCTGGAGAGGGGGGGTATGAATGGGCCTTGTGAATATTCTAGGTGGTGTTGGTACGACAAGCGGTCGGCTGGCTGCTCGATCGTGAATCGGCAGTTATATTGCAATGAATGCGTGCACACAAGTCACTTGGCTTTGCTTGAAAAGCACTTATTTCGAAAGGGCGTGCTGCCCATCCTCTCGTCCTTTTCAGTATATTTCGTCCAATTGTATCGTCGTCGGCCCCCACGGGTTTCTTGAACAAAGTAAGAATGGCCTTTCGTCGCTGCCGTTTTCGTAATCTATGGGAGTTAATTTCAAGAAAATAATACCAGCCTATGAGATGGTGATGACGGTTTCAGAATATGCAGAGACAGACTTGACGTCCGTAATATTAGTTGGCGTCACTTTACAAATGATTTTTTTTTATTTTGCGCTATAGAGTGAAGGCAACAGGCAGTGCCATATTCGCTGCCAGTGACAATCTTTTTCAGAGCTCAAGAAGGAACACAAATAAAGGCCGAAATGGATTACAGGGATGAGATTGCTCAATGACCTTCCGAATTGAAGCATTTTAAATATGACGCTTTAATTTAACCCTTTACTGCCGAGTGTCGCGAATGCGCGACATACCGAAAAACTTAGAGCAAGCAAAAAAATGCCCCCCACCTCCCCGAAGGGGAATCGTATGGTTCACGTATATTCACATTATACAAGCGTCGCTGGGAAGCCAAGGAGGCAAGACGCTCGCCTTCGCTACGTGAGAGTTAAAAATGCCCCCCACCTCCCCGAAGGGAATCGTGAGGAAATGCGAAATGCATTTCGCGCGCGCTTCACTCCATTTATATATGGTGGTTGTGGTTCGAAGAAGGAAAAGGCGCCTAATTTCTGCAGCCCGGTCGGGAGCACGGCGCAGCGCCTTTTTTTTTTTGCTTTTTTTTGTGTTTTTTTATTTTATTTTTCTTTAATTTTTTTTCATATATAGCTCCGCCGAGCTCCCGCGATGCGAGCGCCCTCACGCGTCAGAGCGCGCTCCTCCTCTCCACTCAGAGCGGAAAGAAAACACCTGCCGCGGACAACGCCAACGCCGCACAACGCCGGATGCCTGACATAGCCCGACTATGAAATGCATTCGCATTTAAAACTTCGTGCCGCCTTTAATGCCGGCTGTCAAGCACTCACGGGGAACGTAGCTTTCAACATGAACAATTTAGCGCCGTCTCGTGCAAGGTATTCTATGCGAGAACCAATTGTTTTGTAGCTGATGGCGGAGAGCTCGAAGCACGTGCAACAGCTCCCACTTCGTTCTTTCTCGCCTTGATGACGTAAGTTCTACATTCAATAATTTTGTTTATTTGGTGTGTACGCACCCAAAGAGGTGGCACACATGTTACGTAGTTCTGAAGTACGTTTTTTGTTGCGAGGTCCTCGTTTCTGTGGCATATCCAAAATTCACGACATACCTAAAAGTATGCTTAAAGTTGCATTTTAGATAATTTGAACTGCACAAATTAAGGTTGCTACTTTAAAGGTGGAAAATGAAAACAATTTTTATTTTGTTCGGTGGTTTCATAATTCAGGCATTAAAGGGTTAAACAACGCTCTTTACGTTTCTAGAGCACATTATAAAACACGTCCGAAAATAATGTATTTAATTATGTTTATGGCATGCTATACATCTCGTCTTCGCCTCTAGGCTAACTGTTCGTGAAAGCGTATTGAAACCAATTCTATTCAGGTATACGACCTCCCAGCGCGGTGGTGTAGGGGTTACAGTGCTCGGGTTCTGACCCGAAAGCCTCGTGTTCGATCCCGGCAGCGGCGGTCGCATTTCGATGGAGGCGAAAAGCTAGAGGCCCGTATACTGTGCGATGTCAGTGCACGTTAAAGAACACCAGATGGTCGAAATTTCCGGAGCCCTCCACGATGGCGTCCCTCATAATCATATTGTGGTTTTGGGACGTAAAACAGCCGATAATATTTGGATGTACATGACCGTAAAACCCACCTATTTGTTTCGCTGGCTATGTGGTCTGCACAACGGCATCAGGTCTTGGTTTTAGACCCGGGTATTTCGGCCCGTTTTATTTAGAACGAGGAACGCTTACAAGCGAGTTTGGGGTTAGCGCTCATCTGGTTTCCTTGCTGCTACTTGTGTCATTGTTTCTTTGCTCGTCTTGCTCAAGAACAGCGTGCTTAAATTTTTACAGAGTAATGTTTCTGAAAAGGTTCATTCGCCAGTACCCATTTAATACTTGCATGACGCGCTTATTGAGGTAGTCTTTAAAGGAACCACTCATTGTGCAATTCAAATGTTTGACGCACATGCGTTAAAGGGACCCTGAAACGGTTTTGACGATTTTGTACAAACACATTGAGCCAGTAGACCAAGTCCTAAGGCTCATTTACAGACTAATTTAAGCTCTCTGCGTACAATCTGTAATTGATTACAACGCTATAAAGCTGCGAATCGCTGCATATCACTGCGGCTCAGCCCAACGCGTTTTCAACCGCCCCTCCCCAGTATGACACGCAGTCTGCGCACGATCTGATTGGCTGCGGTGTGCGCGCACGAAAAATTGGCTGGTAGGGTGGCGGCACCTGTCGGAGCAGATATCAACCCCCCCCGCGATGTCTCTGTTGACAGACGGCGTGCGTGCTGCCGGGCGCACTGGGGCTATGGTCTCCGAGATGCACGCAACCTGTCGGCGTGCAGTCTCAGAGGTCATCACCGGGCGAAGCTCAAATCATCGAGTGTGCTCACATGAGCTCTGCGATCGCCAGCGATGCCAGCGTGTATCATGAGTTGAGGAGGCAAGGCAGGGGGTAAGAAGGAGGGTATGATATAACTGGCCGTAGCCGCCTTGGTACACGGCGTGCAGCGAAATTTGTGGTGCCAATGGTTCGATGATGCTCTAGCCTAAACGCTGACAAAGCTTCAAATAACCGTTTCAGGGTCCCTTTAAGGGGGCTCCTCACACTACTTGACATTATTATAGGTTTTTCTTTTCGAAACAGTTTCAAGCACCGGCGTGGCCGTGTTGTAGAACACCTGTTTTCCATGCAGAAGTCCTGGGTTCAATTTCCGCTCGAGCCGAATGTTCCTATTGTTTATTTATTTGCATCTATCTGGAATTTTCGCCCACGGGCAACGCTTATTTTTGGCTCACAACGAAAGAGGCCGACACCAGCGCCAACACCGTATTTTCTGCAAAACGAGCTCTTTAACGCTATCGCGTTAAAACAGATCGCTCTTTGTGGGATACTTAGCCACCAATGAAATCCCGCGCTGCTCCAAAAACGTGTGGTTGGTGTAATATCTGTGGTACCATGCCTCGTTCACATCAGTGACGCCTCTGATAAGAAAAGTGCTCACTTTTTGAAAGCAAGATTGTGGTTCACTGGTTAATAATAATAATAATAATAATAATAATAATAATAATAATAATAATAATAATAATAATAATAATAATAATCAACTGAAGCTGACTATCAACTAAAGTTTATTGAGGAACATACACACATATATACTCAAGGACCTAGACACGTGATGAAAAAATAAAATAAAAATTGAATAAAAGAAGTCTATTAGTGACTAGCGATCAGGTAATCTACTTCGATAGGGTGCAACACTATCGAGGGCCTTCGCGACACATGCATCCCCACATCTATAGATATAGTACGCTTCTTCAATTTCTCGCTCCGTCTTTTCGTTAAATCTTGCGAGCACACTTGCTTCCGTCAGCCTAGGCGCGTAGCCGCAGTCCCTGCAATGTAGCGAAAGGTTCGAGCATGGTGGTCCACTCAAAGAGGCCCTGTGGTCAAATAATCTATTATTTAAGCAGCGCTTTGTCTGGCCGACATAGCTTTTCCCACAGGACAAAGGTATGTTGTAGACCACTCTCTTGCCACAGTCAACTAACTTTTGTCATGTTCATTATGCCCGCTAATTGAATAGTTTCGGTAAAGCGCAAGTCTGTAGCGCCATTCTTGTGCTTGCCGCCTTCGAGGCGAGGTGATCGTCTGTCAATTTCTAATTTTACTTATTTGCAATCAGCGTTTGAATGATTGGCAGTTCATGTACAGGGGTCCTTTTTTTACTGGCTAATGGGCATCCTGTGTACTTTTGATCAGCTTCGAATTTGGCCGAATATTTTTGTCACTATTTTCGCTCTTGTGAAAACCGTGCGATAAATAGACTGAAAACACACGAACCTGCAGTCTTTTCGTCTTTACTGTCACGCCGAGTTCATAATAATGAGTCCGCACCAACTCGCCCGTCAGCCCTACTTCAGCTCTTTTTCTGTCAAAGCCTACTAGGAAAGAAGTTATTAGACGTGGAGACTTTGCATGGTAAAGACACGCGGCAAGCGTGAATTTGGCACGTTTTCATGTGCATTACAAGACTAAATTTCCGTGTTTCACAGAGCAGCGATCACACAGGGCGCTGATGATGATACGCGCGCGCATGCTAACAGTTAAGACGACAAGGTTTCGTTTCGCCCTTGTATAATGCACATTAATCTCGCCTTCACTCGGCCCAGCAGGACACCAAATCTCTTTTGAATGAAAACCAGCAAATAGCAAAAATTATTGATCTCTATGGCCTTTCTAGTTGAAAAATTGTGATTACTCAGTAACGCCTGTCATTAGGCTGCACAATGTAACATTTCCAGAGTCTGAAAAATCCCTAGATTCAACAAAAAGACGCCAAATCCCTGAAAGATGTAGAAAATCCCTAGATCTAAGGATAAATCCCTAGGGTTGGCATCACTGCACCCACTACTTCTTTGTAAGGAAACGTCCGCGCCACGGCTCTGATCCGCGCTAAAGTCACTGGAACGGGGAAAGTACCGCGACCGTCCGCCCCGCCGCCATATTTGGTCCAGCGCGGCTGAAGCTGCGGCGGAGCAGTGTTGATTTTATGCGGAGTAACGCACGTTTTACACATTGCGTGCGCTTCTGCAGCCCCGAATGAAGCATACCGTTGTTCTTTAACTGACTAAGAAGAAATAGCGGCAATTTCAATTGCCTACACGCGCACGCACGCGTACTAACACGATAAAGAAATGCGAACTGCGCGGTGTTTAGGCGCTCGGCTGTCGGCATTTATTAAACGTGAAGCATTTCTTAGCGTAGTTCTGCGCCTTTGAAAGTTCTATCTATCTATCTATCTATCTATCTATCTATCTATCTATCTATCTATCTATCTATCTATCTATCTATCTATCTATCTATCTATCTATCTATCTATCAATATGGCAGCCAACGACTGCGTGCTTTCCTGGCCGTTTCCTTAATGGGATCTGTACCAAAATTTATATGACATAACATGACTGTATGATGAATACAAAGGCAGGCCATAGCATGAAAATCATGACATGCATGTGATGAACCGCACGATTTACACGCCACTGCCTTCGTGCTCTTGCGGCCACTTCCTTAATTTTATATATACCACAGTTAGTATGGCATGGCAAGAGTGCATGACGAACATAAGTGACTGGTCTTAACATGCAAATCGTGACACGCATGTTATGTACAACATGGTTTATAGGACGTGGTCTTGGGCTTGTCTCGGCCGTTTAATTAAATGGATGTATGCCAAAATTGCTATGACGAGATATATGTGTATGTCAAATGTAAAGAACAGGTGGTAGTACAAAAATCATGACTTGCATGTCATGTTCGGCATGACTTAAATTACCACACTCATGGCGCACTGGCGGCCCGGTTCGCTAGCTAGATATACACCAAAACTGATATTGCAATACGTGATTCTATGACGAACCTAAATAACAGGTGTAAACATGAAAATCCTAACATGCGTGGCATGTACAGCATGATCTAAACGCCGCGCTCATGGTGTGCTGGCAGCCGGTTCGCTATGTGGATACAAACGAAAAATGGTATTCTGTCGCGTTACTGCATGACGAAAAAGGACAGGTGGTAAAATGAAAATAATGGCATGCATGCCACGCTCACGGTACGCTCGCTGCCGTTTCGCTAGCTTGGTATTGCGGGAGGTGGCTGTATGACGAACATGAATGACAGGTGGCGACAAGGAACATGTCATACTTTCTTGTCATATTTTCTTGCATAGAAACAAGGTGACATGTCACATTTTCTCGTTACGACCTATCATTTATGTTCGTCATTCAGTAACGACATCACGCCATACCAATTTTGGTGTATATCAAGATAGCGAACCGGCCACGAGTGCACCATAAGCTTGGCATGTAAATAATGGCTTACATGACATGCATATCATATTTTCTTGTTACAACCTGTCATCTATGTGCCTCATACAGTCACGTCAAGCATTACCAATTTAGGTGTATGTCAAGCTAGCGAACCGGCCGCGACCCCACCATGAGCCCGGCATGTAAATCATGTTGTACATTAAATTCACTTCATGATTTTCATGTTTCCACCTTTCTATATGTTCGTCACACAGTCGCCTCACAAAATACCAATTTTGGTGAATATCAAGCTAGCCAACCGGTCGTGAGCCCACCATGAGCTCGGCACGTAAATGATGTTGTACGTGAATATCACGTCATTATTCTCATGTGTCCACCTTTCAGTCATGTTCGTCATAAAGTGAACTCACAAAATACCAATTTCGGTGAAACTTAAGCCAGCCAACCAGCCGCGAGCCCACCATGGGCGCGGCATGTAAATCATGCTGTACATGAAATGCATGCCATGATTTCCATGTTACCACCTGTCATTCATATTCGTCATACAAATATATCTCACCGTATAAATTTTGGCATATATCCATTTAATCAAACGGCCGCGAGCGTGCCGAGACACTAGCGAGGCGAGCGAGCTGGACCGTTTATGTGGCGAAGCCTGCCGTGAGCGCGCGGCGGCGAAAAGAAAAGGAGCGCGGTACTTTCCCCGTTCCAGTGACTTTAATCCGCGCGGCATTATCATGCCACCTCTCGGAAACTGCAGGAAAACCACGGCGCACCATCGCAATGCTTCCAAGAGATGGCGCGACCCCACCGCGTGCCCTAAGGGGCTTTAGTAGGCTGGTGAAAGAAACCCGCGTGATTTGCAGACACGGAGGAAGGAGTTATTCCTTCCTCCGTGTTTGCAGATGAATTTTGGGCGCTATCCAACAACTGGGAGAGAACTTAAAATCTGCGTCCCCTCCCTTTCTTTAAAAGAGTTGAGTGTTGGGCGAATTGGTGTTTTGACATAGAAACCATCGTGAGTAGCGCAACCGGACAGGACACACAGCTAGGAACAGACGAGCACAGGCGCACACTAACTAGTTTTATTCGAGGCAGATCCACACCTTTATACATCAACAAGCTGCGCAGGCGCACCATCACAACAACCAACACCCAAACAAGGCGCGATAAAAAAAAAGAAAAAAAAATTAAACAAGGCGCGAAAGAAATTGAATCTCACCATTGTACAGCGCAATGGAAGTGTCGCTTACACACTTTTCACCTGCTTTCCTGATAAAAAAACGCTTCTAATATTTCGCGAGCCGTTTTTTGTCTACTTCTGCGTAGGATCTTAGCAAAAGGGAATCGCGGTTCACAATGCGGGCAAGCCAAGCAGTGGTCAACGAGGTGACCTCGCTCCTTATTATTCAGATTTCTTTCGTGTTCCCTGAGTCGGTCATTGAGGCAGCGGCCCGTCTGGCCGATGTAGACTTTGCCGCAGGACAGGGAAACTTCTGTACACGACGTTGTTGGCACACTAAACAAAACGTTTTTCGTGGTTCTTTAAGCAGCCCCCCCCTTTAAGCAGCCGCCCCTTGGTGCGACGGCTCAGCTGAGCCGTCGCACCACCTGTAGGGAGCAAAAGGGGGGGCCGTGCCGCTAAGAATGCTAAAATACGGATGCCCTCCGGATAACATCTTTATTTGTATCGTGAAAGAGTTTTCATCCGGACGGAAAGAGAAGCGGGGCCAATCATGTTATTCGCGTTGTGCGCGATTGACTTCGCTGGCCGTCGGGACAATTACCCGAAAATGAAGATCCATGGCGGTCGCACCAACTTTGGGTGTTACTGGGTCACATTGAAGGCACTCCTTCCTCGTACACTATTTCATTCATTTGTTGGTTTCTTAACATAACACAGAAGAAATGAGTGCTGACGTTACAGATGCAGCTAGCATATTTACGAATACAAGGATAGCCGAGACAGAGGTCAGAACCAACAACAGAAACAGCAAATGGCTTGTTGTTTCGGCACTACAGGGATGCTCTTTTTTTCCCGTTTCATTCATTCGCCGCTAAGACAGGGCATTCGAACCATTTCCGGCGCAGTCTTCTTCGGAGTTGAGACCCTTCGGAGTTTGAGGGTCGTTGTGTCGCTTGCTTGTTTTACTTCTCGGTCAGCGTATTTGTTTAATTTCTTTGTCTGGTTAGAACGTCTTTTGATCTCTGATCGCAACTACGTTCCCTTTTTTGTCTCTTTTCGTTTTCTTTATGTAGAGTTTGCGTATTACTATACGCTCCATTAGTTGATGGTCTCACATTTCTTTTTTTCCCTGTCGACATCCTATACCGCGACTTGTTTTTGCCGGCGTCCTTTAAACGCTACAGCTGAACAAGACACAGTGAACGTTTCATTCATACCACGGAAGCGATGTCTCCGTTTTTTTCTTTTTTATGATATGTCAACTGACTTTTTACCATTTTCGACTGCTTCTTTTTCTCTCTCTCTCTCTCTCTCTTTTTTGCGATATGATCTTATTTTTACAGCCATGGTTCCCCGTCGGCAGTATCAGTTCCGAAAGACTTGAATCATGAGATTTCCCTTTCTTTACATTTTGGTTCTGTTTTTTCTAGCTTTCTACAACAGTCCTCCTTGCAATTTCCGTTTGCCGGCTGGAAAAGAGACAAGCTCTTTCTCTACGAAGACAAGCTGCCGGAAGTTAGCACGCTGAAACCGGAACCGAATCAGGAGCGCCGCTCTTTCCGCTTACTAAATTGTGCTTGCTTCCGCTCTAGTAGCATTCGAAAGGATGTCGCTGAGAGGTTGCTGTGTTTCAGTTGTGCTGATCGGGACAACACGGAAGACTCAGTTGAGATGTTTGTTGTGTCCTTGCCGAAAAAATAAGCGGGCATTTCGAACACTTTGAACACCTTATGCGATATATCAGGCTCTCGCCATTAAATTTAGCGTCATTCTTTTTTTCAAATATTTTATTCGAAAGAAAATTGAAGGCTTAGCAGATGCACTTTAAGATAAACACAATTTTTAGGACTTCCTAGTACGCGCAAAAGCTCGATGTTTACCATTCTTCCGTTTGTACGACTATTCTTTCACTTGTGTCATGTTGCCTTTTTTAATGCTTTTTTTTATTTTGTCGAATGTCATGACGACATCGTCACGGATATTACGACATAGGTGATAAATCGACAAACATTGTTAATCACCACTTTGATGAAGTATGTATTACTTTAATACGGGATTCCATTGAGGACGAGCCAGCATCGGATGTACAGGTCGGTCCAATGTTATAGGGAACACGCGAGCGCGTGGCTCACGCTCCCGCGCAGCGCCATGCATCGCAATGCCGCCGCCGCCTCACAGCGTCGTGAGGCACCTCTTAAAGGGCAGCGCATGCACTGTAGCGTGGTCGCAGTGACGCGTCCCCATTGGTTGCCCGCATAGCGCCACGAACGGTGACGCGCTATCAAAACACCGTGTCTCTTATAGAGCCAGCGTGACAGCCAACATAGTGAACACGAAGTACACGAGGGATGCAAGACGCCGCCCCACGGATCTGAACACAACTGAACAAAAAATTACTTCATATGATTTCCATTGTGAGGCACTGCATGGCGGGTGCTCTCCCCCATGAACGCAAAGCACACGCGAAGGCTAGGCGATGGGCGAGAGTAGGAAAGGGCTAGAGGAAAGGGTGGTGAACGGCTGGAACGGGCACATTTGGCTGGCATTGATAAAATAGGAGGAGGCGTTGCTCGTATGAAGGGGCGTTTCACTAAGCGGACAATGCGCATGTGCCGCCTCTTAGTCGTTTTGCGCATGCGCTTGGTTTTCGCCGCTTGCTGTGCATGGTGCTGCGCGGAACGCGAGTCACGCTCGCGTGTTCCCTCTAACATTGCACCGACCTGTTCTTCTAACACACCATCATCTAACAGGCTTTTTTCGTAGTTGAGAAAAAAAATGCGATATCCGTGCAATTTCAGGACCTCTGTCAGTCGGTAATTTTGATCCATATCCTGTATACTTCGAACAAAACCAGTCTTGAACTGCTTTATTGCAACCCCCCTAGCGCATTTTTCTACGTAATCACTGTGCTAGTTGTAATTCTTAGTAAAGTTGACGGCCAAAATATCCACCTGCGTATTTTTTTGCAATATATTATTGCCAACGCGGGCTCCTTCTCACGTTTGTGTCATGCAGTCGAATATCAGCCTGCGCTGTTCCACCGGTAAACTTGTAAAATTATTACAGCAATTATATTGATCTCATAGTCTGCTATAACTAAGCGTCATGTCAATGTACGCTGTACGCCCCAACTACAACTACCTTTTTTTTGCCCACGTCCCGTAAAGCTTGGGACCCTGCCTATACATTCGAGCACTTTAGCTTGGCTGTAGGTTTTTGATTGTTTCTTTTTTACCGATTACCGGAGCCAATGACGGTGGCGGATGGGTTGGTACGGACATCTTGTGGCGTTTCGTCCTAACTACAATACTTTTCGCGAAAATGTTCTCTTGAGTCAGTGTTCCCGGCAAAACAACAAAATCGAAGGTACTGTGACCTATTTATTACCTAACTATTAATGGTTTAGACCAGTAGTGTAACTAAAGCCTGTTAGTCGCTGCTATATTAGCTGTGTGTGCGTGTCTGGTAGGCTCAAGTATTGGGCCGTGCTCTTGCGCGGTGTAGATGGCTCTGCCTTCACAGGCAATGAGCAGTGTGAGACCTTTACGCCTTGCTCTGAGGGCGCACCTCAAAAGCACAGGGTTACGTGACCAGAGCAGGAAACGCAAACTATGACGTCATACTCCGCCGTAAAATTTGAACCAAAGGCGCGATTCCGCATAGCGCTGCATAGGCATCGGTATTTTGTCAGGGTCAGTGGCTGACCCGATTCACTCGGGGTACCAGCAACCTCCGCTGTGCCGCTTGGCGGCTTTCACTGTCTTACCAGAGACACTGTTGCCAGAGCCAGTGCCGACAACATGTTCGATCCGCTCTAGCAGTGACGTCATACGTGACGTTTCTGCTTACGTGACGTAACCCCGAGCTGTTCCGGCTCAAATACACTGCCCACGCTATGCTTAGAGCCTTAGCCCGTTTTCTATTGGACGTTTTCTTTGTATGTTTTCAATTCGATAGCGATTACTAAATGGACACTGTCGACGGGTCTTAGCAGTCGCTGTCATGTTCCGTATAAAATCTAAGTAATAACATTGCACCGCTAATCATGTGTTCCACGCACGAGTAAAAGAGCGTGAGCATTTAGTATAAACGCTGTTTATGCAGAAACGGAACAACATAGGGCCTTATGCGTCTATTCACAAAATATGGCAGGCCCTATCTACAACGTATGAGCCAGTCTTAGCTCAGTAGTGGTGGCGATGTTGCCACAGCTAGGTGGCGTTAGCCTGGCAGATAAAGCCGGAAATTTCACCCCCCTGAGATGCTCTTTTCATGCACTATCGTCTCAACATGTGTAACATAAACCGGTCTCTCGAAGAAAACGTTAAACAATCGCAGCCACTTCCTCGCGAATCATCTTCACACCCTCCAGAAACAAAATCTTTTCGTACGCTTCAATTGAAGTGCGCACCGTCACGTTCGGCTGTTAAGACTTTTCGGACTTCTCTGCCTGGCAAGGGAGCCAATATAGCCCAGATACAAGATATATATTCGTGGTCACCTTCCACTCACCCGAGATCCTTCCCCTTGAACGCGAATCGTGCTGACAACCAACAAAGTCAATCTATTTCTGTTGTTTTCGAAGCGGCTCAGTCGCTTTGCTAGCTCTAACGATCCCAGAAGCTCCTGTCTCCAACATGTCTAAAGTGACTCCTGCCGAATAGACAAAGTGACTCAGTTTCACGTCTGGCAGATGCAATTCTTACACGCGGCATCATTCATATACGCTTCGAAGCAGCGATTACCTACATCTCGGCTGCAGTACCACCCATGAATGCATTCTTCATAGAACACACAAATAAGTATGTCACCTTCACCCGGTTCCTTCTGTAACAGGCAAATAAACAGCACTTCCCCGCCGATCATAGCAGCGAGCTCTGTAAGCGAATCACAGTAGACAACATCCCAACAATTCAGATCGAACTCGATTGTAGGGGGCAAGGCCAGACGCTCATCTGTCTAGTACTTACGATGGCCACATCTCCATGCCAGTCATCCTCCCTAATACAACCACTGCACCAAAGAAAAAAAAAGACACGGTTCCACAAAAAAAAAAAAAAAAAAAAAAAAAAAAAAAAACGCAACATGTCTGCCTCTTTAGATCTCGTTCGAGCAAAGCAGGCGTAGTGGCACTACGCATCGTTCTACTTGTCACAGGAGGATTCTTCCAGCACATCAGCAGAGAAAATGGCCTGCCGTAACAAACGAAAGATTCATTGAAGAAGTTAAAGCGTGCAGACGCGGGCACAAGCAAAAAGACCAGAACAACATAAGCACAAACAAAATATCTTCCCTTGTGTACACACATGCACGTCTACCTTCTTTTATCAAGAATGCGTACTAACTCGCTCAACTTTCTCTTTTGTTCAAAGGAAAACTTTGTCTGCAGATTCTTGTTTTAAGGCTTGGCGGAGTGCCAATAAAAGATGTAAACACGTATTCCAGTTGGGTCATTCCATGCCAAATCATCCAACGTTTTTCTGACCATCATGAATATCGCTGAAAAAATTTGCACGTTTTCGCGGAAGGTCAAAACTCATTCTGCCCGCTTGTTTTCGTTGGCAAAAATTTTGCCACCTATTTGTGACAGTTCATAGCTTTGTACTGATGAAGCTGGAGGGCATCTAACAACAATTTTTTGCAATTCACCATTATTTGATGCGGTCAATAAAGTGGTGTTTATAGCAAGCAAGTGAAACAACGTGACTGAAAAAATTATGCATTCTTCAAGTATATCAATATTTACAGCCTTTTTTACACGATAAAAAAATGATTAAAATTGCTGATTTCGACATTTTTTCCCCAGAAACATGCCAGTTAAAAGAGAATAAATGAAACAGGAAGTAGTGGTCTGTGCAACATACTACAAGAGAAAAATATTATAGGCGATCGCTTCAAAAGTTTCGAAAAATCTGAAAAAAAATTTGCAAAGTTGACATTTTTTAGAAAAAGCTCTACATTCAAGGTGAAAAAAATCACATTGGTGGTCAGAATAAAAATATGCATGATAATTCATTAGATAGCTCGGCATTTTGTTTAAATGTGTGTGAAGTTACAAAAGGGTATTATTTTTTTTAACGCGAGAAATATTTTTTTGAAGTATAGTATCTGTAGCGGCCTTCGTCCGTCGCAACAGAAGCTGCACTCGAAAACGGCAACAGCGCGTCTGCAGCAGATGCCCACACACCAGCGATGCAGAAGCATGGCATGGAATGACCCAGTTGATTTCCGGTTCGTTGTTTTTTGCCAACGTCCAAATAACGGTCCAAATTGGCTCTTTCGGGTTCAGTCTGCGAGCGTCTGTCTTATTCACCCATATTTGCACGCAAATAATAAATAAATCGTGTGTTGCTACTTCATTTCGTTTGGCAATTTTGATAGGTTTTTGGGACCACTCTAAGCGGGACGTCCAACACAGCAGCGGTCACCGTAATTTTTTTTAGATTTGTTTTTTTAAGGAAGTTGGCCATTCTTTTTCACATGATCTGTATTCAAGGCACAGCGCTTTCCAAATCATTAGTTCTTCCGAGTGTCTTGCACCATTTTTATTAGGTACATATTTTTTTGTCCTTCATACCCCTACAACAACGTCGTTGTTTTGTTCGCCGATTCGTTTCCCGGGAATGGGTGCATCGAGCATAGAAAAAACTGGGTCAGTGACCTTAATATAAGTTGTGCCTCAGGAAGCCTTAGCGAAATAATATAAAAATGTGGTGGCGTAAAGATGTAGACTTCTATGTCTAGCTTCGCTCTCTACCACTGTGTGTTGTGAATGCAGAAACTGGGACGTTTGTTTTTTTTTTTTTCGCGAAATTAATCTCGGCATTTCAGCAGGAACAAAACGGAGAAATAGAACAGTGAGCAGCCCTCTCTCACTAATATGCGAAATAAATATGCGCCTTTTTTATAAGCAAGGGAAGCCATGAATCAAGAAAAAAGCTAAGACCCATTTCACAATGTATTTCTTCCCGGAAACTGATGCCGATAATTTAAAGACAGCGCAAAGCATAAGCGTGACTTCGAAAGAGGCGAATGTTATCTGACTCAGTGTATTGGTTATCTGACTCCAGTGTGTAGCTCCATAGGGTTAACATTCATGAGAAAGGTACTTTCAAAACTTTGCAAATATTTCTCGGCTATTGTGCTTCCGTACGAAAGATAGCATAGTGCTATATTGGGCTTCTTTTTTCTTCAAATACTGCTTAGACTGGTCACGGAAAAAGTGTTCTTGTTTATTTTCACCGGTATATTTCACACAGCGCCCCGTAACCTTTCGAAGACAATTATTAAAATTTAGTAATTCCCATAATCTCACGTAGGTTTCATTAGGTTTTGAATGTGTAATGGGTAACTTCTGAGCACATGCCTGCGTCGATGTTACCTTGACCTGGTTACGTAGTTCATATCCCTCTACTAAAAAATAACTTTCTGCGAAGCATCTGTTCTTTTATCCCCTCCGGCACTTGTATTACTAAAGATGCTTGAGTTGTCCGCTTCAATTCTAAACAAAGTAACTGATGGTTCTTCTGCATGCCATGCTAGCCTCATCCCTGCAGCTACAAAACGTGGAACAGACCATCAGGCCCGGCAAACTTCTGGAAAGAAAGCACTCTCTTCCCCCTGCCGACGACCCTAAAACTCATTTGTATTCGCTAAATTCATTTTCTCAAGCGAAAAAGCATCGTCATCGCTCCTTCGTTGCACGCCACTCTCGAAGTTCCGGCACGAACTCAAAAGCCTATGTTTAGTTTACCTTCCCTACAGCTTCTCCCGTTATCGCTGGACTCATCACTCATGGTAATGGTTGCTACATTTAGCTTGGGTCTCCATATATAGCAGACATATTTAACCCACTGAAACAAGGTACAGCCTTTCGGAAGGAAGCCCCTGTGTCGTTATTGTTTTTGTTTTTTTTTACTTTTTTGTCTTAAATGCACTGTAAAAAGATTGTTGCATGGTTTCCCTGTGTTGCCCACAGCACGCAACTCTAGCCTGTTAAACAGTGTCATTATCAACATTATAATAACCTCAGTTTACGTAGAGTGCGGGAAAAAGGCGTCATGTTTGCTGATGTCCGGTTATATCCTTATTTGGGGGAAAACTGTGCTAGAAACCCGAGGTGAAGTGATTGAAAACACGAACTGTGTCAGGGTCTGTCTTCGTTCTCTTGCTCGCAAATTTTTCGAGAAGTGAAGTAATTATCTACGAACGAGCTCGCTGTAAGACCTCTCTTTTTTTATTCCTGTCTTACTACAGCTCACCATGCTGCGTCGTAATTTACATTTTTTTCAAGCGAAGCTCTTTACAAATCACAGGTTACATTAATAACACACAGCGCAAGACGAACAAAGGACGAGAAAAGGAACCGCATAGACAAGCTGTGGTTCCGAGAAAAGTGGTTCCTTTTCTCGTCCTTTGTTCGTCTTGCGCTGTGTGTTATTAATGGATCACCAACTAGCCCAAACACAAACCTTGCTTCACAGGTTTCGCTGTCCGCTTTGGACGCGAAAAACCCGGTCCAGGCGAGCGTAGAAAGATGTTGTTCTTGAAGGTGCGCCGGTGCCATTCGAATTTTTATGCGGCGTGCTTTTTAATAAATGATGCTTTTTCTATCGCAAGCTTATCGCCACTCCGCTCTTTCTGCTATGACAATCTCATCTTTTGTGGAGGTCAATTGTCATTCCACGTTGCGACTTTTCGGCGTTGCCTTTCATTGTTATGTTGCATTGGTGATCGCAGGAATGTTTTTCTTTCCTGCAGGAACAGAAGCAGGAGCGTAGCCAGAAATTTTTTTCGGGGGGGGGGGGGGGGGCGGTGGGTTCAACCATACTTTATGTATGTTCGTGCGTGCGTTTGTATGTGTGCGTTTGTATACGCAAGCAAAATTGAAAAGTTTCGGGGGGGGGGGGGGGTCTGAACCTCCCCCAACCCCCTCCCCCCTGGCTACGCCACTGAACAGAAGCATTGAGCCGATATGCACGTGCGGGAAGTTCTAATTACCGGCACAGCGGAAGGAAAAGGTTTGGAGGGGGGCATTGCGCAATGCGATAGAAAGAACGAACAAAAGAATCGTTGTTTTGCTCCGCTATAATGAAACACCAGGACAAAATTTTAAGACAGGGAGACATTTGTGCACAAACTTGCAACTGCTTATCACTACCAACGCGCGACACATATGCACACACACGAAAGGGTGAGAAGCAGATAAAAAATTTATAAAAAAATATATAAAAAGAAGAGAAATAGAGGCCGATTACGTCAATCCACACATCCCGTCATGAATCCTAGATTTGCGCATTTCAAACTCATTTCTTTTCTTTTTTATATGTTTTATTTTTTTTATCTGCACCTCCCTTCCATGACTTGTATATATCACGTGCGTTGTTAGCAGTAAAGAGTTGCAACTTTGCGCACGTACGTCTCCTGTCATCTGGTTTCGCGCTAGTGTTTCACTATAGCGCAGCAAAAGAAGGACTCCACACCAACTTGCTCCGTCGAATGCTTGCCTCAAAGAAAGAACGAAAAAAGGAATAAAAATAGAAAGAGCTAAAAAGAGAAAGAAAGAGAGAAAGAAAGAAAGAAAGAAAGAAAGAAAGAAAGAAAGAAAGAAAGAAAGAAAGAAAGAAAGAAAGAAAGAAAGAAAGAAAGAAAGAAAGAAAGAAAGAAAGAAAGAAAGAAAGAAATAGAAATAGTAGGTCAAGTGCGCACAATCCAAGGTTCACATTCCCCAATTTTTCCAATATGTAGAGCAGTTCCGATTTTTAGCTGTCCGTACATCCAACATACGGGGGCTATCTCACGCAATAGAGGTTCTGAGCTACAACCACGTTCCCATCTTTCAAACAACCGCCTCTTCGAGCGGATGCAAAAAGAGGGTTTTAGTTTTTTGCTTTTCGGAAGAGATCACGGTATTTGTACCTCGCATCGACTTTAATGCAGATGTGAGTCCCCCCCTCCAGCAGGAACTCGCGTGCATGCCTTGCGCGCATGTACTGTAGCATGCTTACTCTTGTGTACTTTCCTTTCGTTTTCTTATTTGTTTGTGGTTTTGTTGCATGTGCACGCGAGTACTGGCTGGGTGTGAGCGTGTAAATCTTTCGTCACTTCCGCGTGAATACGTGCGCGTGTTTAGAGCGTGTCCTCGGGATAACACATGTGCCGACTATGCTTTAGTCTGATGCCCCTGAGAAAGCCCTCCGCTGGTGCTAGATATCCTTTGCCAATAAAGTAAGAACATGAAGATATTTGGACAGTCCTCTTTTCCTGCTAAGGCTCTCAGGTATTTAATAATGGCTATCGGTTCGATATCCCGGGCACAATAAAGGCGATGAGATACGGCGCCTTTGAGATATTTGATAACTAGAAAAGGCTCCTCTGTTACACGATATATGGAGGCCACGACCACCTACTAAACCTTGGCGCGGTTCCAAGCATACGCCAAACACTCTTTTTTCCGATACAGCAGTACCCCAGAAACGCTCTTCGTTAATCATCGTAATGGGCCCTGGACGGAAGCCGAGTCATGTTGGAAGTCTTCTAGAGATAGGTAGTCTCAAGACCGGACAGAAGCGCGGGTACGGGCCTATGATTTCACCAGTAAAAGGTGTTGTTGACGATGGATCTGTGGTCAACAACACAGTAAATAAATGTGACGTCCTGTCCTGTGACACGCATGTTCGTTCCCTGCTTGTTTCCTAAAGTGTACAAGGAATCACGCTCCATACCTATCACCTTTGTAGCTCCGACTTAGGGCCAAGCATTACACCATCTCCTAAAAACCATAACTCTATCACACAGGACACTTGGACAGCACGCCTGTGTAATAAAGGGTTATCCTTTCTAAGAAAGTGGTGCGCGCCTGTGTTACGGGGATGTGCAACAGCATTAACACGTAGAGTGGATAAAAGCCTTCTTAAAGGTATACTGAAGCGAAATTTGAAAATTTTGCGAGAGCACTGAAAATGAATGCTAAGTGTGCGATTACATCCAAAAGAAGTCGTCTCTTCTCGAGCTTTTGTGCGGGTGGTCTTATTTTCTACGTTTTTTGTGAGCGTGAGGCAAGTCGCTCGGCCAACGCGAGTTTGAATCCGTGACGTCATGACTCCCTCAATCGACAGCCGGCCGGCCGCCGTCTGTCGAAGTGCGCTCACCGTCACATAGCTGCACAGTATGCATTCATGTCGTGGTCCCTCTACCAGCGATAAATTCACCTATGATGATGCAGACCATTTAAAGTTGCCAAGAAATCACGGTTACGAGACTCCTGTGCCAAGCGACGAAGAGGAGCAGATGAGCAAATTGGTCCAGCGTGCAGTGGCAGCAGTAGATAAATTAATGTTAGGAAGGATGTAAAATGCGTTCTTTCATCAGCTTCACTGAGTCAGAAACGCAGTTATTACGGGTGAATCAAGGCGAGGCCTCGTAGTTCACTGCTTTGTGCTTGCCTGTGCGGTCAGTGTTCGACCGCTGCGCAGTTCGTTTTCTTGCGCGGCGAGGCACCGCATTGGGGAATTTCACAGCCGTTTCATAGCTCTGTGCATACGGCAGATACTGTCACATCCGCGCTAGCACGAGCCATTTCCAAGTTGAATTAATCGAAATCGGTTGGCTTCGTCACGATGAAGAGCACGGAATATTCGAAAGCAAGCCTCGTTTGCCCGCATTGCGGTCCAGAAGGCACCACCATACTACAGCGTACTAGAACAGAGGAGTGCCGGGAACGAGCTTCCGAAAAGTGAAGCCCAAAGAGGGTCAAGCCGCTTGGGGCGCTGGGATAGGTATTCTGCAATGTGTCGTCTTTTTAACTGTTGCGCGCGGCTCTTCTGAAGTGGTGCAGAGGTAGAATGCCCGTTTGCCACTCGGAAGGTCCGTGTTCGAATCGCAGCGGCTGAGTTTTCATTTTTTAGAGTAACTTCTTACAGCTACATTTTTTTTTATTTCTTCCTTAAAACTAGCTTCAGTTGTTACCTATAGCTTCATAAAGTAACTTGAAATGTGAAGTAAAATAGAGGAAATTTGTCAGTGAGCGTTATTATTTACAGCGCCACCACACGGCATTAAAAAAATTACACCATCTCCCGCTAAAGGGAACCATGTGTAGATGTGAAGCAGCGGGCGCTAACGCTTACACTGGCGGCGGCGTTGACGCTGGCGCTCATCGCAGCGTTGCGCAGGAGAGAAAACTGGGGAGGCGCAAAGCAGGCAGTGATGGAGCAGTGTTTCCTACTGGAACATGCCAATCGCTGCTAATGGGCAATGAGAGACAGATACTCTGACTGGACACAGAGACCCGCACTCCGCTTTTAGTTAACGCGCACGCTGCGAATTTTTATTGTACAACAACGCACAGGAGAAATCTCCCACCGGCACCACCTTGGAGGTCAAGATCCATTGCCATATATGCGGGGTGGCCAGTGAACGGTTGTGCAGCGCGAGCAGTCGGTTTTTTCAACCAAGAAACTCGCTAGCAGACGCTGCCTGCGTCGGCGTCGCGAGGCGAGAGAGGAGGGGGTTGCGTAGGAGAGGGGAGAGGGGGGGACGCGCATGCGCAGTGGGAGTGTGGACGCCGCGGGCAGGTATGCCTATAGGAGAGGGGGGACGCGCATGCGCAGTGGGAGTGTGGACGCCGCGGGCAGGGATGCGTAGAGGAGAGAGGGGGGAGCGCAAGAGGGGAGAGAGGAGGGGGAGGCGCATGCGCAGTGAGGGTGTGGTTGCCGCGGGGAGGGATGCCTAGAGGAGAGAGAGAGAGGGGGAGAGGAGGTTTTTTATTTTTATTTTTTTTGAAAAGGTTTGCGCATGCGCAGTAAGGGTGGTCACGCCGGCACACCACCACCAC
The DNA here is from genome assembly GCA_030522465.1 of Rhipicephalus appendiculatus. Lineage (NCBI taxonomy): Eukaryota > Metazoa > Arthropoda > Arachnida > Ixodida > Ixodidae > Rhipicephalus > Rhipicephalus appendiculatus. Next base: position 661,678 of record JALIZH010000134.1, read on the forward strand.
CACCGGATTAAGCTTCGCCATAAGATGCTTCACATCTAAAAAATGTAAAGTACAGCTCCGAGATCCTTGGGAATACGAGAAATCTCGGAGGCTCGCGGTACGCCAATCTCGCGGGGAATATCAGCGTGTTCTCTGTATTACCAGAGAGATGGTGTAAAGGGCGCACTCGGCGCCCCGCTCGTTCCGATACGTGCGCTCGTAACGTGTACTTTGCCCTACGGGGCGTTGTCTCCCCGTGCGCGCAGGCGCTTATCTCGTGATGTGGGCGGTTTGTACGTCGTGCGCTTTCACCACAAACATTGTGTTGAAGTTAGAGAACACACGAAGGTCACTTCACTCGCTGCAGAGGCGCTGTTTGCGAAAGGAGTGCGCCGTTCAAACACAGTGAAGTAAAACCTGTGACACTTGTTAGTCCGCGCTCGTCCGGTGTATACCTGTGCGTACGTTTCATGCGTCCTTTGTGTTTGCGCAGCGTGTTAAGTGTCGCGCTGTGAACGTTGTTAGTTCGCGCTCGTCCTGTGTGTGTTCTTTTCTTGCGTCCTTTGTGCTTGAGCAGCGCGATGCCCATTTCGATCTGCTCGCCGTTCTTCGCGTGACATTCCACATTGTTGCTATCGCATTCATTGTTTCGCCCTTGCGGCGAAACTGTCACTTTTTTTCACTGACTTCGCAAGATGCTTCCACAAGAGTCTCTAGACAGGGTCAACCTAACTAGACGTCACATGAGTAGCTGAAGCGATGCAGATTCTGTAGGAATCTGGGTCAGAACCAGGTCAAACAAGGGGGGACGAGAAGCTTTGTTCCTTTGGATTTTCCTGTTGGTGCTGAGTATTCGAAAATTATTCTAAGAATGTTTTGGGTATTTCAGATATTCACGATTCGATTTCAGTACAGAGTCGCATAGTGAATCTGAAGAAGTGCAAGTTGCGATTTGAGTACCGTACTGAAGAGAATCAAAAGTTTCGAATATTCGCGCACTTCAACTTACGTGGGAGTATTGCGCAATGAAAAAGAAGCAAGGAGAGAAAGAAAGAAAGCAAGAATGAATGAATGAATGAATGAAATGAAGTAGATCAGGCATACCCACACCAAACTTTGCTTGCCTCTATTTTTTGACAGGAAAACCGCAACTGACTTTTTTCATTGACTTCATTAAACGATTGTACCAGGTTTATTACCTTCACTTCTGACCAGGGGTATGTGGGAATGAAATGCACGCGTATTTTGCTGTCAGTCAAGTTCACGCCGCCAATCGCCGTTACTGTAAAGTTGTACTTTAGATAAAGAAGGGCTCGGCACCAAACGTACCTTAACTTCACTCAGGCGTCACCATTTCGATTAAGTGCAGCTGCTTTACCATCATTAAAGATATTTTCTCTAATAAACCATATAAGGCTTTCACCTTAACAAAATACGGGCCTTGTACGATTAACTTTTGCGTATGCCTCTGAATCGTTATAGATGCACGGTGTAAAGAAATCCCAATTTCGCTACAAGGGCGAAGCAATGTATGCGATAGCAAGAAATTGGAATGTCAGACGAAGAACGCCAAGCAGCTCGATAGTTGCAGCGCGCCGCTGAAGCACAAAGAAGGACGCTCGACAAGAACGCGCGGGTATACACAGGGCACGCGTGAACTAACAACTGTCACAGTTGTTACGCCTTTGTGTTTGCGCAACGCGATGCAACTGTCGACGATGACGAACCCGACGTTCTCAGATATTTATTTTTCTTTTAAACTGCGGCACGCGGATTGACCCCTCTGCGTCTGCTGCCACGCGGTGGCGTCTTTCGCAAGGTTTGTCTGGGGTTCTTTCTTTTTTTTTCGTTCAACATCACGAGTGAGAAAAGAAAGGAACCAATTTTGCGTGCGCGTCTCAAGGGCAGTTTTCAAACTGAAAAATAAATGTGGGAGCATTGCGTGATAGAAAACCAGCTCAAGCTTCTCCGAGATGTGCCTACCGCCATCGGTAGGCAGATCGTTACAGCAGGAATTCAAGCAACAAAGACTGAATGAAAAGAAGCCAAAAGTGGAAGTCACAAAAAAAAAACGCAACACCCCAGTATCTCGCCTCGGTTGTTTCCCAAGTCACAGGCAACACTGTTAACTGAGGTTTCCGCCATATCCGTGAAGCAGGATGGACAAAGCTTGTTACTCAAAGACGCGTCTCCTCCAGTCACGAATTTAAGTGAAGTGCAGAAAAATTACCTCGCATGCTTTCTCAACGAGAGAATGTTCCATGAACAAAAATAATGTACATTTAGTAAGTACATTTTCTAAGTACAAAAATAGGTATAATTTACTATGTTTTAGCTCGCGTACACATTAGTGTACACTGCGACTGAGTCAGTACAAGTGAGACAAGGCTGCATTTCGTTTCCTAAGCATGGTCTTTATTTATTTTACACAGGAATTTGGTTTTGAAATGGAAACTCAAACCTTACTTATTGCGAAATGTGTAAAGGGCAGTCATCTGTCGCTAAAACACACAGGAAAACGTTGGTTTTCGGGCATCGGACTCGCGTTCTTGAATTGCAGCCCTTCAGACCTGGGCTCAAGAGAGGCTACTCTACAATGGACCACATGCATATAATAAATCACGTAATGGACAAAGCTGCTGAATACGATAAACCCCTTTTTTTAGCCTTCATAGATTACGAAAAGGCATTCGGCTCAGTACAGATGTCTGCAGCTTTAAAACCACTAAGTCGACAAGGAGTACCTAAATCCTATGTCAATACCTTAGCCGACATCTACAAAAGACTGCACACCTACCTCAATTCTCCACAATAAAATCGATAAAATTGCGATCAACAAAGAACTAAGACAAGGAGAACTATGTCCCCAATGTTGTTCACCGCGTGCTTAGAGGAAGTGTTTAAACAGCTAGACTTGGAGGAAACGAGAATCAAGGTTGACGGAGAATAGCTGAACAACCTAGGATTTGCAGGCCGTACAGTGCTCTTCAGTAACGATGGCAACGAATTGCAAAAAACGATTGAGGAATTAAACCTTAGAAAGTCCTAAGGTAGGCCTCGAAATGAATATGACGAATATCAAGAGCATGACGAATATGAAGAGGACAAATATAATGTTGAATGGCTGGCGAAACAGAAAACGTTTAAGATCGAAAGCCATACATTGGAATGTATACAAGATTATGTATACCTTGGACTACTACTCATGGGAGAACCTAATAAAAAAAACAAATTAGCCGAATAATACGAATGAGCTGGAGCGCATTTGGCAGGCACTCCCAAATAATGTCAGGAAATCTGCCACTATCATTTAAGCGAAAAGAAAGCAACCACTGTATACTGTCAGTTCTAACATAGGGGCGGAAACATGGAGAATAACAGAAAGAACTAGAGCAAAAGTTGAAGACCACGTAAGCGCGCAATAGAACGCAAAATGATCGAAATAAGATTAAGATATCGGAAGGACCGCAGAATGGGTAAGAGAACAGACAGGCGTCCGCAGATATCTTAACTGACATCAAGCGAAAAAAAGTGGACCTGGGCTGGTCACGTAATGCGTACAATAGACAACCGGTGGACGTTAAGAGCCAACAGAATGGTGACCAAGGGAGGGCAAACGCAGTCGGGGAAAGGCAGAGAGTTCGATGGAGTGACGACATTAGGAAGTTCGCAGGGATAAAATGCAATCAGCTCACACAGGATAGGGCAAACTGGAGATCATAGGGAGATGCCTTGTTCCTGCAGTGGGCTAAAAGCATGCTGATATTGATGATAATAATCAGTCAATGAGCGATTTAAGCTCATTGTTAATGAAACACTTAGAATTTGCGTTATAAGGACTGTAGTACATTCCGAGTCATGAAAATTTCAGTACCCCCATAATAACTACTATTTCGAAGAATCTTTTAATTTTAAGGGGGAGGTTCCAAGCATGGTTCCGGAAGCTGACGGGCTTAGTTATTGGGCCAACGATTAATCTCTTTGTATAGTTCCATCTGTGACGTACTTGAAGAAGCACTCGCAGGGTTCTCTCACAAAACCTACACGATGACCTGTGGAATGCAATACAAAATCCGTAGTGGCACAAAGAAGTGGACGTCCCATTTTTTGGCCGACTATTCATGTTGTTCATCATGATCCAGCGGGGGGTGAAGGACTCTGTGCTGCTGTGAACGGACCAGCATCACCGTCTGTCGCGACCCCCCTGAGAAACTGAATTAGTTCTACGACTGCCCACAGTAACGGGAGAGAATCACATTCACAATCATTCCGCCACTCTCAGGTAGATTTGGATGCCCTTTATTTCTCCTCGTTGTCAGGAAGACAGTGGTGGGCGTGTTGTCATTGGCAATTCTGGACAGCAGTACTTCTGCCAAGTCATCGTCAAGTCTTCGATGTCTCGCATGGTTTGTCAAGCCCTGAAATGCGAAAACACCTATTGTTTTACCAGTCATCATCATCATCATCATCGTCAGCCTGTCTAGGCCCACGGCTGGGCAAAGGCCTGCAGTGGGCCTTTTACCAGTAATTACCAATAAAAGACTTAACTATGAGATACATCATTGTTCGGCTGGTGCCGATAGCAACATGTTGGACACAATTGCGTGGCGCTCATTCGCACCTAACTTTCTAGCACGTAATGGTAGCTCTAATAGATTTCAACGTATTTACATGTTCCTTATGTCATTAAGAGCACAGATGGGCCTCACACTTGTGTCTCAAAGGTAATAAAGTCGTAGAAAGACAAGCATCACTTAAGCGCTTACGGGCGTTGCCGTCGAGCGCGGAAGAGCCCAACTTGAAAGTCGCTGTTTATGGCTCCATTTCAAGATAACAACGACAGATGGCGCTAGTAGGGGCTTTCCCAAGTTTTACGAATTGACGCAAGATTTTGCGGGGCAAATTTGAATTCCAAGGCAGGGACGAAATGCCCAAATGCGCGTACACATATGTGTACACCTGTGACTGAAGTGGATATACATAAATGGACGTCGACCGCGAATCGCTGTTGGTTGCCATGGGAACGCCTCTTGGAAGTGCACACTTCCTCGCGCAGATTGGACAACACTTCCCCTCGCGCAGATTGGACAAGGGACACAACGACGATGATTGGTTTGTTGTGTGAATCTCTAGAGGTGACCGTTCATGATCGATGTAGATAATTAACGGGAAAGAGGAAAATATTGATATCGCATGGCAATAGAACGAACAAGTTTTAATTCTTGCTATGTAGTGTAAAATTTGCGGGATGGAGAGTTAGATATCGTAGATACTCGGATGCTGATGGATGGATGTGTGTAAAACTTTGCTGAATGTTAGTCGGATGGTATGCTATAAAAAATAATTATTTCCGATTACACTTTTATTCTGCAATATAACGCGACAGTCGAATGCGAGAATCGAGCACTCCAGCTGTATTTTTGGTGGTTTAATAACGCAGCCTCCTGGTTAAATGTTTATCCTGAATAGTATTTCACCTGCTGACCAAATAAGACACCAATACATTTTTTGAAAATGCCCTCTTCAGCTGAACATTCTAAGGGGGGTCGAGCGCCGCCTCCGGATACTAATAAATTTCTTTGCCTGCCTGTCGCCTTGTAGTAAGCGACAGAAAAGTAGGCCACTTTCCCATACATAACAACACACATGAATAACAGGCTCACAAACACGAACATGTTAGCTTACGAACTCACCCAGCTTGCAGAGTTAATCCAATGGCAGATGAGCCTCAGCCCACGCTTCCCGCCTGCTTAAACAAATATAACCCGTTACCCCAAAAAACCTTGTCTCCTCATTTCGTATTTTTCTTTCCTTTGTAGGCGTCACCGCAACGCGGACATGTGGATTCTCTGTCTTTTGCAAACATATGTAATTGCGCCGCGGTCTATTTAGGGCGCGTTCAAGGCCGTCTAGGTTATACGACTATTTCTGGGGCAACCGCTGAATCTCAGCGTGTCAATCGGGCGCGTGAATCACCGTTTCAAAACAAACGATGCGATTGCATGATTGCTTGGCTGCAAGGTGAAGCTGTCACATTCGTTATCTGCTTGTTTTTGACAGTGAAGCTTTGAGGAATTCAATGCATATGCTACATTTGTTTTGCTGTTCTTGAATCACACTTTTATTTGTTCTCCATATATGAACTTCACGTTGCTGTCTTCTTGTCGGGACAGTGAGTTCAAATTGCAAATAGAAAGCTGCACAGCGAGAGCATTCCAGTGAAATAAAAAATTGGCCGCGCATCTGCGCAGCTGTCACGAATGCATGCGGACTTTCACGACGCACATTTGTGTTGAGTTGGCGGCTGGCATCCCCACCACTTACATTTTAAGCAAATCGCATGCGACTCTGGACAATATGGGATAACATCCACATCCGTTAGCTGAGAAAATTGGACGAATAGATAACTTGCCCCCCGGCAGGGACCCAACCTGCGACCTTCGAATAACGCGTCCCATGCTCTACCAAATAGCTACCGCGGTGGCCATGCCTGCGTCCACTTTACAGGGCATATATGTACATTTAAACGTGGGAGTGTAAGTAAGCGCCGAAAGTAGCCATCGCGGCGAGTGTGGAACACTCTTTGTTTGCTTGTTGGCGTCACGTAGCATGCAAGTCTCATTAGGAGTTGGCAGCTGACCAATAATCCCTCGCATACTACCTGAAGGCATCAAGTCTGCCAGAACGAGAACCCTCGCTATGGATGAAGGAAAGAAGTGTAAATTGAAGAGCTCGTTTTCTTTCTTACGCCCAGTATTAATGAGAAATAACAGACAATGATGTCAATGAAAGTATAGGGTATGTTATAAGTAGTAATTGTCACGTACCATGCGATCGCACGCGGGCTACGTGACGCCACCAGGCAAAAAAGGAGTATTCCGCACTCGCTATGATGGCTACTGGCGGCGCTGACTGACACTCCCGCATTTAAATGCCAATATATACCCTATAAAGTTGACGGAAGGATGACCGCAGCCGTAGCTCAGTTAATAAAGAAAAAAAAGCAGCCGTGCCTCAGTTGGTGAGCATCGGACGCGTTATTCGAAGGTCGCAGGTTCGGTCCCTGCGGGCGGCAAGTTATCCTTTCTTCCACTTTCCTTTCTTCACATTTACATTACAATTACTACTTATAAAATCCTCTATACTTTCCTTGGCATCATTGGTCTGTTAGTTCTCATTAATATTGTGTCCCACAAAGAAAACGAGTCCTTAAATTGTCACTTCTTTCCTTCATTCCTTGTGTGAGCGTTGCTTTGCGCTTGTTACAATGTCTGAATTCACTGCACCAACGCATGGCGAAGTAGCGGTGTTGCGTGATGCCTCCCTATAGAAATGGTCGCCGTGGCTCGTCTCAAATCCACAATCTCTATACACCAAGATTAAAGCAGCATGAACGTAGGCGTGGTCAAGCGTTCTCCTCTAACGCGGGACTCGAGATGTACTGGCACTGAAGTTGTTTTTTCATAGAGAAACATACTACGTAGAGTGGCCACTAGGGCTTTTTCACGGCCGAAGAAGTGAGGGTCTGACCACCTGCCAGGTTGGCGTAGCGCCGACCGCTTCTACTTCGCTTCAAAAACAGACAGCTTATCATGCCTCCAGCGGGCTGCATCGACGCGTCACAAATTTCTTTACGGCGCCCTTTCTGTGGTGTCCCGTCTCCATAGAAACGTTGATGCTGCGCCGGCTGCTCCGGTCATGTGCCGCTGGCTACGCCCACCTCGCCACGCTTTTCAACACGCCGGTTTCGCTGCTGCGGTAAGTTCCTTCCTTTTTTCTGCAGAAATAATTTGCAGTTTCTTCCGTTCAACATGTTAAGAAGATGTTTGTTGATGCCACTGGAGTGTATTTTGCACGCGCAGCATACAATATGTGCTACAGCGCCCGCCGGCGTTGGTTCGTAAGCGCTGGTTTCACTTGACGCGTTGCTGTCATGGATAAACCATTCTTGTGGCCTGAATTCCTTAGGCCCTCTCCGTTACTGCAATTTTGAGGATATCTACTGAAATTAGTTGTGCCCAGTAGGCTCTAGGTAATATGCTTCTCCCATTCGCACTTTCGATTCGTGGATAGGCCTTATCCGAATAGGGCTTCGATCATGATCCAGCCATCGGAAAGTTTAAGCCACAATGGAAGAGTGCGTGCTTGCTTTTAGGTGCGAAGCATCTTAGAGTCCAGCTCAATCCGGTGGTGGTGTGCGTCCTGACCACCCTTACTGCGCATGCGCCTACTCTCTCTCCCACTTTGTTCCTTTACGCAGGTGCTCAGTCGCCTTCTCTCCTCCTCCCCCCGCCTACATGTCCGCGCTATCTATCTATCTATCTATCTATCTATCTATCTATCTATCTATCTATCTATCTATCTATCTATCTATCTATCTATCTATCTATCTATCTATCTATCTATCTATCTAGCCGCCTACGTCTGGGGGCTCTCGTTAATTGCCCCCTTAACTTGGCGTAGACCAAAATTTGTATGGGGAGGGTAAGAGGTATTGACGAATATGTCTCGCTGGTCATGACATGAATAACGCGAAAATCACATCGCGTACGTCGTCAAACTCATTTCTCCAGACACGTGTGGCTCATACCCGTATACCACGGGCCGCGGAATGCGGGTATGCGCCAGAGGACTTTACAATTTATATCTACCCAGGAGCGGTGAGATCCGGCATTGGTAATTTAAATGCGAGAGCGTTAAGAGTAACTGATTTCGGTGGCGTTGACACTGGTAATTTAAAGGCGACAGCGTTAAGAAAAACGGACACCCGTGGCGTAGACGCCAGGAATACAAAGAATAGAAATCAGAGTTCCAGCAGGAATCGAATTCAAGCATTCTGCGTGGCAATCAAGCATTCTACCACAGAACCACGTCAGGCATCGAAACTGCTTTGGAAGAACACCTTATGCAGGCGTAATGTTGGTGAAGCGTATATTGTGGTTGCAGTGCTGGCTATGTAATTTTATAAACATTGCATACGTACTCCTTTGACGAAGTTGTCATGTCGGGTTAACGTCAGTTGTATACTTAAGCGCCATCCTCTGTAGTTGGCTTACGCAGCACTATTCAGGGCTGCCATACTTGCAAACACAATCTCTACATACCAGCTTACGGCTTCTGGTGTTGGCAATACCCATGTTTCCGTTAGCATCGTTACAGAACTGTAGACGACTGGTTATATGAAACATATGCGACTGTTCAACATGTCTGTGCGTGTAACATTTGTACATATCTTTAGCGTCATTTCATAACGTTTCGCTCAATAAAAAAAATCACATAATAAAAAAAATAACGCATAACATAGGTTCCCATGGTATTTGGGATGTGCCTAATTTTTATCAAGTGTGCGTGCTTGCTTTTGTGATACTATGAAGTAAGTTGTGTTTGGATTCCTGAAGAGCCAAGGATGATGTAGAGGAATGCCTTTTTTTCACTTTTGTTGGTGTCCAGCTGTCGAAAACTTATTTTGCGTTGCTCTCACGGATGTTTAGACCGAATAGACACCGCGCTTATTAACTTTTTTTTTTACTTGGTGTTTAGTGCTTTACTGTATTTTTTTTTTTCGTTGCTCCCCTTGTAGTATGATGAACTTCATGAGGTATGCGATAGCGTATATTTTCTGTGAAATACCCATCTAAACAAAGAAAAAATAAAACATTTTGTACCAGCTAGCACACCATAGATTGCAGGGGCGTACTTTCCCCCACCTCACCCGAAATTGAGCAAGAAACAGTCTGTCGAATGGCGGCAGTTACAAACTCGTTCCTACCCGAGTCCAGCTATCATGCCCATAATACACCCAGATTATACACGACAGGCAAGTGTACACCTTTAGCCTCTAGAGCCACCTTAGAACATATACTATGGGGATGTCCAGTCACAATTAATAATAACCATGATGCAGCCTTAAACAGCGACAGCCTCCGCGCGCGCTCGGAGTCTGCGTTGCTCAGCTCAGACCTGGAGCAACAACTCTGGGCCGTCCAGTGAGTCAGTGGAAGAGCCTGTTATGCAGGTTTACCTGCATAACACCGCCAAGGGCCAGCAACCCTTGGCCGAAGCCTAGGCGGGATCCAGGCCCATCCCACCAATTCGCAGGGCGCTGAATAAAGTTATTTGATCTGATCTGATGCCACTGCTTCCAAATTGCATGTAATTCAGAAAAGCGACTAAAAAGCGAAAACAATGACAATAACCACAGCTCTGATCGCATAATTTTATGCAGTTCACATGAGCAAACTTTACTTTGCTTAGATACACCGAGGATCTTGGGTCTTTTTTTTTTTTTTGTTCAGTAAAAAAAGTTGCGATCGGCTAGTTGTCAGAAATTGATAGCGTCGATCCGGATCCGGTCGCTATCCATTACATCTGTGCTTGCTCAATATGCAACATTGAAGCTTTGCTAAAGACGACGTAGTTGGACATTTGAACAACCGAAGTTAAACCAGATTTTAAAGCACTGCTGTGAAAACTGAAACCAAAACATAGATAAGGGAGGCGTCCAAATCTCGGTAGACAAAATTGCCGGTATTACCAGCCGCTAGTCGCGCTGACAGCAGTGCAGTAGACTAGCCATGTAAATAGGGAACAACCACAAACTTATCAGTCCCCCCTCCGCTGCTCAATCTCTTTTGCACACCACCTGCCAATTCCACTTACAGAATTAGAAATGGGTTCTCTTTGTCCTGTTTTCCACGAGCTAAGTCTCGCAGTGAATTTATACCAGCTCGCCCAGTACACCACTTGACTTCAGTTACAAACTCCCTTTTCACAGAGCCATACCGGGTGATTCAAGAAATGTATCCTAAATCCTCAGAAGTCAGGGAAACGCAATATTTTTTGTTGGATGCCTTCAGAATTACTTTTTCTTTAGCCGCATGCATCTTAAGAATGCTAAAGACGTCATTTGGGACAGTAAATGAGAAAGTTAGATTGATTAACTTTCTAATTGGTGGAGTTACGTGGTTATGTGAAATGGGAGAACTGAAGTCCTTCATGCGAAAAACCCATCGCAGCTTCGTGATGTAGAAAAAGCGGCCTCAAGTAATTATTGTGGTGTAACGAATTTCCGAATTTCGACCAAATTCAAGAGTGAAACCGTAACTGCAGCATCGGTTAGTGCAACAAGCAGACGACCAGAACGATGTCACTGTTCAAGACAGCGAGTACAGAGGTGTAGTTTTCCCACCTTTGTTAACGTATGTGCGATATGCCTGCTATAATTGAAGCGCAGCCCGCACATCCACTCAACAAAGTCAGCTCGTGGTTGATCGAACAACGCTCACTCATGCTGGACGTCTCAGAAGAATATGGATGTTGCGCACTTGCGCGTTTCGGTTTCGATTTCGCCGCGGAATTAGGTTGATTTTCATAACTTCGCACTTTGATTGATTAATTTATTTCAGACACAGAGTGAGTCTTGGATGGCAAGGCTAAAGGCAGAACATTGTCTGCCTTTCAGCCTTGCCATCCTTATTCTTAAAATTAGAAGCCCCTTTCTCGAAATCTCAAAGCTGCAATGGGTTCTTCGCATCAAGGACTTCAGTTATCTTGTTTGAAATAACCGCCTAACTTACCAAATTAAAAAGACAATAAAATTAACATTTTCATTATTACTCAAATGATGTCTTTAGCCATCTTCAGACGCCTGCGGATACAGAAGTAATTCGGAAGGCATCAAGCAAATATGGCTTTGTTCTGATTTTTATTAATTTTGCGCACATTTCCTGAAACACCCGGTATATACCCTTATATGGCTCTTTCTCACCTGTCCCTCGTAGGCGCAACTCGATAAAACACGTTTGGCATTAGCTTCTTGGCGGCCTTTTCTTGTTGTTGCTAATATGGGAAAAAGAAGCTACTATGCCAGCAACTCGATCGTGCTTGTTATTAAAACAACTTCCTCGTGTTGCATATGTATTGTTTTATTGCCTTATAAAACTCGAGTATTCATCGTCGGCAGAGTCCTGGGTCGCTGTCCTGCGTCGGCGTCCCGCGTCGGCGGCGTCAACACGAGTGCCACCTAAAATCATCATCGCGTGGTGATATCATCGTACAACGGCACCACGAACCCACGTATGTTGGTGAAGCCACTGTTCTGTAATCTAACGTCACATTATGTAACGTCACTTGATGACGTCATCACATGAGATCTTCAAAGGTGGGCCGATCACGGAGGCACTGCAAAACCAGGTGAATTGCAGAAAGCCTGCAAAGCATCCGATCTTGGAGGCAGCGGGAAATGACGTTAGGTGGCTTTCGGAGCGGAACGGGGTACGATCACTGCATCGACTGAAGAAAAAGACGTCTTTCGCCTTCTAGTTGTCTTAGGCGAATGTATAAGATATCCTCGAGAGTTTCTTTTTTTTATTTGTTTGTCCTTTTCAGCCACCCTTCTTCACTTCGTGTCAGGAGACCACCTCAAAGAGAATCGTAAGGAAGGAAAGGAAATTTGGCACAAAGGCGCAATATGGTAACGATAGCTGTACACAGTCAGAGGGGGGAATCCTGAGCTACGTAAGAGAAGAATTCCATCTTATGCTTTACCAGGAAGGCGTCTATATCGTGGGTTTAAGTTAGCGGTATTAAAGGTGAACCGTGTCTTCAGGGAGCGGGTTACGAAAGAGATGAGAAGAGCTCCTGCAGATGAAGTGGTTACGGTCGAATCAGCCACGAAAGCGTGTGTTGCGTCATGGGTTTCGAAAGGGAAAGGGAAAAAAATACGATGGATGATGTTCGGAAAGGAAAACGCAGAAAGATAAATGTTTCGCGTAATACGCAAGCATCGTAGCACAGTAAATTGACCTCGGCAATGATATCAGCGCACGTCAAAGGCGGTATTAATGTAGGGCCCCGGAAAAACCTTTGAGACATCAAAGCTCGTTTGATCTCAATGCCAAGGAGGCTGATCCCGGGCAGATGGTATCGAAAATACGGCTGGAAAAGTAGTGAAGCTTCGTCAAAATGAATTTGAAAACGGAGTACCGGCGAATACACAGAAGCATGTACAAAAGAAGGCTGTAAGCACTGACGAACGCTGGACTTTCAACTGCGCTTTATTGTAAGTGAAATTGCCGAACAAAACTTCTCACGCATGCGCACTGTCATCACTCCTCTCGACATGTGACACTTCAAACTTATTTTTCAGCTAATTGGCGCACTCTTTTGACGTCAGAGACAAGGGCGTAATGCTGACACGATTATCTTTATGATTTAACAATGTGAAATGCTTGTAAAATCTGCCGCTCATATCTTGTCTTTCCCCTACCCAGAATGCTCGTGCGATGAAACATCGGCTTACGCGACTTGCATTTGATGCAACTGCGGCAATGAACAGCCAAATTGCTTCCAAGGTTTCCGCTAAAGGATGTGTTGTGTTCTTGCGACCGCTTATTTGCACACCTTCCTGTCGGCCCAATATAAACTTTGTCACATGCAAGTAGAACGCAGTAAATAACGCCAGTCTTCCACTCAACAATGTGTGTCATATGCTTAACTCGACGTGCCCCTTTTCCTTTCCCCTTGTTACCTATCTTTGCGCACAAACTTGCCCAATTTGCATGGTGTGGGAAAAACCACACCGACACACCTTGCTTTTCAGCCACTTTCTTTATGTTGTCAGAAGTTTTATACTAGTAAGGTACCACTTCTAAATTGTTCACGTTCTCTGTACTCTTCCGGACTTTCAAGAACCCTTTAGTTTTTTTCAATCGAACTTCCACCACAGATGTAATGACCGAGAGAGGAAAACCGGCAGCTATCAACCTCTCTACTAGCTGCCCAACAGCTAGCGCTTATGCACCTTAGTTTCTTCAAAATACAACTATACAACAACAAAAAAAAACTGAATCTACTAGCGTCAGCTTGTTGGCTGTCGTTAAGTCTTTCCATTTATAATTTGCATATTTTTTTTCTTGCCAGCTGCGCCCCTATCAAACTGGCGAAGTTTACATGACGTGAGGACTCCCGGTGCTCGTAAGTCCAATACGCGAGGTAGACTTTACGCGCAGATTTCTTGCAACAAGTGCTGATAGGTGCAGCCCTACATGCGAAAAAAGATAAACAATAAGATAACCTATCTATTTCTCCGTTATTATCTTGTTCTTACAGCGTTGTGGTAGACATTTAATTTTGTGTGGGATATATGCATGCGGTGCCGCTAGGCACTTAACTCTTGCATGATTGTGGCAGTTCCGGGCCCTTTAAACAAGGTGTACGTTTGGCACGTGCTTATGGACGTTCGGCTTTGAAGCACGAGTGTTCACGTGCGCGGTTCACTTTTCCACAGCCTCGGTGCTTTTCCCAAAAAAGTTTCCTTCGTGCAAACAAGCATCTTGAGATGCTTCTCGCGTTTTCGCAAACACTCACCAAGCATCGTCGAGTCTTTGTTGAGGTGTTCGCGTGAAAAAAAAAGATGATCGACGTCACTCAATTTCTGTTCTATTGCTTTTTTCTTATGTACGCGTTAGTTTATTGCGTGCAGCTTAACCAACCACCCGATCACGTGCCAACTAACCCAGCCGAAAAGCTTTTGTTCAAAGCGAGAAAAAAAGTTACACACACACAGAAGCACACCCAAAATCTCGTAGCACTAGCCACCGACGTATTTTAGATCTACATAGTGCTTCTGGTTGTTTTTTGATCTTTTTATTCTTTTATTCTACCTAACTTTTCTTGTTTTTGTCTGTTTATTCAATACTACTATCATGATAATGGGATAGCTGGCTCTAAGGCAGTCTACATTCCCATTAATTTTCACATATAAATAAGAAAAAAACACTGTTAACAGCTTCGGTATGGTGGTTTACAGTTTTTCGCAGTTTGTTTACAGTTCTTGTTCACAGGTGCGGACGTCGTGGGATCTTCAATGCGCGACACATCGCATCAAACAGAGGAAAAGTAATAACAACAACAACAACAACATCAATAATAATAATAATAATAATAATAATAATAATAATAATAATAATAATAATAATATTAATAACACGAGTGCTGAGGTTCTTTGCATGGCCCCCCATCGAACAAAAATTCCGGCATGGAATACGTAAACAACAAGGATATACTGAAGGTAAACTGAAGGCATGGTTCTCCTGACTGAAGTGTTTTTCGCGGAAGAACCGGTCGCCCTGCCTTTTATTTCCCCGGAAGCATGTTCGCTTTGCTTTCGGAACGGGAAGCTTCCCAAGAAGTTCAAGGAACGTTCGATGTTTGCTGTACAGATCAGTAGCCTCTCACATCTGGGAAGTTCCCCAGCACTGAGGGAAAATACCACGTGCTCGTCTAATGGCTTGTTTACTACACGGTGCGGCGCTTAGTTCGCTAACGATGGCCTGGTAGGCGCGCTGACTTCGCGTCATTACCGCGTCATTACTGCGTCATTACCGCTTCAGTTCGCGTCATTACCGATACTAATTGGTAAAGACAAAAACTGCCGAAAATTAGTAGTCACGAACGTATCTGGGAAGGAACGAGTGCGTGCGATTGGCTTCGTAATGAGCAGGTTGAAAGCTAGAGTTCCAAATAGAAAAAAGTAGCGTTAAAATCTCGATGACATTCATTGCAAAGCAAACTTAATTAGCTGAATGGTAATGAAAATAACTTAACCTGAGTAAAATTTTGCGAATAATTTCGGAAATCTCTTGCTGCATTTAGTTGCGTTTATGAAAACAAAATTCAGCAAAAAAATAGAACTTCTCACCATTCGAGTCTGTGAACACGAGACCAGTGGCCCATATCTCCTTTCCTCGCTGTTTTGAGTGCATTCCAATGTTCGTGCCCTCTCCATTCAAAATTTCTGCACCTCACTTAGTTTCACTGCCTCTGGGTTCGGACCAGGTATCGCGAATCGACGATTTCAACTGATGACGTCACCGTATCACGTCACGGTGACGTCGTAATGACGTGGCGGATTTCAGCTAACTGTAATATGAATATGGCATAACATGACATCATCATGTGATGTCATAGCTTAGTCCGAGAATGTATCGTGGGTTGTTTGTGCACGGACGCTGTGCACAAAGAGGTTCGTCATACAGTCACGTCACGCAATACCAAATTTGGTGTATATCAAGCTAGCCAAACGGCCGCAAGCGTGCCATGAGCGTGGCATGCAAGTCATGTTGCACGTGAAATGTCATGATTTCCATATTCTAACTAGGAAACATAAGCCCTTAAAGCGAGGGTCTCGTTCTGGCAGACTAGATACTTTCAGGTAGTATGCGAGGCATTATTAGTCAGTTGCCAGATCGTAATAAGATCACGTGCTACGTGACGCCAACAGGCAGAAAAAGAATGTTCCACACTCGCCGTCATGGCTACTGGCGGCGCTGACTGAAGCGCCCACGATTTAAATGCACGTATATACCCCATACAGTGGACGGGGGGGATGGCCTGTCGTGGTAGCTCAGTTGGTAGAGCATCGGACACGTTATTCAAAGGTCGCAGGTTCGGTTCCTGCCCACAGGCAAGTTATCTTTTCGTCCAGTTTTCTTTCTTCACATTTACATGACATTTACTACTAATAACATCCCCTATACTTTCCTTGGCATCATTTTCTGCTGGTTCTCATCCACGTTACCACTAGTCATTTATGTTCCTCATACAGGTCACATCACGCAATACTAAATTTTGTGTATATCAAGTTAGCTAAACGTCCGCGAGCGTGCCATGAGCGTGGCATGGAAGTCATGTTGCACATGACATATCATGAGTTCCATATTATCACTTGTCAATTATGTTCTTTATACAGGAAAAGAAGTGTAAATTTAAGGGACTCGTTTGCTTTGTTAAACATAATATAAATGAGAACTATCACACAATGCCAAGGAAAGTATAGGAGATGTTATTAGAAATAATTCTAATGTAAATGTGAAGAAAGAAAAGTGGACGAAAAGATAACTTGCCATCGGTCCCTGCCAGTGGCAAGTTATCTTTTCGTCCACTTTTCTTTCTTCAAATTTCTTCACTTTTCGTCCTTCTTTGCGCTTCAGCGGGAAGCTGCAGGTATCTAGCAGCTCGTCGATCTTCTTATGAGATTCGAATTTCTTGCTATAGCATTCATTGCTTCGCCGTTTGGTGAAACTGTGGCTTTTATCTCCACCTTACTTGCATTCATGAAAGACGAGGAGGAATCAACTTTATTCGCGGAGTAGACGCGGTCCTCAGTGTGGCTCCACGTGGGCAGCGACCCTTTCGGCCCAGGCAGCAATAGCTAGCTGCTTCCCCTTAATGGAAATTTTAACAAGCTCTTCCCACGCTGACGAACTAACAATATTTTTTTTCAAAATTGTATCGAGGACAATTTTTTCTTTTACTTTTTATGTTCACTCATCATGTTATACCCTGCCAGGGCTCTTTGGGTAATAAAATTAAATTGAATAGTGTAAAACACGAAGTTAATACGTGTCACTACTGCAATCTTTTTAACAGCCCTGCTTCTTGATGCGAACATTGGCCCGTGACGCTTGAACACAAATGATCATTGCCATGAATCGGCACTCGCTCTCTTCTTCCTTTTCTTTCTCTGCGTCTCCTTCCGCTTCGCTCCTAGAAGAGGTGTGCCGATTTTTCCGGCACAGCTTGCAGCAACTCTGATTGGAGGGAAAACGAGTGCAGAAAGAAAAAAAGAAAGAACGAAAGAGAGAAACAGAGAAATAAAGAGAAAGAAAGGTATAAAAAGAAACCGACAAATTCTTCGTGAAAAAAATTTATTGACAAGACCGCATTGGGTCTCGCAAACCCACGATCCGAACGCGAGCATCGTAACCACTGCGTTGTCCAGGCACGATAGCAGACAGAAAGATACCCTTTATAGCACAATATACCAAGGGGGGTGGAGATGGGAAGTTAGGGTGAAGATGAGAGATGTGAGGGTGAGCAGTAGGGTATGAAAGAGGGGGAGAGAGTAAAGGACAACATAGAAAGAAAGATATGAGAAAAATAAAAGACAGGGAAGGAAAACAGAAAGGGAATGAAAGACAGAATGAGAGAACCAAAGAGAGAGTTGTATAGGTAGGAAGAGAAAGAGATAGAAATAAGAAGAGATAGAAAGAAAAAGAGAAAATAGAGAGCGAGAAAGAAAAAGAAGAAAGAGAAAGAAAGACAGAGGGAGCAAGAAATATCGTTAAATTTATATACAGAGAAAGACAGAAATAGAAAACGAACAGAGACAAAAAGGACATGGACAAAAAAGAGAAAAGAGAAAAGAAAGAAAAGGTAGGAAGAAAGAAAGACAAAAATAAAAATAAATAAAAATGCCACCCAGTGCCGCACTTCAACATGGCTTGGCACCGCTAGTGTCGGGACTACCTGAATTTATTTCGTTTTCATTAGCTATGTTGCTAGCTAACATCTCGAAGTTAATGTTTTCGTAAACACATCGCGGGGTTATGAAAAAGCAGCAACCTCTAATATAGACGAAAAATTTTTCAAGATTCTTGATTGTGAATGCCAGCCTACTTGAAAAAAAAAATCTTGTTCTGCATTAGTTGTTTTTCTTTTCTTTCTTTTTTTTGCATTCATGAGAGAAAATCGTCAACATAATAATGACCTTGCATTCTCGCGGACACGCCTACAAATGTCACGCCTTCACGAAAGGGAATACGGGAGCTGTGATAAAGAGGAAGAGATAGCAATATGGAGTGATGGTGGGGGGGGGGGAATGCATTTGTTGTATGTACACAGGTAATGAACAGGGATTTCGCCGCCTGTATAGGGCTACCTTTCGAGACGAGAAAACATCCACATGTATTAGAGACACTTAGCAGCAGGACATCTGTATCCATTAAAAGAATCGATCACTTTTTCGCTGCGCAAACAGTCAGACTACTTCTATCACACGAGCCGTAAACTATACATTAGTGTATGAGAGCTTCAGAGAGAAGAAGTGGCACGGGAAGGCGAAAAAAAAAACACGTCAGCAGTATCTGCGCAGCTATCGCGTCTTTAGAAGCAGAAGAAAATAGTAAATACGAACATTTACGAAGTTCTCTGGCCTCTTTCCTTAGTACGTCTGCTCGAAGGAAACGATGGCACATGACTTGAGATAAATGTTCAAAGGTTCGTGATGCCTCCCATATAAGTAGGCATAGAGCGGACGCCATTTTTTCTAACACTGCAGCTGCTTTTCTCAAGGATATATAAGGAAAAAAAATATACGAAGCAACAACCTGAGCTAAATGGTGTTCTTCACAGAAAACAACAATATATCCCTAGGGAGCGCACAAATTATAATTCAGAATCAAACTTCATTTAGCGAACAGTGAGCTGGATGGCGCGCGGGACCTAAAAACCCTGAGAGCGTCACAAGATGCATGCGGCAATTAGGTGAAATTCAAAGTCATTTGGTGTTTTTAATTACCCTGGTGTTGTCGGAGCGTATGAGCAAAGCGTTAGATATATATTTCTCGTGCTTGAATCTGGGTGATCGCCATCAACATTTTCACACCCACTAACGACAGCCCATTGGAACCACCTAACCTATCCGTTTGCCCGATTTTCACTGCGGAGTCGGATGTGGAAATTTATGTGAGTCTTTAGAAGCTTCCCTAATTAATACTCGTCCGTCTCTTTCCAACCTCGTGGAATTACGTCGAATGGCACTTCTAACAGAACTCACAAGTTTGCATGGTTTACGTGTACTGTTTCAAATTGCATAGCAAAACTCTACTACCTAGAATTTTGAGATTAAACCTTTTTTTTTTGCAGAGACATACTTTTTAAAGTGATATTTTAAGAGCGTATTCTACTTCCCTTTCCTCAGTGGATATAATAATTAGTACATCGAAAGGCGGCTTCGTTCACTGACAATGTGCCAGTGGCTGCCTTGCAAAGCAGGTTGCACGTATTCAAATCAATGATTGAGAGTATAAAGCGTTCACGCATGAGAAAAACTCACAGTTTCGCCGCAAGGGCGAAGCAATGAATGCGATAGCAACAATTTGGGATTTCACGCGGAGAACGGCAGGCAGATCGAAACTTGGAAGCAGTGCAAATGACGCACGAAGAGAAGACACACAGGTCGAGTGCGATCTCACAGATGTCACAGTTGTTACTTCACTGTGTTTGAATAGAGCGATTCTTTCGGAAACGGGGCCTCTGCAGCGAGCGAAGTGACCCTTTGTACGCTATGTAACCTAAACGCAATCTTTCCGGCGAAAGCACATGTCGTAAAACTGCCTCCATCCCAAGATAAGCGCGCGAGCTCGGGACGCGCGACTACGCCTCGGAGGGCTAAGTGTAGGTTGAGGAGCCAACGAATCGCAACGAGTGGGGCGCCGAGCGCGCACTTCGCGCCATCTCGCTGGTAAGGCAGAAAACGCGCTGATGTTTCCCCGAGATCGGCATATTGCCAGTGGAAAATGGTGTATATAAATAGCTCGCCATTAGCATCCTGAAGAACGTGCGCTTTTGTGGCCTAGCGGTTAGCGCCGCGCGCTGCGGAGTGAGAGGTTGCCCGTTATATTCCGCGCGTCGGAATATATTTGTCTGAATTATTTTTCTTCGTGGCTTTTATATACATATATATATACATATACATACACGGAGCATGACGGCGACGGCAACACCGACGGCAAAAGGCAGCCGAGAGATGACCATATTATTGCTATCGCAATAAAAGTAAGAACACAAACTGGTACGGCGTTTGTTCTTTTTATCCTCGTTTTATAATCGAGCTGTTAGCTTAAACTGTCTTGTAGTGTAAATAACAAGGAACGCTCGAGAAAGAGACAGAGAGAGGCAAAAGAAGGGCAGGGAAGTTAACCACGTTGTACCCGATTTGCTGTCTCCACGGGTGGAGGGTGAAATAGGAGGAAAATAATAGAGAAAGCAAGGAGGAAAGAGAGGACAAGTAATGCGCGCACACAAATATCAGCGTTCAACACACAGATCCAGGCAGTCACGCTCTCCTCAAGGGAATAAAAACGCCATCAGCTCAATGCGCAATGCAAGTTCTGGATTTATTACCGCGATGGTCCTTGCAAGCCTTTTTTTTAATGTCTCGGATTCCAGTCTACTTTTAGACAATGGCCGAGGAACCGATCTCAATTCTGGAGCAAGTTTTCTACGTTCATTTCCTTGGTGCCCCAGTGGAAAAGCAGTAGATTATGCGCTGACACACATTATAATGCAAGCAAAAACAACGTTTAGCTTTATTCATTCTTACAGCGTAAATTACCACGAGACAGTAAAACAAAACATGACACACGCTTGAGTATATAACAAGAGAGCACTAAACTTTGAATTTAGCGCTCCCTCGCATTATAATAATTTGCGACATTGCTAAACTGCTAAGTTTTAAAAACTGTTTTTGCTAAAACAACAACGATCTGTTATTGGTACTGGTTCATTTCGCGTGCTAGTAACACGACATGTTTTTTAAAGGAATGCATTGATTTGGGATCATTGACGCATTTGCTACTGGGACAAGCTGTAGGCTCAATAAAAGAAGTGCATTTCAATTTTTGAACGATTGATTCAAGCCAAGACCTATCATCATAAATTGTTTGATTAACGTCTGATTCTGGAGCAGTTTGACATATCAATGTCAAGATTCCTTTATAACGCTATAAACAAAGACAAGCTTTTAAAAAAGATCGTGAATATCCAAGAAGTGTGAGCAAGTAAAGAGAGAGCGAGGGACTCTTTATTAGGAAAACAGAGATTTTCGCCGGCGTCTACATAGCCGCTGGCATGCTGCTCTGTGTAGGAATGAGAAATGCGATTGAAAGATTCGAGAAGGCAAGAAAATATTGATAATGAAAAGACTATAAAAATACTAATTGCGCAATTAAAACATTTACAAAGCTTTACACACATTTACGTAGGAGCACTCAACCCAACAACTCTCTAATTTAAATATGTAATTTTTTGTTTGTTTTTCATGCAACCGAAACCCACTCGACCACTTGTTATCAGAAACAACGGAATTTAATAATACCGTTATACAGCACTTCGAAACGCACTTACACGTTCAGTGCAAATTTGGGTGTATGTTTTCGAACTCAGTGACGGGTCAATTAGTCGGTGATGCAACAAAGCCTCAAATGGGTGAAACTTACCTGCTAATAATAAGGTTTTTACATCGTGCTCCAAAACAAATTTGCGGTGATTGGTTGTTTCTTTTCCTTTGGTTTTGATATAAACAAGTAGCGATGGTTGTTCACTATTTCCAGTAAAGTTCATATCGCCTTCTCTTACGCTGTTTGATTATCATGATAATACTATAAACAATAAACACAACATGCTTCAGCAACAGGGAATAAGCGGTCCCGCCACGACAACGACTATTTAGGTATTTCACATAGGGAGGGGAAATGTTGCGACACTGAGGAGCTTTTTCCTAAGCTTGGAACCCTCTGTATTCGAACAGCACTAGGAAAGGGACCCCATACTTGTCCTTATTAAATTACAAATGTCACACGACGTAGGGTTACCTTACTACGAAATTTATTGTTCATCGTGTGTCATTCAAGATGTTCGCAATGAACAGCGCTTATAAATCTTGCGACATCACTGGGCGGCCAGAAGCCGTAATCGTGCGCTTTTCCGAGACACTATCCAAAGCTTAAAGGGGCCCTGCAAAACTTTTCCAAGTAGCCATGGAATGGATTCACTAAAGGAGCTTATTCCCTCACGAATTCACCACCTCAAAAATTTTTTAGAATCCGTCCAGTACGAGCGGAGTTATAGATTTAGTCCCCCGCTGCAATTGCATTCTCTCTTCTCTCTTCTCTCGTCCCGACGAAACCGCTGGAAGCTAAGCAGGAAGGGATGGCACGGGGAAAGAAAATATGTCACGCGCATCTCGTGGCCTTGAGCACTTTTTCTCTTTTTTTTTCTTCGAATACGCGGCTTTTCAGTGCGATCGCGCGTGGACGCGAGGACAAGTCGCGGCCTCCCGCGGTGGCCCCAGTAACGACCGAGTGCGCCATGCTCAAATCAGCCAATGGCTGATACAATGGCTGTGACGAGTGATTTTTGAGCTTGTAGCGTCATTTCTCGAGAGAACAGAAATCAATTTTTGGCCAGATTTGAGAATTTATTATGAATTCCAGGCCGCATGCTGTGCTGCAACATTTGGCTCGCGTGTTCTCGGGAGCCTCGACTACCGATCGGCAGCGTTTAGTGACCCTGCTCAAAAAAAGTGTTGCAGGGCTCCGTTAGGAAAATCGAAACCACAGCCGAACCGTCTTGATTGCCTTGTTCAACGCGAAGCACTTGAATGGCTACGCTCTGGGATCTTCCAGACATTCACGGAATTGCAACATCAAGAAGCATGAAGATTTCGCGTAGGCCTGTTATAGTAAGTGAACATGCGGAAATCCAAGCTCCTCTGTTGTTAACACTCTTACCTTCACTACAGAACATTGATCACCCACTGCGGTGATGTAGTGGTCACGGTGTTCGACTGCTGACCCGAAAGCTGCGTGGTCGAATCCTGGCCGCGACCATCGTACTTCAATGGAGGTGAACTGATAGAGGCCCTTGTACTTGGATGTAAGTGCACGTTAAATAAACCCAGAGTGTGGAAATTTCCGGACCCCTCCACTACGGCGTCCCTCATGATCATATCGTAGTTTGGAACATAAAACCCCTACCATTATACTTATAACCGAACAAAGATGTCGAAGAAGAGATCAAGTTTGCGAAAATCCTATTTCACGTGGCTCCACAAGTGGGAAAAGGAAAAAAAATAAATATTTCCTCACAAAATTTTATTTTCATAGGGCGAAAATGAATGTTCACAAATGGGGACTTTAATTGAAGATATGGCAAAAGCATCGCCCATAAATGGGAATTCTACATCTTTCAGCGTTCCAGATTCTTTTTAAATGATCCCCAAAGACGAATAGGATAACTTTTGTTAACACTCCTTCGTATGCGAAAAAAGAAACAACAAACTAATATTGAATTGAAAATCTTTAAACAGTTGGGACTGAGCGTCCGCCTGCTGCGCATTTTACACACTGCAGTATAGTTTTCTTCACGCCAGCCGCTAATCTTGGCTTCTGCCGCTCACTCTTGGAATCTAGGTTAAAGAGACTCTAGGAGACAGAGGCGCTGGTTTTCAGTGACTTGCTTGTTGTGCCCGACGTAACTTGAGCGAAGGCCTTAAACATGAAATACGCGTGGGAAGCGGGTTCAACGAAATGCTTACTATTCTCCCTATTTAGGGAAGATATACTCGGACTTTTTACCGCGAAAACTGGCTGTTATGTTATATCAACAGCGCCGTAGTTGTCCGCCGCCGCCGCCAGTGTCCGATTTCTTTCAGTCATTTCACTAGGCGTGCCACGCGCCGATCCCACCCCATTAATATATATTGTTTCTTTTCAGTCACTTGTGAATTGTTTTAAACATTCTTTTTTTCCAAGCGTTGTCGACATTTGGAACAGCCTAGATGATTCCTTGCGCGAAAAACCGCACGAAAATTTACTGGAAGAATTGCCGAACTACATATTGTGATTCTTTTAATATGCATTGTATGATTGTTGTTTAATTTACTAACTCATGTACCCACTCCTGCTATGTCTCGTCTATCGAGACAGCAGTATTTGTAAATAAATAAATAAATAAATAAATAAATAAATAAGAAAAAAAGTGAAATAGCATGGAAAATTTCTAGAATAAGACTGGATTCGAGCCCGGGCCCTCTACGTAGCAGTCGAATATTCTACCACAAAGCCACGCCGGTGCACGCAACTGCTTCTTAAAAAGACCCTATACAGGCGTCATATCAGGGCAAGGAATCGCGTTAACATAGGTAATGTAGCGTGGTATCAAATCAAAACAACAACCAGGCGTCAGACAATAGAAATTGTGCAACGAGTGCGTTGTTGAATGCTTCCAACCCATTACAAATGGCTCAGGCCATAATTCTTCGTCGTGATATCATGCACGGACCTTTCGTCGCAAAGTTTAAAAATGAAACTTGAACCTTGATTTCCTCCACTAATAACGAACTTATGATAGTGTGGCTTGTGAATTAGAGTTCTTAGAGTAGAGTTTATCAATCTAAACCAAGTCATTGTTTCACATTAAGTGTCCCTTTAAATGCTCGGCTACCCGCAGGCACGCTAGCAGAGCGGCATAGCCGTGTACAATATGTAGCAAGGGGGTGACAAAGAGAAGTGAGAGTGAGGAGTAAATCTGTGAAGATGAGGAGGACGAAGAGGTTGAGGGGTGAGAGTAAATCCTAGCATAGCCTTCTATACCATAGTACAGCGAGGGGTGGGAAAGAGATGGGGGGTGAGGAGTAGAGAAACGAATAAGGGGACGCCGCTAGCTCCGCTATTTCCTCGGTCTTCACCACTAGCACGTCACTGCCCTGATTTTTTTCTCCCGTAGGTGGCATAATTCCATATATTGTAGTGCATCACGACAGGAACAGAGAAGGACACACGCACACAGCGCTATGTGTGTGCGTCCTTATTCTCTGTCCCTGTCGTGATGCGCTGCGCAGTATCAAATTTGAATCCTAACCAATTACGCGGGCAAGGTGCCTTAGCTCATAGGTGGCTTATGGACGAGCAATCAAACATCTTTACCTGCAGCGCTGAATCGATTATAAAAGGGCTGGGAAAGAATGCTGGCATTTGGACTCCAGTCCGTGGATTCCAGCTTCCCTTTCTCATTGCTGCGACAATGCGTTGGTTCGGGCGAGTTGGTGTATCCTTTCACGGCACATAAACAGCGCAAACGGTGAGCACGAATGAAACACATACGACAGCACTGGCGCTGAACTTGCAATTAAGTGTTTATGTGAAACGAACAAATGCCTTGCGCATCAAGTGTCAATGCACACATCATCATACAAAATATTGTGAATGTCATCCGCTTAAACGTTAGGATATACAGTCAAACAATTCACGTGTTAAAAAATCTCGAAATAAATGCCACTCCTTTTTCTTGTAACGCCAAAGGCGGACAGCTGTTACACTTATCACCTCCTTCCCTAATTAAGTATGGCTCAACTATTTGACGTTTAGTTTCTCAACTTCGTTTCCTCAGGAATATTGTGTTGTTAAATATACGTGTGCATGTGCACTTTTTTGCAATGTTCTGCAAGGTAGCTACAATATCTCATTATAACATGCCTATTGTGCTGCCTGGCCCTGTCATTCAAGCACTTTTCATTGTTGCGCCATCAGAAGCGCTGGCTCGAAACTTTCACGTGAAACTGAGTCACCTCTTGAGAACTTAAAAAAAGGGTCTGGACCAAAAGTCGTTGGCTTTTTTAAAGTGTTTTTTGTAATGAAGTAAGCAGTCCCTTCAGCCTTATACCACATTGTTGGTTACACTGTTTAGTCACTGCTGGTTTCACGTTACCATAGGAACATTGGTGGTTACGCATGCACGCCTTGTCTAACAGTTTTAAGTTAGTTTGGAAATTTTGATTATTTGCACTCGGTTCCTTTGTTTGGCACAGGTTAACAATGCGATTTACTTTTCAATAATCCACGAAAGTTAACAATGAATTGAACAATCGATCAGCATTGTTAAGCTTTGCGGGCACCATCCATGTAGCTTTCAGGAACAGTCTTTACTACAGCCCTGTCTATAGCTCTATTTTTGGAACTGAGATGCCCTGCGTGCTTTGATACTTACTGAGAGCCCAGCTTTTTTCAAAATTTATTTTAGCAGACTCGATAGCTTACTCTTGTCAGGCAGGTTACACATTAGCAGACTTGTTACATTGTTTTGGCGTGCTAAGTTTCAATATCACTGAAGAGATGTTGGCACACACTGCACACAAGAGAACAGGTTTCCGGCATGGAGTTCTATACTTCGCAGCGATAACATTAGTGAATAGAAATGCCGGCCCTAGCTCTCGCGCAGAACACAGCCGTCGACATCATTTAGTGACCAGACGATTACAGCCACTGTATGTGCCAATATTGTAGCAATATATAAATATACAACACATCTAGAAGCGAACCGCAACCTTCATGAAAACCGACACTGAAGCCCAGGAAGGCATAGGGGAGGGGCGTTAATTTGTACTGTTTTATTTTGTTGCGGTAATAAAAAAAAACTCACAGTTTCGCCACAAGGCGAAGCAATGAATGCGATAGCAACAAATTGGAATGTCAAGCGACGAATTGCAAGCACGGTCGAAACGTGTAGCGCGCTGCTCACGCACACATGACGCATGAAAACAACATGCACAGGACGAGAGCGAACTAAAAACATTCACAGCTCGACACTTAACGCGCTGCTCAAACAAAAACAACGCACGAAACGTATTCACAGGTACTGACGAGCGCGAACTAACAAGTGGCACAGTTGTTACTTCGCTGTGTTTGAAAAGCGTGCTCTTTTCGCAAACGGGGGGACTGCAGCGAGCGATGTGACCTTCGCGCGCCCGGTAACTACAACGCTATCGTTCCGGCGAGAGCCCCGTTCTCCACTACCGCGAGATAAGCGCGCGCGCGCACGGGCATCTACCCCTCCCCCCTCCCCCCCTTCTTCGGGCGAAGTGCGCGCCGGAGAGCTAGGAGCGCCTGAGAGCGCGTGTCGCGACGAACTAGCTAAGCCCCGCCGAGCGCGGCCTTTGCGCCATCTCAGACGGACGGACATCCGGACGGACGGACGGACGGACGGACTGACAGACGGACAGACGGACGGACAGACGGACATCCGGACGTACGTACGGACGGACGGACGGACATCCGGACGGACGGATGGACGGACATCCAAACGGACGGACGGACGGACAGACGGACATCCGGACGGACGGACGGACGGACGGACAGACGGACATCCGGACGGACAGACGGACATCCAGACGTACGGACGGACGGACGGACGGACATCCGGACGGACGGATGGACGGACATCCAAACGGACGGACGGACGGACAGACGGACGGACATCCGGACGGACGGACGGACAGACGGACATCCGGACGGACGGACGGACAGACGGACATCCGGACGGACGGACGGACGGACATCCGGACGGACATCCGGACGGACGGACGGACAGACGGACATCCGGACGTACGGATGGACGGACGGACGGACATCCGGACGGACGGATGGACGGACATCCAAACGGACGGACGGACGGACAGAAGGACATCCGGACGGACGGACATCCGGGCGGACGGACGGATGGACATCCGGACGGACAGACGGACGGACATCCAAACGGACGGACGGACGGACGGACGGACAGACGGACATCCGGACAGACGGACGGACATCCAAACGGACGGACGGACGGACAGACGGACATCCGGACAGGCGGACGAACGGATGGAAATCCGGACGGACGGACGGACGCCGGACGGACGGACACCGGACGCCGGACGGACACCAGGGTGGACGTGAGCATGAGACATTAAAGGCTTTCGCCTTAATATTACACCAGCTAAAGGGAACCATGTGTAGATGCGAAGCAGCTGGCGCTAACGCTTACAGTAGCGGCGGCGTCGACGCTGGCGCTCATCGCAGCGTTGCGCAGGAGAGAAAACTGGGAGGCGCAAAGCACGCAGTGATCGACCAGTGTTTCCTACTGGAACATGCCAATCGCTGCTAATGGGCAATGAGAGACAGAAGACTCCGTAGCACGGAAAGTCGAGCTAGTTGGTAGGAATGCATATTTGAATAGCGCAAAAAAAGACACAGGGACACAGGCGAGAAAGAATAGCGCCTGTATCGTCTTTCTCGCCTGTGTCCCTGTGTCTTTTGTGCGCTATTCAAATAAGAAGACTCCGACTGGACACAGAGACCCGCAGTCCGCTTTTACTTAACGCGCCCGCTGCGAATTTTTATTGTTCAACAACGCACAAGAGAAACCTCCCACCGGCACCACCTTGCAGGTCAAGATCCAGTGCCATATATACGGGGTGGCCAGTGAACGGTTGTGCAGCGCGAGCAGTTGGTTTTTTCAACCAAGAAACTCGCTAGCAGACGCTGCCTGCGTCGGCGTCGCGAGGCGAGAGAGGGGGGGGAGCGTAGGAAAGGAGAGAGAGAGGGGGACGCGCATGCGCAGTGGGGAGTGTGGGCGCCGCGGGCAGGGATGCCTAGAGGAGAGAGGGGGAGAGGAGGTTTTTATTTTTTTAAAGGGTTTTCGCATGCGCAGTAAGGGTGGTCACGCGCACACCACCACCACCACCGGATTGAGCTTCGCCATAAGATGGTTCACATCTAATATATGGACAGCTCTCCAACAGCAAAGTACTTAGTACTCTGAATGGTTCCTATTGTAAAGGGGAAAGGATTAAAGGGGCACTTCACCTTAAGTTACGCATGTTGTTTTTATCGGCCGTTTGCTTGCTGTTTGTCTTGAGTTCTGTGGCACCAATGAAATCGGTGAGAGCAAAGCGTTCGGTAGTAAATGCGAAGCATTTCCTTGCGACAAGAGTACTGACAGTTGGGCGAGTTGGTACTGATTCATGAATGTTTTTTGCGCAACATAAACACGGACAAGAAGAAATAGTCGGCACGGACACAAATATTCTGTCAACACACAGGCAGAAAATAAACCGGAAGTTAATTGAATCATTCCATATTAGAAATATGGGAGAGAAGTGTGTAAGACAAGCGTCCGTCACAATTTCCGATAAGGAATTCGACTTCTTGGAAAGCACGTGTAACAATCCTGCTACAGACTCGTGAGGTCAGCCTCAAATTTTGTTTGTGTTTTTTTTTTCTTTTCATGACGTACGCTTCAATAAGTTTGCTTTAGGTTTATCTCGTAGGATTTCGTGTCCACCGGCGGGGGGACGTTTGTGATTGTCGAAGATAGAAGTGCATTTTGTGTTTTGAAATAAATCAGTTGTGAGTTTGCGCCCGTGGTGTCTATTTTTCCTTGTCCGTGTTTATGTTGCGCAAAAAAAAACAGTCATGTATTTCCTTGCGAACCTAAAACATTTTCAGCGTTTCTATGTACTGCGTATCTGTCTATCTAGCGGCCTACGTCAGGGCACACTCCCGGTCGTCTTCTTAAGTTGACACATACCAAAGTATGCATGCGAGGAAATTAGGGTAGGACGAGCAGGATGAGCAGGTCAATACATCAATTGCGTGTGATACTTGATGCGTACGTCATGAAACCCTTTCCTTCAGTCACGTACGTGTGGCACGTATCCGCACATACAGCCCATGGCATGCGGGTATGAGCCGCATTCCAAGGGCTGTATATGCGGATATGAGCCGTAGGTGATTAACAGTTTGTATCAAACCAGGAACGGCGATGACAGAACTTCAAAAATATTTACGTGGTCGCGTCATGGATATTTTGTGGCAGAAAATGAGGGGCAGGTGTCGGCATTGCTGTAGATGAGGGACAAATCAGAGGAACGCAAATATAGAAAATCGCATTTAGAGCCTGAGTCCAACCCAGACATTGTGCGCGGCGGTAAAGTATTCTCTCCCTGAGTTAAGCCAGCGTTTGACGCAACTTACGAGAAAAACCCTATAATGGCGTCATACGGAGCCAACATCAACTGTGTACGCCGTGTTCACTATCGGCTTTCACAACAATGCAATAAACTTTACATATTAACTCCTGTGACCAGCCAAGCTATGATCAACCATTTCGCAACCCGGAGGAAGATGGTGAAAACCATAGCTCGGCACACTCACTCATGAGTGCACTCAACTCACACTCACTCACACTCATTTGAACGTGGTGAGTTGAGTATGAGTGAGTACTCATGAGTGTGAGTGGACGTGAGTGTGAACGTGAGTGAGTACGAAGGCTGAAAAAATTGTGGTGAGTGAGTTTGAGTGAGTACTCACTTAAAGTGCCGACCTATGGTAGCTCGGCACACTCATGAGTGCACTCAACTCACACTCACTCACACTCATTTGAACGTGGTGAGTTGAGTATGAGTGAGTACTCATGAGTGTGAGTGGACGTGAGTGTGAACGTGAGTGAGTGCGAAGGCTGAAAAAATTGTGGTGAGTGAGTTCGAGTGAGTACTCCCTTAAAGTGCCGACCTATGGTGAAAACAGCTTCTTATGATATGCACATAATCGCAACGTATATAGCGTGTAGTTTATTTCGATAAAACTGACACCTGTGCCCTAATGTGACTACCGCCGTTACGTCGGACCATACGATACCCCCTGGGCATCAATGTAGTCGAGTTGCCTTATAAACACCCATCAAGCTGGGGAGGGGGGAGGGGGGGGGGGCGATTTAGAAGCCACCCTCCCCCCTCCCATGCTGTTGCGCATTCAAATAGCTACTTTTGTGAAAATATGTGCTTTCCGAAAATAGTCAAGGCATTCAGCAAGTGTCTCTGTATCCCCCGGACAAAAACTCCTCGCTACGGGCCTGCCCGCAACACCCCAACGCACGACGAAGTCAGTCAAACTACCAACGCTTGACTCAAACCAATTTTAAAAAAAGTCTGGTAGAGGCTTTCGACTTGGGCTTGTTGGTGATTCATCTTGATGGGAACTGATGCGCACAAAAGACAGGGACACAAGAAGGAACATAGATGGACAGACGAATGCGCTTCGTCTGTCCATCTATGTTCCTTCTTGTGTCCCTGTCTTTTGTGCGCATCAGTTCCCATCAAGATGGTAGAGGCCACTACACGCCTACTGCTTCGCATGACGTTCACTCCTTGAATGACTGCAATCTGCCGACTTTATTTAAAGTTCGTTTCCAAGGGGGTTTCCGCGCCGACTGCCGCGTCTTACATGAACGATTTCTCCTGCCGAAATTGAGGTTTCACTCTTCTTATGCTGGTAATTTGATTAGCTGAAAATAAAGATTAATTGTACATGCTTGCGATGCTCTCATTGTGAGGAATTTACAAGTTTTGATATGTTTAATACTTGTTACAGCTCCGAAAAAATAAAAGGTTTCGTGCATGAACTTGAATTTTCTTGCATTTGTGACACTGATAGCGCTATCTAATGGTCTATACTCGTGGACCACTTTTCTTGGCAATGAAGGGAAAGATATCAGGACGGAGCTTCTGCACACGCGCTCCGACCGGAAGTAGTCCAGTTGGGCGCGCGTTTCGCACCGCCTTGGAACGTGATGTCTGCGCGCGATCAGCGTTTCATATCGACGCATACGCCGCTTGGCGTTTGAGGTACACGTATAAAAGGCGCGACTTTTTACACGCCTGCAAAAGCACCAGGTCACAACGTAGACAACAAAGTAAATACAAATATATCAGTGGCGTGTACTGCATCCTCTTTCAAAAAGCTAAACATAGAAATCAAAGGAGCATTTTAGATGTGAAGCATCTTATGGCGAAGCTTAATCCGGTGGGGGTGGTGTGCCGCGTGCCCACCCTTACTGCGCATGCGCAAACCCTTTAAAAAATAAAAATAAAAAACCTCCTCTCCCTCTCCTCTAGGCATCCCTCCCCGCGGCAACCACACCCTCACTGCGCCTCCCCTCCTCTCTCCCCTCCTACACTCCCCCCCTCTCTCCTCTAGGCATCCCTGCCCGCGGCGTCTACACTCCCACTGCGCATGCGCGTCCCCCTCTCTCTCCTCTCCTACGCTCCCCCCTCTCTCTTCTACGCATCCCTGCCCACGGCGTTCACACTCCCACTGCGCATGCGTGTCACCCCCCTCTTTCCCACGCTCCCCCCCTCTCTCGCCTCGCGACGCCGACGCAGGCAGCGTCTGCTAGAGAGTTTCTTGGTTGAAAAAACCGACTGCTCGCGCTGCACAACAGTTCACTGGCCACCCCGTATATATGGCAATGGATCTTGACCTCCAAGGTGGTGCCGGTGGGAGATTTCTCCTGTGCGTTGTTGAACAATAAAAATTCGCAGCGTGCGCGTTAACTAAAAGCGGAGTGCGGGTCTCTGTGTCCAGTCGGAGTCTTCTGTCTCTCATTGCCCATTAGCAGCGATTGGCATGTTCCAGTAGGAAACACTGCTCCATCACTGCCTGCTTTGCGCCTCCCCAGTTTTCTCTCCTGCGCAACGCTGCGATGAGCGCCAGCGTCAACGCCGCCGCCAGTGTAAGCGTTAGCGCCCGCTGCTTCACATCTACACATGGTTCCCTTTAGCGGGAGATGGCGTAATTTTTTTTTATATTTCCCCTAGAAAATAAGGACGAAATTGTGGAACTACACTCATTAGTGATAGGATACGCGGTATTTGGTTCGGTAACGTTCAATTCATTGCCAAAAAAAACCGTGCACAGGTATAGTCAAAGAGCAGTCTTCATCAATACACCGTACTTTGCATTCCTGCATCAGGGAAAAACCATTCATTTCACAATGCCAGACAACGAATAACCCTGCGCAGGAAACTGCTGGCAGTGTCAACCTGATAGCTTAATGCGAAATCGAGTCACGCTTGCAGAACAAGCGTTTATAGAAACCATATAATTGCATTGCTATGGGCGAGCGAACATAAAAGGATAGACAAAAAGGAAAGAGTAAGAAAGAAAGAAAGAAAGAAAGAAAGATAGAAAGAAAGAAAGAAAGAGGGAAAGAAAGAAGGAAAGAGGGAAAGAAAGACGGAAAGAAGGAAGGAAGGAAAGAAAGAAGGAAAGAAGGACAGAAAGAAGGAAGGAAATAAGGAAAGAAAGAGGAATAGACAGAAAGAGAAAGAAATAAACAGGCAGAGCCTCAAGTGGGATTTCGCAGGTTTAACTGCACCTCTCTATGCTAACAAGGCTATATCTCGGCTTAACATGCTATGTCTAGCCTAGGCTTGGCTGAAATGCTAAGGAAGGACACCCAGCTCAGCTCTTCCCGCAGGCTTGGCACCAGCAGTGTAAAGCTGCCTTGACTGTTTTTAGGGGCGAAGCTCCTTAGGGTGTGGGTCTGTCTCTCCTCTGTAGTTGTTGTAGTAGTAGTAGTAGTAGGTAGGTAGGGAGGTAGCCACGTGTAGTGGAATGTACCCACTCCACGTGATAAAGATGACAATGACGCAGTGTAGTGGAATGTACGTACTACACGTGATAACGATGAAGTATAAGCGCGTTCCGGTATAGTGGAATGTACCCACTACACGTGATAACCATGACGATGACGCTGATGACCATGAAGTATAAGCGCGTTCCAGACCACACATTCTCTTTCTGCCATGGATGAAAACGAGCTTCGCCCACTCATCATCATTCACTTCGTGAATATGGCGTGATTTTTTTTTTTTTTTTGCTAGACCAACCGATAACGACATCCCTCTGGTGTAAAGGTTCGTGTGCAGCTTTCTTATATATAGTAGGGTATATAAAAAATCATTCACCTTTGCTTCTGAACTCTCATCTCTAAGCCGTTCGCATTTTGTTCGAAACGCTTTTCGGTGCAGCTATATAAAGCTCTCTGATATTAATGAACACTTGCTTACATATTAGTGGCTAGCCTAAATCTTTACGTTTTTTTGATAATCCAATACTGAGTCGGTAGCAAGTTCATCATCAGCCTGTCTACGCCCACTGCAGGGCAAAGGCCTCTCCCATGTTTCGCCAATCAACCCGGTCATGTGCTTTCTGCTGCCACGTTATACCTGCAAACTTCTTAATCTCATCTACCCACCTAATTTTCTGTCTCGCCTTCACGCGTTTGCCATCTCTTGGAATCAAGTCATTTACCCTTAATGAACAGCGGTTATCCTGCCGACGTGCTACGTGCCCAGCCCATATCCATTTCTTCTTGATTTCAACTATGATATCCTTAACCCCCGTTTGTTCCCTGACCCACTCTGCTCTCTTTCTGTCTCTTAAGGTTACACCTATCATTTTCCTTTCCATCGCTCGCTGCGTCGTCCTCGTAAGTGGACGTGGAGAAGTCCTAATGGCGAAACTAAAAATTACACCATCTCCCGCTAAAGGGAACCATGTGTAGATGTGAAGAAGCGGGCGCTAACGCTTACACTGGCGGCGGCGTTGACGCTGGCGCTCATCGCAGCGTTGCGTAGGAGAGAAAGCTGGGGAGGCGCAAAGCACGCAGTGATGGAGCGGTGTTTCTACTGGAACATGCCAATCGCTGCTAATGGGCAATGAGAGACAGAAGACTCCGACTGGACACAGAGACCCGCAGTCTGCTTTTAGTTAACGCGCACGCTGCGAATTTTTATTGCTCAACAACGCACAGGAGAAATATCCCACCGGCACCACCTTGCAGGTCAAGATCCACTGCCATATATACGGGGTGGCCAGTGAACAGTTGTGCAGCGCGAGCAGTCGGTTTTTTCAACCACGAAACTCGCTAGCAGACGCTGCCTGCGTAGGCGTCGCGAGGAGAGAGAGGGGGGGAGCGTAGGAGAGGAGAGAGAGGGGGGACGCCGCGGGCAGGGATGCCTAGAGGAGAGCGTAGGAAAGGAGAGAGAGGGGGGGACGCGCATGCGCAGTGGTAGTGTGGACGCGGCGGGCAGGGATGCCTAGAGGAGAGAGGGGGGGGGAGCGTAGGAGGGTAGAGAGGAGGGGAGGCGCATGCGCAGTGAGGGTGTGGTTGTCGCGGGGAGGGATGCCTAGAGGAGAGAGAGGGAAAGAGGAGGTTTTTTATTTATTTATTTTTTTGAAATGGTTTGCGCATGCGCAGTAAGGGAGGCCACGCGGTACACCACCACCACCGGATTAAGCTTCGCCATAAGATGCTTCACATCTAAAATGAAATAGACTTCATAATGTGTGCCCACCCGGGCATTGTACAGGATGTGCAAGTAGTTAACAAGATCCGATGCAGTGACCACAGAATGGTAAGATCTCGAATTCACCTAGACTTGAGGAAGAAACGGCAGAAAGTGATACGCAAGAAGCCGATTATTGAACTAGCTCTGAGAGGGAAAGTACAGGAATTCAGAGTTTCACTTCAGAATAGGTACGCGGCTTTAACCGAGGAAACCGACCTTAGCGTTGACGCAATGAATGATAATCTGACTAGTATCATAAGGAGTGTGCAGTGGAAGTCGGGAGTACAGTCGTTAGACAGGACACTGGTAAGCTATCCGAAGAGACGAAAAACCTCATCAAGAAACGTCAGACCATGAAAGCCTCAAATGCAACAGACAAAACAGAGCTGGCGGAACTTTCCAAGTTAATCAATAGGCGTAAAGTAGCCGATATAAGAAAGTATATTATGGAGAGAATTGAGCATGCTCTAATGAACGGAAGAAGCCTCAAAGCTATGAAGAGAAAACTGTGCATACGCAAAAATCAGATGTATACATTAAGGGACAAGGAAGGCAAGGTCACAACCAATATGGATAGAATAGTTGAGGTAGCGGAAGAGTTCTACAGAGATCTGTACAGCAGCCGAGACAGTCAGGATGATAATTTAAGAAGCAATAATAGCCCAGAGGAATCCGATATCCCACCAGTATTGACAGGAGAAGTAAAGAAAGCGCTAAAGGGAATGCAAAGAGGCAAAGCCGATGGTGAGGATCAGGTAACATCAGACCTGTTGAAAGACGGTGGAGAGATTATGTTAGAAAAACTGGCCACCCTGTATGCGAAGTGTCTCTCGACAGGAAGGATACCAGATTCTTGGAAGAATGCCAACATCATCTTGATCCATAAGAAAGGGGACGTCAAGGACCTGAAAAATTACAGGCCCATCAGCTTACTGTCCGTTGTCTACAGGCTATTTACAAAAGTAATTGCTAACAGAATTAATACGACATTAGAGTTCAATAAACGAAAGGACCAGGCAGGATTTCGTACAGGCTTCTCAACAACAGACCATATTCATACCATCAATCAGGTGATAGAGAAATGCGCGGAATACAACCAACCCGTATACATAGCCTTCATAGATTACGAGAAGGCATTTGATTCGATGGAGACATCAGCAGTCATGCAGGCACTGCGGAATCAGGGCATCGACGAAGCCTATATAAACATAATGGAAGAAATCTACAGCAGATCCACAGCCACTATAGTCCTCCATAAAGAAAGCGACAGAATCTCAATAAAGAAGGGCGTACGGCAGGGAGACGCGATCTCTCCAATGCTATTCACCGCGTGTTTACAGGAGGTTTTCAGGGCCCTAGATTGGGAAGAGTTGGGGATAAGAGTTAATGGAGAGTATCTCAGTAACCCGCGATTCGCTGATGACATTGCATTGATGAGTAACGCGGGAGACGAATTACAGCTTATGATTACTGAACTGGATACGGAAAGTAGAAGAGTAGGTCTGAAAATTAATATGCATAAAACTAAAGTAATGTGGAACAATCTTGGCAGAGAACAGCGCTTTGCGATAGGTGGCGAGACACTGGAAGTTGTAAAGGAGTACGTCTACTTAGGACAGGTAGTAACCGCCGAGCCGAACCATGAGAGTGAAATAACTAGAAGAATAAGGACGGGATGGGGCTCATTCGGCAAGCATTATCCAATCATGAATGGTAGTCTACCATTATCCCTCAAGAGGAAGGTATATAACAGCTGCATCTTACCGGTACTTACCTACGGAGCAGAAACCTGGAGACTTACAAAGACGGTTCAACTTAAACTGAGGACGACGCCGCGAGCGATGGAAAGGTATCAAGTTAAAGCGCTTCAAATGAGAAAATAGCCAGCGCACTGGCCCAGCCGCACACTCGAGAAGAGTCGCCTAGAAGAGTCTGGTAAACGAACACGTGATCTCACACTCTTAGCCTAATATTGATCAGCGGGATGTGACCGGAACGGCTGCCACCAGCAAAATAAAGCGAGCAAAAAAAGATACTACTAAATCATAGTTTTTGACCTCATACACGGTTTCACCATTAGAAACAGGCAACCACCTTAAACACTTGGATTTTATCATGACTGTGGAAAACTTGATGCAGCCCTCCGTGGTAGCTTAGCTGCCAGGTTGCTACTCTGCTAAGCACGAAGGCGCGGGTTCGATTCCCAACCACGGTTGCAGCCGTATTTCTATGAGGGGGGCGAAATGCCAGAACAGCTGTGTACTTAGATGTA
This sequence comes from Rhipicephalus appendiculatus, assembly GCA_030522465.1. Classification (NCBI taxonomy): domain Eukaryota; kingdom Metazoa; phylum Arthropoda; class Arachnida; order Ixodida; family Ixodidae; genus Rhipicephalus; species Rhipicephalus appendiculatus. The sequence goes on from JALIZH010000134.1 coordinate 699,504, forward strand.
GGTGCACGTAGAAGAACACCGCGTTATCAAAATGAAACTAGGGTTTACCACTACGAAGCATACCTAGTAACTTTATTGTTGTTTTAGCAATTAAAATAACAAAAATAACACAGAATATCCACCAAGTGAATGAGGATGAGTGGGCGAAGCTGCGGGGAAATCATTCGGGTAACCATGAATGTTCCCGTACATTGCCCACTCCATCATGCAAAGACGTGACACGTCGTGACGCTAGCCCTCGCCGCCTCTGGATCGGCTTGCCGGCGCCGCCATGCCGCTGCAGCCTGCGCGAGCCCTCGCCGCCTCTGGATCAGCTTGCCGGCGCTGCCATGCCGCTGCAGCTTCGCGAGCCCTCAACTCCGGGTCGGCTTGAGGGGGTTGCCGTACTACTGCAGCTTCACAAGCCCGCAAATCTGGATCCGCTTGTCTGCGTCGCCGGCGCCGACTTCTCTCTCGCACAATTTGAGAGCCCGCGCTGCAGCCGCTTTGTCAGCCCTCCGCTCCGCCGCCGCCTTGTCTTCTTCGTTGTTCATAGCAGTAGTAGGTAGTAGTAGTAGTATCGCAGGGCACTGAGTGACGACCGTCGAAAGAGAAAGGAAGCGCGCCGAGAGCCGAAAGTGGAGCAAGCGCGCCGGAGAGTAGAGCGAGCGCCGCAGAGCCATCTAGTGGGCGTCATGCAAATCAAATGAGAGCACAGCTGCGCCTCTAGCGGGAGCGGTGAGTACTAGCGTGGCTACACCGGGGGAGTGATGTACAAGCCTCGACCTTAAGGAGCTTCGCCCCTAAAAGAGAATGTGCTCTGGAACGCGCTTATTGTTCATCGTCATCCTCATGGCGTATAATGGTTACCTAGCATGTGCTGTGCCGTGATGGCAGCGTCATCGTCATCGCACTAGCGTGGCTACACCACACTCCGTGCTACACGGAGTGACAGCGGCGGAGTGATGGACAACCCTCGACCTTAAGGAGCTTCGCCCCTAAAATATTTTTTCGGATGTAGCACAGCCATTCTGCCCCTTGTGTTAGCAGTATCAGCGCAATTTATGCGGCATGGGTGTAAAACATTTTCACAGTGTCAGTATCAACGTTACTCATGGTGATGGTGAGCCAAAAGAACAAAGTCAAAGGAAGGTCCACATCTGAGACAAAGCACAAGATCAGATAAAGATTGGGTAGAAAAAAAATCCTAATGTGTCGTCAGACAAAGGTCACGCGATCGAAGAATGTCCCCGCGATGAACCATTGCGTCAACGACAGGGAACGGTCACCCGTTAAGCTTAGGCTATGAACGCGAAGTAACGCTAAAAACAAACAGGATGCACGAACACTCAATATTTGATATCCAACGCCTGCAGCCGCTTTCGGGCGTGTCAAAAGGTCGTTCCGACGACGCTGGGTTATGCGAGAAGGGTCAATGTGCGCAGCCGTTGCAAGTTCGAACGAAACCCATTAAAAGGGTTGCAGAAAATAGCGCCACTCCCTTCTTCAAGAACCATTTCTGTGTCGCTCTACCCTGTAAAAAATGGATGTTAAATAACATAAAATTTACAGGTATTCTCTGTTTTACCTACATGAAATTTCTTGGATTCGGCAAAAATGGATACTCTGTTTTTGAAATGATGTAATTTGTCAGTTCAACCCTGTAAACAAATAGTTTCTGTAAATAGCAGAGCCACTTTGTAATAAATACCAAACGTTGTTAGATTTTACCTGTTCCCTCACAGGAAAGTTATGTTAGAGCTCTCAAGACCTTGGGCATCACATGAATTCGCCTAAAAGTTTTCTATCGTGTTTCATTCGCTGCAAATGTGCAACGCTTGGTAAAATAAAAGCCTTCTCTAGAGCGAAGCGTGAACTCGACATTGACCATCTTGCAAATTAGTAAAATTCAGACTTCGAGAAAAACTAATGCCAAACTCGACAAATACCAGATGCATGTCGGCGGTCGTGTGATGTGCCTTCTGTTGAGAGGTTTTACATGATTACGAATGCTGAGAAGGAAATGAAAGGTGTTGCGCCGAGTGCGGCATCGGCGCAACACGTTTCATTTCCTTCTCAGCGTTTATAATCATGTAAAACCTCTCAACAGAAAGCACATCACACGACCGCCGACATGCATCTGGTATTTGTCGAGTTTGGCATTAGTTTTTCTCGAAGTCTGAACACTCAATTTGCAGGGAATGCCGCAAAGCATTGCGGATTCTGGACGCCACTGAGAACAAAGCGTGCACTACTTTATTATTTGAACTTGGTACTAGGAAGAGAAAAGTTTTATAGAATAACAGAAAAAAATGTGTGCAAATAAAAAAGCCTGTTTTCTGGGAAGAAATTAGAAACCAAAAAATCTCTGTAGAAAAGCAGAAAAGTAATAACAGAGAATGTACACAAAACTACAGAAAACTACGAATACAGAAAACAGAAAAGAGCAGAACTGTTATGTCACTAAATTTGCCATGCATTTTCTGTTTTTCTCACAGGATTTTCTTTGCAGTGTACCTTTATGTCATTAATCAGTAATTTTAGGAATGAGTCTATATTTTTTAATTTTACTCGTAAGTATATTTCTGCATCCACTGTACTGATGCTCTTCGCATGTCCTTTTTGATAATGCGTATTGATGATGATGATGAGGGCGTTGTAGGTTGCCGGCGGATAATAAAGTATATTATTTTGCACTGTCAATTTGTTTCTGCGATTAGTGAATTGGTTTTGTACGATTGCCACAGGCGGTACAAAAATGCAGAAAAGACGCTCTGCGTTCTTTTTATTTATTTTTATCTTACATTATTTGTCACTATTGCATTGAAGATAAAATGGCCATTTTAAAATGCATACGGCACCAAGAGAGGCCGTCAAGTAGGGTGCCTTGATGCATCAAGGCACACTAGCGTCAAGGATATCGAGCCCTACGCGCACCCCATCATACGTATGAAGCGCTGATTTGAATCTATGGCAGAACAGCTCAAGAAAACCAAACGTTTCTACTCCTTCACCTACAGAGTACAATACATAGCTTTGGCTCTTTTTTATGAGGATTACTCTTTTCAGTAAGGAAACCATGCCGACAGTTGCTGTAATCAAGAAACCACGTCAGCACCGCGACGAAGTGTGGTGCATTGCTCCTTCGTCGCCTCGATAAACCAGCACTAATTACAGTCATTATGAAATGCAGCATTTTTTCCGCGTCGACAAGCTAATCACTTCTCTTGCGGGGATCTCTCTCATCTTCATCTCATCCTATCTTCTGGTCTCGTGCTATAACCGCGAGAACACTATATGCGCATTAATCGACATACTCGTTGCAGCGGTAAATGTTCTTCCGTAAAGGCATCAGTGAAGATTGTTTGGAAGTGCTGGTAATAATCTCACTGTACGTTGTAGAGGTAGTCCTGCGAGTGGTCTGAGGGTAATAACATTAGTTTGTTCGTTAAACGGGCTGTTATATGGCACTACTACGGTACAGTGGTGATAAAAAATTCATAGAGTAACCCCTAATTGTAGTCGTTAAGAGCACGTTTGAAATCTCTAGAATTAATTGATTCGTTGCTATTAATCAGAGAAATTTGATAAGCCTTTGAAATCCAAAACTGTCAGACTGAAATGATCTGGCCAGATTTATGTTCACTTGCCAACAAAGATAACATCGTTTAAAGGTAAACGACAAGAAAGTTCTCGTCGATAAGCAATACATGAAGTTCAATTCGTCCTTGTGCTTCAAAAATTCGACATCACTGTCGTTTCCAAGTCCGGAAGAAGGCACTCTGACGCCGATTGCCTCTCTCGCACCCCCTGTCGACCCGTCACCCCAGAACGACCAGGACTACAAGGACGATGACTGCTTCTTGGGGAACCACAGGTGCCGAAGCCTTCGCGGAACGACAGTGAGCTGACCCGGAACTTGGGAGCCTAGAGAGTACCTCGAGTGCAGGACCGCCGTTGTTCCGAAGGTATTCAAGCAAGGCACTTGCATCGTTTTTCTTGCAAAACGGCGTTCTCCAAAAGAAGAACTTCGAGCCAAGTACCTTCTCGTGGTAGCTTCAGCATTGCGACCAGAAATCCTCCAGGCCCTGCACGACGATCCGATGGCAGGACACCTCGGTGTTTCCCGCACCGTCGCAAGAGTACAGGAAAAAGTACTATTGGCCTCGCCTTGCCGCCGATGTCGCTCGCTACGTAAGCACATGCCAAGACGGCCAGCGACGCAAGACACTGCTAGCAAGACCAGCAGGCTTTCTTCCGCTGATCGAACCACCTCGCCGACCGTTCCAGCTAATCGGGATGGACCTACCGAGGCCACTCCCAACGTCGAATTGCGGAAATAAGTGGATCCTCGTAGTTACCTACTACCTCACTCACTACGCCGAAACAAGGGCCCTACCTAGAGGCAGTGCCGCCGAGCTGGCTAAGTTCTTCATTGAAGACATCGTCCTGCGTCATGCCGCCCCAGAGGTCCTCATCACCGACAGAAGCACGACCTTTACTGCGGAGCAAACTCAGACGATCTTGAGATACAGCCAGACAAGCCACCGCCGGACCACGGTTTACCGCCCACCGACCAATGGCCTTCACCGAGCGTCTAAACGAGACCATCGCGGACACGCTGGTCATGTACGTCGACGTCGAACACAACACATCAGATGCCGCCCTTCCGTACGTGACGTTCTCATAGAACGCGGCCGTGCAGGAAACGACGTAGATGACGCCGTACAAGTTTGGTGTATGGATGGAACCCGGAGACGACAATGGACGCCATGCTACCCAACGTCACCGACGAAGAAAACCTCGACGTCACTGTCTACCAACAGCGCGCCGAAGAAGCTCGTCTACTCGCCCACCTACGCGTCAAGAATCAGTAGACGACTGAAACCCGGCGACCATGTTTTGGTCTGGACGCCGACACGCAGTGGCGTAGCCAGGGGGTGGCACACCGGGCACGTGCCCCCCCCCTCCCCCCCCCCCCTGCCGAAATTTTTTTTCGCGATGACGTATAGAGCGAAAATTGACCATTTCAAGGAGGTGTCCCTCCCGAAATCAAGGCGGTGACCCCCCCCCCCCCCCCGAAAAAAATTTCTGGCTACGCCCCTGCCGACACGCCGACGTGGACTTAGTGGCAAAGTTCTTCCGGCGATAGTTCGGACCACACAAGGTACTTCCACGCCTCGGTGCTCTGGACTACTAGGTCATCCCGGACGGCGTTACGAACTCTCAGCGGCGCCGCGCACGACCTGAAGTCGTCCATGTCGTGCGCCTTAAGCCATTTTACACTCGTTAGCGAGCTATGGGACCGTGCTTTTGCTTTATTATTTTCTTGTATTTATGCATACATTTCTTTTTTTTTTTCGCCCTTCCATGCTATTTCACAAACATCGGGGTGATGCTTTTTCAGAGGGGGGGCGATGCCTTTCTTTCTATTTTCGTGTTACCACCCCTTTTACAATGTAAGTACTGCCTTGCGCAAAGCGCACCCGAATGACTAGGAACTATCTAGACAATCTTAGAACCTTCCGATGAGATTACCTGCTCAACGAGAACATTAGAGTTAGTTCTGTAACCCACGCGGCCGCTAGCGATAACGCTGGAAACTTCGATGATAAATGTATAAAAGCCGACGCGCTTGACCGCTTGCCAGTTGATCGACGGCCGACGCTCTGTTCGCCGATATCATTGTACAGCGTGCAATGCTTGCTGTAGTCTGAGTTTTCGTTTTCACCGCCACAACTTTGGCCAAATCAACAGTTTTACCTTGGACACGCCGACTGCTGCCGTCGTCAACGTCACGACCCCGTGACAATACGTCAACGTCACGACCCCGTGAACACGTCTCTGTTTCATGGAGAGGGCGGACTTTGCGTTGCCCTTTAAACGCGAGCGTAGTCGACCTTACCGGTAAGCCCTCGACGTTCACATTACTACACTTATAAAACATAGGTTAAAGCTTCGTTCAAAGACAAAAAAAACCGGCAGATCCCACGCACTGTGGGAATCAACGTAATTCGAAGCAGCCAGCAAGGAACTAATCATGCTGTACATGATATGCATGTCAACATTTACATGTTAGGATTTGTCATTTGTGTTCGTCATACAGTCACGTCGCGCAATACGAAATTTGGTGTATATCAAGCTAACGAACTGGATGCAAGCGCATCATGAGCGTGGCATGTAAATGGCATTGTAGATGACATGCATGCCACGATTTTCATGTTACCACCTGCCACTTATGTTTGCTTCATTTTTTAACTCGAATTGTAGCGAGACGCGAGACCAATCTGCCTCCGTTTCGCTTGCGTTCGTATTCTCGCGCTTTGCGCATCATGCAGACGCCATCCGCGTTCTAGCGTTTAAATTGACGGACACTGTCAATTCCAAAGTGTGTTCCTCGAACGCATGTGCCCACTGAGACGGGGTCGGTCAGAATGGAACGTGATGCGCGCGTCTCCCTCCTTGCATGACTTAGAGACGCTGGGCACAGTGACGCTACGCAAGCAAAGCGCGAGCGCTGTAGAGTCCAAAGCGACCGGCGTCCGTTTGCGCGCCCCGGCGCCCACCTGGCACCGTGCCAGGGCACGGCTGGACGGACGGAGGGGCGGACGTGAGCATGAGACATTAAAGGCTTTCGCCTTAAAAAATTGATGTATATCAAGCTAGCAAAACGGCCACGAGTGTGTCATGAGCGTGGCATGCAAGTCATGTTGCACGTGACATGTCATGATTTCCACATTACCACTTGTCCTTTCTGCTCTTCATACAATCACGTCGCTAAATACCAAATTTGGTGTATATCAAGCTAGCGAAACGGCCACGCGAGTACCATGAGCGTGGCATGCAAGTCATGTTGCACATGACATGTCATGATTTCCATATTGTTACGAGCCACAAGAATCAAGAATGCTTCAGAACGACGATGAAGACGACGAATGAGATAACGCTCGTGTTGTTGCTGTTCCGCCTTTCTGGCAACAGCGGCTTCTATCTCTGTCTGTATATTTTGTAAATACATTTCTTCCTTCTACACTCTCACCCCGTGACAATATTATCGCTTGTCATTTATGCTCGTCATACAGTCACGTCGTTCAATACCGAATTTGGTGTATATCAAGCTAGCGAAGCGGCCATGGGAGTACCATGAACGTAGCATGCAAGTCATGTTACACATGACATATCATGGTTTCCATATTACTTGTCATTTATGTTCGTCATACAGTCACGTCACGCAATACCAAATTTGGTGTATATCAATCTAGCGAAACGGCCGTCAGCGCGCCATGAGCGTGGCACGTAAATCATGTTGTACATGACATGCAGGTCATGATTTTCATATTACCACCTGTTATTTATGTTGGTCATGCGGAAATGTCTCATCGTACCAGTTTTTGGACATATCAAGTTAAGAAAACGGCCTCAGGAGCACTATGGTCATGGACGTGTAAAGGATACTTTTCATGACAAGTTAGTCATGATTTTCATGATATGACCAGTCATTCATGCTTGCCCTACAGTCATGTTATGCCATACAAATTTTGGTATAAATCCCATTAACGATACGGCCAGGAGAGCGCAATGTCGTAGGCGGCTAGATAGATACGCTCGAAGTCGCCGAAGTTCGCTAAGAAATGCTTCTCATTTAAAATGTGGCGTAGACAATTAGCAGACTGCTTCGCATAAAAGCGATTTCCCACAAGGCGTGGGTTCTGCCGTAGTCATTTTTTTTTGTACTGGGCTAAGAGATCCACATCAAATGGGACGCATTTCAAAAAATACTTGTCCGGCGTATCGTTAACCTGCAATCCTAATTAACTACGTTGAAGAAAACTGGCGCTACAGCAGAGAAAGAGTGGTGGCTGTAGAGAGAGCTTATGTTATCAGCAAGTGTATGTGTTCGGCTTCATTGACTGTCGGCAAGCAGTCGTTTTCGCGTAAATGCATCTTCGCGGTGCTCAATTTTAGAGACATCCTACTATTGTATCATCCACGGATACGAACTGACACTTACATACGTCTTCGAAACGCTTCCGGCTTTTTGAATATTCAGCAACAGTCTTATAAAGTTCAGCGAAAACAATACTGCCTAATGCAAATGCTGAGCGCAGCTGTTAAGGTGTCTTGATTTTGTGGTACGCTGATTGAATCAGTATGGGAATAGGCGACGCGGCGCGGTGTGAGTGGGAGAATCCTCAGTTTCTGCGTCAACGTAACGTGGTGAACCTGGCGTCGCCAAGTTCCACCGCCACTGGCTGACGCGAACTCTGCGATAGTCTATAAAGGGCCCTGAAAAGTCCGCTTGAGCGTTCCAGTCACTAAGTGCCCTCGAGACCAACGCGCACCTTCTTCTTCCAAGCCTCGCTGGTCAACCCATTTCCTCGTGCCCGTGCGCGAGAGGGATGCGTTGCGCTGACACAACAAGCGCAATCAGGCACGAGGCATTGCAGACGCTAACGCAGCGGCTCGCTGGCTCTCATGGTGGAAAACTCCAGGTCCATTCGTTTCAGCTACTATAGTTTCAGCTGCACTTTGTGAACCGGTTCACGGTGGCGCTTCACTCCGGCATTCGTTTCACGAGTTCAACATGGCGGCGTCGGCACTGCTGTGTTCGTTTCGAAAGAGTGCAGCTGTCGTGCAAGGTTAGTTCACGAATTCCCTGCACCCGCTCGTGGGTAGAGCCCAGTCCGTGTAGCGCAAGATGGCTGGCACCGCAGATGACGACACAGCCGATTGCATTTGTGTCTATTTTAGCAGCGTCCAGCAAGTACCACAGCGAACGTTTTCCGGTAGTTGCATATGCCTAGCGACGTAAGCGGCGCCGTCTTGTACGAATCACAGCCTCCACAAGCCTCGAGACAGCCGACTGTAGCACAGGGCTTGCACGACATCTGCACTCTCGCATTCGTTTCGGCATCTCGTTGCTGCTGCACCTGCTGAAACGTCCCCTGCACCTCGGCGGCACCCAGACGGCACCGCCATGAGCCAGTTCAGGAAGTGCAGGGTGAATCGAATGGTCTATCCTTGGGGCAGTTTCTCATTCGCTCTCTTTCGTCCTCGTTCGCTCTATCGGTTACACCGACAACGGCGACGCCACTCAAGGCATGAACGGGCACCCAAGTTCAGGTGCTCACAAGAACGGGCACCTAAATTTAGGGCTTTTTGAACTATTTGTGAAGAGGGAAAACCAGCGAAGCTGCGGAAGCGTTCCGACGGCGAGGCGTCGCGCGTGCGTTTCGCTTCACTCTACCGATCGTCGTTGGTGTCCTTGGCTTGACGATTGCGCGTGCTGCTAGAGTGGAAATTATAGCTCAGAAGTGAAGCCGTACCCCCTAAAAGATTGCGGCTGCGCCAGCCATCTTAGTAGGAACATGATAACTAGTCGGCTTTTGGCGAAGGAGAGGGAGTGTTCTCTTGGCACGCCCGATGAGTTTAATAAGGTAACTTTTCGGGCCAGATGCCGCTCCAAGTGTATCTCTTTATTATTAGTTTTGATTAGTAAGCCTCGAAGTTTTGAAAATTGTATTGGTGATCAAGTAACCAATACTCATCTCAATGTGTTATTTTTGTCGGGTCCAAGAATCTTTTCTTTTAATTAACGTAGCATTCACACTTACAAACAAAAAAAATTGGCAGATCCCAAGTACCACGGGAATCAATGTTATGTGAAGCATGCGGAGACATAGTGACGGGATTGTAATTTTTTTATTGAACGAAACGTTACGAAATGACGTTAAAGATATGTACAAATGTTGTACGCACAGACATATGTTCAACAGTCGCATATGTTTCATATAACCAGTTCTTTACAGTTGCGTAACGATGCCAACAGAAACATGGGTATTACCAACACTACAAGCGGTAAGCTGATATGTAGCACTTGTGCTTCCGAGGATCGTTGCCCTGGATAGTGCTTCGTGCACCAACTACATTGGATTGCGCTCAAGTATACAATTGACGTTAACGCGACATGACGCCTGCCTCATAGGAATACATATGTAATGTTTATAAAATTAGATAGCCTGCACTGCAGCAATAATTGACGTTTCACCAACATTACGCCTGCATAGGGTCTTTTCCCAAAGCAGTTCTGAGACCTGGTGTGGCTCTGTGGTAGAATACTTGATTGCCACACAGAATGTTTGGGTTCGATTCCTGCTGGGACCCTGATATTTATTATTTGCATTCGTCGGGTCAACGCTGCTGACGTCAGTTTTTCTTAACGCTCTGGCATTTAAATTACCAATGTTCTTCCTCGCCATTCCTGGGTAGATATAAATTGTCAAACACCTTTGGCGCATACCCGCATACCGCGGGCCGTGGTATACGGGTATGCGGGTATGCGCCACACGTGTCTCCAGGAAAGGGTTTGACGACGTATGCGACAGAATTTTCACGTTATTCATATCATGACCAGCCCGACGTATTCGTCAATACCTCATACCCTTCCTATCAAGTTTTGTTCTACACCAAGTTAAGGAGGCAGATCACGAGAGCACGCAGACGTAGACGGCTAGATAGATAGATAGATAGATAGATAGATAGATAGACAGACAGACAGATAGATACGTAGATAGAAACGCAAGAGTGCTTACAGTACGCAAAGTAAAACCACTTAATTTCTAAGTGGGCACCACCAGAAAAGCGCATGTTTCCGAGATATTTGGAGGGCAAAAGCTGACTTCACTTTTGCGGGCAACGCGTTCCGAGAGCTTCAACTATAGCATTTTTTTTAACCTCCTTGTTCTGGGCGCGCCAACGTTGCTAGTACTGACACTGCTCCTCTTTGGATCGTGCGATAGGCTTCAGAACCCTGGCGACCATAAAGAGCAATTGAACACGTCGACCTCTTTCATCTCGATGGAACCGACCAATGTGAATGGTTGACGAGGTGCAATAGAGAAAGACTATGACGGTTAATGAATGGCGTCTACGCCAATCGAAGCAGCGCGCGTACTAGCGCGGCCGCGCTCAGTATAAGATGTCATTGTCAGCTACGTCGTATAATGAAAGAGCAAAAGCTAAGGACTTGCGGACAGCGCGGTTGAATGCAGTTTACATTCTCGCGTTTCGTATGGCGCCATGAGATGGCGCGACGTGCCTGTTTGATTTAGAGTTTACGTATAGGCTATCTTTAGGTAGCAGATTGCCGCCAAGTTATGCAATCTCGGGCTCCGAAGCTTTGCAGGAATGAACTGCACAAAGGGAGGAATCCGGCCTTGTTGGTACGGTATTAGGTAATACTTTAGCACTAAGTAACAAAAGGATGAGATGGGCGCACACAATACGCGCGCTGCGGGTTGCGTCCTCCCTCCTCGTAGTTGTGTTATTTTGCACTAAATATTACCTAATGTGCAGGAAAGCCACTGTTCATCCGCGTTGAAGACGTGGTCGCGGGATCCAGCGAGTATTTTTTTTTTTTTTTTTGCAGAGAGAGCTACATTGGCCGTTTTCTCGTGGTTTCGCTGTGGCCAGTGGCCACACCGCGAGCTGAGCCGTTGCCTAGCATGCGCCGCATCTTGCAGTGCCGCTCGCCGCGCCATCTGGCAATGACGTCAGAGGAGGAGCCGGCGTTGCATCGCATATATAGAAGGGGCGGATCAGTTGGATTCGTCGGCAGATATGGAAAGTGAGTCGGAGAGACTGAAAAAGAGCCGGGCTTCGTCATCGGAACGAAGCCATGAGGAGGCAGCGAGCTGAGGAGACGGAGGAAGAGCGAGCCGCATGCGTCGAGAAGCGTAGCCCTACAGAGAACCGAGGTAAACAATAAGATTAACCGTACCTCTCGCCACAGACACTCAGGCATAACTGAGTTAAGCCCCACAGCCAATCTTTTGTTTAAGTGCGGAGCTGTGTAAGCGATCACCCTGATCGTTGTCTGATCTCTCATGTTGGTGTCACGCAGGTCCCCCGTTTGATAAACATTAGCCTAGGAGGCTGCATGTTTGTAACGCCAACGTTTGCTTGCACGTGAACGCCAGCGCCGCCAAAGGACAATTTATTCTCTCCGTGCCAGCGAAGTGGCAGCTTAACGCCAGCGTTGGGAATTTCCGACAGATCTGCGCAAGAAAGGAGCAGAGGTGAAATGCCAGCGCCGGGGGTAGGACGCACTGCGCTACGAGCCGCAAACAGTCGAAAAAAAATATAGGAAGGGTATTATAGAGCAAAATATAGATAATCGTAAAACGAATAAGGTAATCAGAACAAATGAACAAAAAAGGTTATAAAATATGACATAATCATACAAAATCGACAGAAAATACCATGTAAACACAAAAAAACATAAAGGAACAGAAAACAGCAGAAATACAGCATAAACACATGGGAAACACGGGCGAATCACTGCTTCGCAGTTCGTGTCGCTTTTGAACAGGACTGGCTTTGATTTTTTTCTTTCTGTTCTTTATATTGTTAGTTAAACTCTATTGCTGGGCGGATGTTCTCCAGCCTCGATTTCAGGCTTACGCGCCTTATAGTGTGTAACCGGTGTGCTTGTGATAAACATGCGCACCGGTGCTATATCTGTTACAGAACTTTCCATTTTCGCATTCCATTTACGGTCTAGCAAGATCATCATAGCACTTCTCGGTCGCGTTTGGTTCGTTTGCGCTAACTGTGGAAGAAAGCTAATTGGAGTGGCCAATTTTTCAGTGAATCTGGCTTGATATCGATCGAAAGTGGATGCGCGGCATGCGATCACGACTCAATAAATCTTAAAGATGTGAAAGAGTTTCTCAAATAGGGTCGAGTCCAATATACCTTGTGTTTAAGGTGTAAAAGCTGAATTCAATTGAGGTGACTGAAGTGACCAGTTGGATGCACTCTTTAATTGTTTGCATACGCCAGCTGTGCCACTGTGTCGATTCAAATGATTGCAATAAAGCTTGCTGGTCGCATTTCACGCGTTGCGGGCTAATTTAATGTGTTATATGTCTCAAGCAGCTGACTACGACCTTTTAAAGGCTGTGTATGTTACCTTTTTTTTGCGGGAAAGCTCTTTTGCGTACATTAAAATGTGCTACTTTTGCAGTACCGCGGAAAGGTAAAAAGAAAACCACGCGTTTATTCCATGTTTATGGAAAACACTACAATATTTATTTTTGTAGCAACACCTGCTTCACAAGAAGCGATTATCGAACAATTGCACAGCAACAAACTACAGCTGGTCCATTACGTTTAATTCACGATATTAATAGCATATGAACAAAAATATTGCAGCTGGTTTTTCTTGCACTTATCACTTGCAAGAAGACTGACGGCTTGCCACGGCCCCGACGTAGCTGCCAATGGAGTCCGTGGCGTTTTGCAGATTTCACTCTTTGATTTTGATCTATTAACCGCACGCTTGTTCCTTCGTCATTACTTACATCGACACTATCATCCTCTAATAAGACTTCAAGAATCCTTTCGCAAAAGTACATAAGAGTGTGGGCAAACTGTACATAAGGCTTCAGTAAAGAATGTGGTCACTTGTAAGAAAAAGAGAAACATCTCGTCTTGTCCAGTGTATCTTCGTACACTACTTACACTTACATTGGTAATAAAATTTTTGGGCCGGCCGAAATACTGAGAGTTTACTTGGGCTAAATTAAGCCTCACGAATATTGTACTTAATTTTCTTCAGACAAGCCAAATTGACATGTCAGTCTCGATCACCAAGTTAGGCGTACTTTTATTACCGCAAAGCTCGAAACACAAAGCTCGACAGCGCTTGTGTTTGCGTCTTTTTATGTGTGCGTATTTGTGTACCTTTTGTGCGCTGCTTCCTTCGAAAACATTGTTGGTTGCATCACACTTCTTCTTGGACCCAGGATAAATCTGCCGAATAGCTTTCTTTATTTATTGCTTGCCTGCTTCGCCATAAGACATTACAGCGCCGAGGGTGCATTTCATGTAACCAATTTCGGAACAGCACATTGACTAAGCATTGGAAGAAATTGTCATATCAAAAGGAGAAAACGTGGCCCACATTTTCCGGGCCCAGGGCCACCAGAAATGCCGTAATGATGTCCCTACACGCAAGCCTGCCCTTGACTTAAGCCAGAAACATAATATAAGGAAAATTTACAAGCTAAGCCTAGCAGGTATGAGGAGCTCATAGAGGGACAACACGATGAGCTTAGACGGATGCCGGATTTTCGACCGAAATCCCTTAAGCCTCCGCCAATGAAACGTATAATAACGTCCCTTGCAGGATCATCTTAAAAGTATGCTGCAGAAGAGGTAGACATGTTTACAAAAGGAAGAAGCTGAGCAGACACAGATGACGCAAGAATCCCTCGTTGATCTCTTTCCATCTTTCGCATCGTGTGCTTCGGTGCTTTTCCTCTAATGCTTCGGCTGCTCTGACCTTGCGGAGTCGTGAGAAGCTCTCCTGAATTTTTTCTAGTATTCGTGACTTTTCCATGCATTTTTTTTATGGATCCCACTTTCGTATTATACAGCGCCTAGCAATCTATGACATGCTAGTTGCTTCCTATCGCAAACATCATAAAACAAACAACCCCGAGTTTTTTGTCGCGAGACCTCGGTGCACGAGCGTCATTGCGTCATACGCTTGATAGCATTCGTGTGTTCTGGATTTCCTTCCTTTCTTTTTAGCGAAGCTTCTGTGAGTTACAGATTATGGTGGCGGCGGCATAGTTCGAGGAAAACCCGGCTCCAGCGAAAGTACAGAAATGAGGGTGTACACCTTCGCGACGTTTTTAACGGATATCGCGGGAGCGCTGCGCGCTGGATATGGTAGCGCCTAAAATTCTTAAAAAGTAACGAGATCTGATGACGTTGCACAAGCGCATTAAGCACGCTGAACGACGAGCGCTGCCTGCTACGCTGACGCCCAAAAGGAGCGACGTCAGTGAACATGTCTCAGCGTCCTCGAGCTCACGCTTTCCAAGGTGGATGTGTATGGATATTGAAAATAAAAAAAGAAAAGAAAGGGACTGATAACGCACCAGAAAGGCACATGTATCGAATGCGCCTGGCAGCACACTACAGCAGAGGATACTTGCACTTGGACTGCGCATAGCACGCATGCGCATACTCTTGACCATTTCTCCGATGTGCTGCGTTGTACGGCGCTGTTTTCTTTAAGGTTACATAAAAACTAGCAGTTGTTCAGTGTACGAATACAACCAATGAGCGAAGCGCCTTAGAAATAGGACGCACGCGGCGTTCGGCGCGCGCGGCGTTTCAGTGTCCAGGCAACGGACCAACCACTGGGCGGACGACAGGGTGAAGCGATGGTTTCGCGCGTTCGCCGTTTTCCGCGTTCACCGAAGAAAGAGGGAGAGGAAGACTAATCTGCCTCGGTTTCGCATGTGTTCGTAATCTCGCCCTTTGCGCATCGTGCAGACGCCATCCGCGTTCCAGGGCTCCTAAAGCTCATTTATCCTCCCGCGTCAGGGGCAGACGCCACTGCTGGCACCGTGCCAGGGAGCTTCA
Organism: Rhipicephalus appendiculatus; assembly: GCA_030522465.1. Lineage (NCBI taxonomy): Eukaryota > Metazoa > Arthropoda > Arachnida > Ixodida > Ixodidae > Rhipicephalus > Rhipicephalus appendiculatus. The sequence goes on from JALIZH010000134.1 coordinate 714,924, forward strand.
ACGGCGACGGCGGGGTGCCGGCCTAAGGAGCTTCGCTCCTAAAAATATGTTGAAGTAAACAGCGACTAGCAGACGGCAATCGCAGTTCACTGTGCTTTGTGCGCTTTTCTATTGAGGGAAGATCTCGTAACCTTTCGAGAATATTAGACGATACCATATCTAGCGCTCAGCGCTCTCGCGATTCTGTTACAAAATTGCAATGATGTACACAAAAAGATCATCGAAGGAGCACTGGTCAAATGCGCAATTTGCACGCGATGTTTCCCAATAAGTGCTGCTCTCTCGATCGGGGGGATTAATGGCGGTCAGCCACTTCCGATATTGAAATCTGTTGTTTTATCGAAGTCACTTGTCACTTCACATTTCCACATTTAATTGTTTAATTTCCCTGTATCAAGCGTGATGGTCGTTGTTGCCTTAGCACCAGAACTGTGGCGCTGCTAAGCACGTACATGACGGTCCAATGCCTGGCACAGACGAAGAAAAAAGTCGAGAGGGGTCATTGCACAATGCGATGGATAGAAAGAAGGAAAGTAAGTAATTAAATAAGTAAGAAAGTAAGTAACTTAGTGAGTGAGTAAGTAAGTCAGTAAGTAAGTATGTAAGTAAGTAAGTAAGTAAGTAAGTAAGAAAGTAAGTAAGTAAGTTAGTGAGTGAGTGAGTGAGTGAGTGAGTGAGTGAGTGAGTGAGTGAGTGAGTGAGTGAGTAAGTCAGTAAGTATGTATGTAATTGAGTAAGTAAGCGAGTAAGTAAGTAAGTAAGTGTGTAAGTAAGTAAGTAAGTAACACATTGACGCCTCGGACATGGTGGAAGCACAAGACGTACAAAGCGTCCCAATCACAATATAAGCGCGTTCTCACGAGCGACCACGCCCTGTGGAGTCACGCGCGCATTGCAATGCGAGGGGCGACGGCCTTTATAGCGCGCCCTCCGCGCCACCTTCGCGCCATCTTGCTAGTAATGACGAAAATGCGCTGAAGTTGCCGAGCTCTCAAGACAGCCAATGGTATATGGTGTGTATAAATAGCTCGCCATTAGTAAGCTGGAGAACCCACAGTTATTTCGTGCTGCGCGCTGCGGAGCGAGAGGTCGCAGGTTCGACGCCCGGCGACTGAACTTTTTCTTCTTGTTTTATTTTGCAATCTGTTAGTTTATATTTTGCAACTTCATATCCGTGACGGAAATACGTCAGTGAAGCCGTGATGGACCCCGGCATGAAACACTTTCGTTAAAACCAGCATGCAATGACGTCACGATATGTCGTCACGATGAGTTCACAGATCGCCAAAATGTATGAAGTTCTCATGATGTCATCATAACGTCACAATGATGTCTCGTGACGTAACGTCAAATGATGGCGTCGTTACATCCTATCCCAGCTTGGTCAAAGGTGGTCCGGTCACGCAGGCAATGAGAAACCAGGCGAGGTTCCTCTGATCGTGGAGGCAGTGCAAAACCAAGTTAGGTACAGAAAGCATTCGAAGGGTGGCGGGGCGGGAGAACAAAAAGTAGATGGCTTTCACCTTCAAATTCGTCTTATGTGAAGGCATAAGGGACTCGGTGAGTTCTTAGGGCCTCTTTGTGATCGGCTGCTCATGGACATCCATTGAGCAGAGAATTTGCTCGGGCTACACACGGCACTTCATTAAGTACACAGTTCCCAAGTAGTCACCGATATTGCGTTCTTCCCAGATTCAGCGTTGCCTAAGCACACTTTCCCGAAGGACGGCTACCGATGTTCCATCTATAGCTGTCGGAACTTTTGTGTTCGTTTTTTTGTTACCCGTAACGGCCACTGGCCGGCACGTGAGTCAAAGCCTTTCGGCTTGGACTGAATCGAGACTATTTATTACGTACTTACCCGTTGGTCCAATCGTGCCTTCCTGCCATTAGTGAAAGGTCAAGCGCAAACGCTTAGCAAAGGAGGAGGACAAATGAAGGTGCCGTACAATGACTGCAGTATTTCTTGATATGCCCTAATGGCCTCACAGTAGCATTGCTTCGTCAGTGGACCTAGCTTGTTTGCCGAGGGCCACAGATCTTTACTGTGGCCGAGTGACTCTTGGTAGCACTCACCGAACCGTACCTCTCCACATGGGAAAACCTGACCAATCAGCGCTCACGGCGTGTCTTCTAAGTGCCGTTTCAGTATGTACGTAAAAATTCCAGTCAGGGGTATTGAATGGCACCACCTTAAGTTTTCTTGATGACAACATTGAGAAGCAATGACCTTTATATCAATGGTGTGCCAAAGATTGATAAGGCCCGGTATCTGTCGTGAGACGTGCGTTGGCGGATTTCTTGTCTTCTCAATAATGTGCTAGAAACTGTGCAAATTGAACCAATCATTGTGCACGCGTTGCTTTGCCTCGTCTCTTGAGTAGTTTTCGAAATGTATAGGTATTGTGAACCAACATGGTGCACTTAAATTACTGTTCTTCTTCGGTGTCTTGTTCGTGGCACGTTGAAGTTTGACACGAGGAGAAGCTTCTTCCTGTTGAGAAGCAAAGGTGCATTAGATCCGCAGCGTTTTATGTAATGGAATAATGAAAATCGACTAAGCCAATAAAAGTAACAAGAAGGGGTGGCGTGTAGGCTTTCGGCTGCGAGTCTTCTTAGGTGAATTCCTAAGACACGGTGTGACGTTTTTAGTGCAAAACATCTATAACTCATGAAACAGCGAACTGACCCCGCAGCTCGTGCGCTGTATATATATATATATATATATATATATATATATATATATATATATATATATATATATATATATATATATATATATATATATATATATATATATATATATATAGATAGATAGATAGATAGATAGATAGATAGATAGATAGATAGATAGATAGATAGATAGATAGATAGATAGATTGGTGAGGTGGGGGGAGGAGGGGGTGATTGTTCTACGGCCAGATGCGATTTTCTTCTGCAGTTCTTAAATCAACTAGGTTATAGAAAATATTAGAAACAAAAGTATATTTTTTGCCCGTATCCATGTATGCGCTTCGTAGGCTTGAAAAGCAACGAACGCGCAGTGCTCCAGTTCACTACGTCGACTTGGCACGGTGGTCGATCGCAAGCTTGATGAACAGTTGCTCGCGTTACGCATATACAGCAGCTACTTCACCTCCTTACTTCTTCATTTTCGATCTCTTATTGTCTTTCTCCATGTGTAGGGTAGCAAACCAGTCGGGCGTCAGCTCGACCACTCTTGCCTTTCTTTTGTAATTTCATCGCCCTCCTGTCCCACTGTCCATTGTTGAAACATTATTTATCCTGATTTTCCTTAAAGCGGCCCCGCGACGCTTTTTCGTCTGCATTCTACAGTGCTGGAGTTGGTGTAGTGCCGAAGACCGGGATGCACGCAAAAAGAATGATCGAAATTCGGTAAACGGTAACGGAAGTTATTACCCTTCAAACTTCAAAACCCCAGCAGACGACGAGAAAAAAACGTTCCCTTTCGCATTTCACTCTCGCACTGACGTCAAAGGCCGTTTCCAATCACCGCGCGCCTCTTGCAGAGACGTACCGGACGACTCACCTCGTGGTGGCTGTTGTGCAGCGCTCCTAGCGTCGTTTTGCAATTGCTTTAGCATTTTCATATTTAAAAAGAGAAATAATTTTGTATCTGAGAAAGTATAAACAGTGATTTTATAATTTTTAGCGCACAATAGTGTGGCCTATCTGTGACCGTATGAATATTACGCGCGACATGTCGCGTCGAATAAATCAAAACGCACGGCCTATGCCGTCACTCCCACGTGGTGAAGCATCACTTCCGATCACAAAAATCGCCGCTGTGTGTCGCTCTAGTCCGAAAACAGCGTGATTTCTCCGTAGAAATAAAATTACAACAGCTTTGTTTTTGGCGTTGCCACTCTCGCAACGATATCGGTGCATTCCACAGTTCGAAAAGAAGCGATGAAAACAACACGCTTAATTTGTGGCGCAGGGCCCCTTTAAGTACTTCTCTTTGATGCGAAACTTCTGTCGGTTAGGTCATTGTCCCTGTTCCGTAACAGTCGCTCAATATGTTACCGCGCGTCACCCTGAAGACCGCATGCCCATTCATCAATTTCCGGAGGCATGTTGTGTACACTTTAATTACGCACGTAGGGCTCCACACTTCTTTACTGCATAAGGCATACACGGGAAAGAAGTATTGGAGTACCAAAGCCAAGCGCAGTCTTGGCCACTTCGTTTAATATGTCTTCATTATGCCCACGGGCCCTCCTGCTCCTAGGGCAATTCGGTCCCCAATCTCATTTCCTTATGCGGGCGCCTTTATATATATGCCAGCAGGATTCCCTGTTCTTCAATACGGAGCGCTCTACCTCATGTGTTCAGTCAACATAATAGAGAACGAAATGAGATCTCCCGAAAGTACTGATACAGAATTAAAAGCGATTATTGTGTAACACCCCTAATTCTATAGTGTGGCATTTGTGGTTGGTCCGTTCAATGGTACATCGAGCGCAGAATGACTGTTGAGATAGTGCTCTTTCATCCTTACGGAAATGGCCAGCCTAGAGTGCAACAGCGACATATGTTCGAAGCGATATCTTCGGTCGTCTTTAACTAGGCAAGAATAAAATCGAGCGAGTTCCGCACATTTTAATTTGTAGAAACTGCGGAGTAGAGCTGTTAATTCGACTGCTTCTGTTGACATTGGACTTGTTTTTCGTTGAGTGTAAGCTGTGGTTTCACATGTCTTTGTTGGTGCTCGGCTTGCGTCTGAGTCTACCGAAGCTGAGGGTTACATCGCATTCGCTGGAGTTTTGCCTCCACTTCCCTCTTCCGCAGCGTCTACCTCCCGGCGCTGGAGTTTAGCTATCGCTTCGATGGCTCGGACAGGGGAAGTAGTCCTTCAGCGACGCTGGCGTTTGCGGGCAAGCGCCAGCGTCGCCCGCAATCAAGAGCGCAATTGTCCTTGTACTTGCGCACTACCTTAGTGCCTTGAATGCGGGTGCGCACCTCTGCTTCAAGACGCTAAGGTAGTGCGCAAGTACAAGGACATTTGCGCTCGTGAAATTTTCGAGACTTTCACAATGATGCACCGAGGCTCGATATGTGTCAGCGCCCAATCTCTCACCCTTTCTGACAAGGAATATTGCTTCCTACAGCAATCGTAAACATGCACCCTTCTGCTTTTATCTGTACCACGTGCTACTGCACTATCTTCCTTTCTAACCCCCCTCCCCCTACTTTTCATAGGCTATATATTTGTGCACGCACAATAAAAGCTTCGTTGGCAGTCAGCGCCCGTCCTCGTGTGGTGTTTCTTGTCCGTGTTTGAATTGGCGCTGCTTTTTTCAGATGGACCCAAGAGCTTGTTGCTCGAGTTTGTTATGATACCAATTTTGGCGGACCTCAACAAAGGATGGCAGACCATCGTGCAAGAGCTTCGAGTCAACATTTAGTGTCACATCGTTTCGTATTGTTTGCATTCCGATACGAGATTCCATAATCTGAAATCTACCAAGCGATGACTGCGCAAGAAATTCATCGCTTACCAGATTTTCTTTTTCTATCCTCCATTGCTTATTCCGAACTGGACTTCAATGGGGAAGTGTTCTTAAGTTTTCGAGAGTTCTGTTTCCTTCTTTCTTCAAAGCACACACACGCACCCTAGGATATACATTTCTGCATATCAGCTACTCTGTAATACGACCTCCTCTTTCTTAAGGCCCTTTGCGTTTCTAAACCAAGTTCTTGCCATTTATTTTCTCTCGGGAAGATACACGACAGGCGTCTCTCGCAATCTAGAATCTTATTACAGCACGTCAGAAGAGATCGGCGCAATTCTTTCGGACTAAACAGCAACAATATCGAAAATAAATGGTGAATCTGAAGGCCAAACTGTCTTACTGACGATGTGATCAGCTGCCTTTTTTTCGGTAGGCCTTTGAGAATAGCCCGGTAAGGTGTGGAAATATGCATTTAAAGAAATGAAGTGATACGAAATATTCTTATTGTAATTACCGAGCACAAATGCAGGGATGTTAGCCGAAAATAGAACTGCTGCTTTCCTACCCTACTATGCAGGCACGGGATTCGATTAATCTAATCCTAAATATGTTTTGCGCTGTCTTAGCCACAGTCCGACAAAACCTAGCAGAAACAGATCATATAGACTATTTTACGGAAGGGCTTGAGTGCCGCCATGTTGGTCTGTTAACCTTTGTGTTTTGTATCTTTAACAACTAAACGAACAATGTTACGGTATGCGCATACACATGAAAACGGCTTGGGTTGGTGCATACGATGTTTCATGGCCTTCTTAATTCATGTCGCGATATACAAAAACAAGAAAACATCGGCACAGCCCAAGATGGCGGCGCCCAGATGCCTCACGGAAAATAGTCTATGTGCAGTTGTGTACAAAGTGCACATGTCTCATATGGATAGTCCATGCGCAGCCCACCAATATACTTCAAGTAGAAACAACTAGTCTGTGAGGAATTTTCACTCTAGTCCTTGTATTTTTCCAGAGAAAGTATTTCGGCTGTAATGCAGATGATTCTTGCGATCATTTTACTTCTTATTTCGCTCAGTCGCACCTTCCGGACTATGTGTGTGTCGTCAACGGAAATGCCCCGAGCGGGGTTCAAGAGCCCGGAGCTCTGGCTCCGGCATAAAGATGTCCACACAATAAAAAAAAAACAATAGGTGAGAAAAGAAGCAGACGATGTTAGAGAAAGAACAGTGGGAGGAAATGGGAAGACGGAACGAACAAAGAGGAAGCGGAAACAAACGGAGGAAGTGCGTAGCGGATAGAGAGGGTGACGCTTCAAGCTCGGGACCTCAACTTCTCTCTATTATTGTTCGCAGCACGAACTTGGAAACGACGTGCACTGCTTGTGTAAGCTTCTGCTGCGGCGCAGCCACTCTGGGATACTAGCGCTGCGCACCACATAGCAAAGACAACTACCCCGCATATTGCCAAGAGTGTTTTATATTGATGCATTCGGGCATCACCCGCAAAGGCTGTAAGCAACGCTCAGCGCAGGCTGCGCAGCAGTGTTTGAGAAGCTTTGCGATAACTTCAGATCATTCTGTTAAGATTGCGCGTAGGGCGCGAATAGTCTAGGTAGAGCTTACGCGGCCACTAGCGATAACGCTGGAATTTTGGATAGCACTTGTATAAAAGCCGACGCGCTGTACTGCTGGTCATTTTACTCGACGGCCGACGACTCTTGACGCCGCATCTGTTTACAATGTGAATCACTCGCTCGTTGGTTTTCATTTTTTCGGGCGCAGGTTCATCCAAATAAAAAGTTAAGTGGACTGCGTCCCTCCTCAACTTCACGACCACGTCACAATATTGTCAATTCCCATTTACATTAGGCATATACGCGTGTGTTTCAACACAGCATTGCACTATGTTTTAAATATGAATGAATAAACCAATACAAGGATTACGGATGATCCAGCGTATCTTAAACTCACTCTCTTTTCAATCAAAATGCACGTATGGCGTATCAACCAGGCCACGTCTCTCACATCTAGCGTATCATACATGTATTCCTTAACAGGCTTTAACAGGTAGGCAGAACTCGCATTCTTAATTGTTACACAAGGAGGAAAAGTCGCCGGTAGATCCCTGAGCACGTTGAATGCGAAGCACTGCAGCATGTCCGCGGCTTGTTCATGCTTGCGAACGATGAAGGAAGTATGCATTGCCTTTCAACGTCTATGAAGTAATTTAAGACCATAAATACACATAAAAAATTACAAATCAAATGTTGGATAGTACGAACAAAAGCAACCACTTAAAAATGTAAGCTAGCTGAAGTTTTAAAACAGAAGCTGTTAGTCAAATCATGAAAACGGCTGTCGTCCCGAGGAAACCTCGCCGCGCCATTGGCACCGGAACCGCCACAGCCTGCGCACCACCTAGCCTCGCCGCGCATGACAACCTCGACAGATGGAGTGACGTCACGCCCAGCCATGCAAGCGCCGCGCAGGAGCTGTGTAGAGACCGCACGAAGTTTAAAAGTGGTGTCACCTAGCAACCGCTGACGTACAAATAAACGTCATAAATTTAATTACGGCACCTGTGCGTGTCTCCGGATTCGCTTTAAAGGAGCTGCACCTCGTCGTGCCGAGGCAGTTCTGTCCAACTGCCACCAGGCATAGGTCCGCACACCCGAAAAGCTGCTTATAGCGAGGCTCAATCTGTCATCGATCGAAAACGAAGCCTTCGAAGACAAACCAATGTCACCCTCATGGCTAGTGAGATAACCAGGACCGATCATCGCGTGGTCCAGCCTATCGACATGAAATTTAATATAATGGAGAAGGGGGCATTGGTAGCGCAAGACTCTAAGCATCGAAGCTGGTCGATTCAATGAACACAGTAATGGGAAAACCTAGCATAAACCAAGCTGAGACCTAGCACCAACCAAGTTTAGACCTAGCCAAGTTCTAGCCTGGCAATAGCATTGGCCATGTTCGGCCTTAGCATCAGCCGAGTTCGAGCCTAGCATAACTTGAGTTCAAACCTAGCATCAACCGAGTTCAAACCTAGCAGGAGCCAAGAAACGCCATTGGATCGACTGGAGTCACTGTTTCAAGTCTCGCGCGGCCAGTGCAAGTTTCTTCATTGTTTCTTTATTGCGCTCCCCCCTCCCCCCCCCCGCCCAAAAAAAATTAAATAAATAAAATAACTGCCTGCCTTAATGAAAGAAAGCTTTGTCCGCAAATGCTAATTTCTACGGCTTGGAGCCGTGCCAAAAATAAACGGGAGCGCGAGTTCCAGCCGAGATTCTATTCGTTTGCTTTTTTTCTTATGTCCGAAGTGGCTCTCATTTCAGACTAAGAACATTTGTCTTATTTAACAATATTTGCACACACATGCTGCATATATCGCCTCTGCTGCTTGTTTTCCTTCAGTAATCTATTGGTGACTGATATATAGCGGGCGTGAAGCAGAGCAGCTGTCACCATAAGGCCCTCCCCTCTCTCTTTTTGCTTTTGTTTTTATCGCCTTCTCCTTTTTGTCGCATCAGTATTCAAGACGCAGCAACTTTCCAGGTCATTAGTCCTTCCCAATGTGCCTTATGTCCCGTTTATTTCTATATCCATTTCGTTTTCTTCTACGATGGTAGAATGCTCTTGTCGTGTTATGCTATTTCGTTTTCCTATTGCGTCCAAAGGAGTCGGTGCTTCCGGAAAGGAGAAAACTGGGTCAACGACCTCGATAGAAATCATGTTTGAACAAACCACAGCAAAATGCGAAGGAAATGTTCTCGCAGAGCTTTCGTGTCTTCATTCTGCATTCACTGTATGACGCTACGCGTTGCGAATATAGGTCGTGGTGCATTCACGCCGCAGCATTCACGTCGTCATTTCCGCTGCATACGACGGGGAAAGATAAATACAGCTACGCGCTCGCACTTCGATGCAGCACGACAACGTTTTCTTTTTCTTTTTTTTTAAGCGAACCTTGTGATGACTCACAGATTTCAGTTGCGGTGTGGTACGCCAAAAACCAGGCGCCGGCGAGCGCGAAAAATGTATTACAGGCAGAAGGTTCCCGATGCATATTCTCCACAGTTCCCGATGCATATTCTCGCCAAAATGGCTGAAAATTTGCAATTATTGAAATCTCATGCAGGCCTGCTTATTTTAGCTTGAGATTTAAAACAATAGTGTGTGAGTACCCGCCCGAATCGATGTTACCGTGACCTGGTCACTTATTTCTTATCCGTGTGCAATGATCACTTCTCGACCAAGAATCTATTTTTTCGTCACATCCGTCACTTCTATGGTGAGAAAATTTCGCAGAGCCCACGTACCGCGCGAATCAGTGATATGCCAAGCATGCATCACGAAGTTTGCTGTGTGGCACTTTTCAAAATAAACATAACGTTATGAGGCGGATAAATGTCGTACTCCGTTAACCAACACCACAGCGCCTTCCTCAAGACGACTACGACACGTCACGACGTGCGCCTGCGGACTACCACCCAACTCCGCGTGCCTCTGCTGCCACTAATTCGAACCGTGACGCGCCAACTTGCTACGCATGTGGTCTCCGAGGGCACATCTCGCGCTTCTGTCGCCGCCAGCCGCGAGGGCCACGTTTTTCAGCATACCCGACTCGTGTGCACGAAACCTCGACCTCCCGATCTGTGGTCAGCCCTCTACGGCAGCAGTGGCCTAACGGACTGCGTGACGAATCCCCAGCCTCCGAGCGAAGCCTTACGCCACCTTCGAGACGACCACGCCGTTCGCCGTCCCCGCGTCGTCGGTCGCCTTCTCCACCCTAGCTAGGAAACTAGCTGGTGAGGCCGATGGAGGTGCGGTCGCGGTACGGTCAGATTCGCTAATTCCTCCTTCTGCTGTGATGTTCAAGAACAAAGTGCGAGTGTGTATTGACGGTGTGAATACTGTTGCTCTTGTGGATACCGGTGCTACAATTTCGGTGATGAGCCTTAATTTTAAAAATCACTTTTTAGGACATAAAGTTATGTTTGCGTGGGATCGCAATGAAACTTTTCGTGGAGTTGGAGGAGAAATGTTGCGCCCCGTTGGTGTGTTCGGTCTTGGTAATGATTGGAGGAGAAAGTTTTAGAGCAGAATTCATTGTATTGGCACAAGCAACTCATAATGTTATCTTGGGAATAGACCTTCTTCGTGAATGCGGCGCTACGCTTGACTATGGGACTGGGGAAATTGTTCTCCAAAGCACGTTGCCCACTGCTGTAATTGACGACTTGCGCACTGAACCAGCTGACGTTCTTTCGTTGTCTGAAGAATCGTTGATCCCTGGTCATTCAGCAATGTTTATTCCCGTATGCTCTTCTCACGTCCTGTCGGGATCCTGCAGCGGCTTAGTGGAACCAGATCATACCAACGCACTTAAGAAGAATGTGCTGGTCCCTCGGTCGGTTGTTGAAGTTATCGACGGACGTGCTTTCTTGAGGACAGTCAACGCTTCTCCAGAGTGTGTTTGTCTGCCAGCCGGACTCAAATCGGGAACATTTGAAGAGCAGACAACAATTGAGGTCTGGTCGGTTGGAGGGTCCTCAAACATCCGTCTACCAACGCCTGACTACTCGGCCGACTTACGGCGCATGATAAACAAGTCGCTGCCTTCTACCGAGCAGCATGTTCTTCAAGAGGTACTCGCCGGATACACGACAGTGTTTGATTTTGCTCAACGCGATCATTGTTTTGCGCTCCCAAAATCACGTATGCACCACCGTATCAAACGGGAGATGCTACACCGATACGCCAGAGGCCTTACCGCGTATCTCCTTCGGAAAGTAAAGTGATCGCTGAACAGGTCAATGACCTGCTGCAGAAGGCCGTTATTCAGGAGTCATGCAGCCCCTGGGCAGCTCCTGTTATACTGGTTAAAAAGAAGGACAACTCATAGAGATTTTGTGTCGACTACCGCCGCCTTTAGCGCCGTCACAAAGAAAGACGTGTATCCTTTACCACGCATCAACGATGCTGTTGAGTGCCTGCACTTCGCTGCGTACTTTTCATCCGTGGACCTCAGGTCTGGGTACTGGCAGATACCAATGCATCCGTCTGACACAGAGAAGACTGCTTTCGTTACACCTGACGGCTTATTTGAGTTTAACGTTATGCCGTTCGGCTTATGTAACGCTCCAGCAACCTTCGAGAGATTTATGGACTCCATCCTGCGCGTTCACAAATGGGAGACTTGTATGTGTTACCTGGATGCATAGGTCGGCAAAACTTTTGGAGCTCACTCAGACTCACTCATGAAATATATTTTGCGCTTAGGACTCACTCGGACTCAGACTCACCAAACTTTTCCTGAGCCGGACTCACTCGGACTCACACTCACGAAAATTTTCTTCAACCGGACTCACTCAGACTCAAACTCACCAAAACATTACTCACCCGGACTCACTCAGACTCAGACTCACGGCTCGATCTGAGTCTGAATGAGTCCGAGTGAGTCGACTCATGAGTCCGTTAGCCTAGAATTAGCTTTTTCGACCATGGTGTCAATGCTGTTTAACACCAATATCTCACATAATCAGTGCTCTTCTTGGCGCCTTTTGCTATAGTACCTTCGAACACGAGTTATGTGTGCAAACAAGTCTGGTCATTTTTCTTGAAAGAGATGACAACGTAAGATATATTTATCAAGAACTTCTCTGGAAGAGTTGGCGGGGGGGGGGGGGGGGGGGGTCGAGGCACTCCCCTACGCAATTGGAGCCTCTGATCAATAAAAATTGAAATGGCGTATGAATGACACTGCTTTGGAATACATCTGAGAGGACGTGATTATAAACGTGAATCCAGGTAAGGCTGATAGTAATGCTGAAGTTGAGTAGATAGGACCGTAGGTCGGCAGAAAAAGTGGAACTCACTCAGACTCACTCAAGAAATATATCTTGTGCTTCGGACTCGCTCGGACTCAGACTCACCGAACTTTTCCTGAGCCGAGCTCACTCGGACTCACACTCACAAAAATTTTCTTCAGCCGGACTCACTCAGACTCATACTCACCAAAATATTAGTCAGCCGGACTCACTCAGACTCAGACTCGCGGCTCGATCTGAGTCTGAGTGAGTCCGAGTGAGTCGACTCATAAGTGAGTTCGCCGACCTATGCCTGGATGACGTCATTATTTTCGGTAGGACTTTCCACGAGCATAACCAGCGGCTCAGCGTTGTTCTGAATTGTATCAAACAAGCTGGTCTCATTTTAAACTCAAAGAAGTGCCACTTCGGTGAGCGCCAAGCTCTTCTTGGATATCTGGTCGCCCAGGACGGCATACGACCAGACCCCAACAAGATCTCTGTAGTCCGCAACGTTAAGCCACCCAAGACAGTGAAGGACCTTCGTAGCTTCCTGGGCCTTTGCTCTTATTTCCGAAGGTTTATTAAAGACTTTGCCCAGCTGGCTCATCCACTCACGGACTTGCTTCGAAAGGACACTCCCTACCAGTGGACCACTGAGTGTGAGGCTGCGTTCGAACAGTTGGTGTTCTTGCTCACTTCCGGACCCCTTTTGCATCATATTGACCCGGAGGCACTCACAGAACTGCATGCCGATGCAAGTGGCGTGGGAGTTGGTGCTGTCCTCGTCCAGTTTCACGACGGACGCCAACACGTCGTTGCGTATGCAAGCCGTGCTCTGACAAAGGCTGAAAGCAATTATACTGTAATAGAACTGGAATGTCTAGCAGTTGTTTACGCCATACGCAAGTTCACACCTTATTTGTACGGCCGACATTTTAATATCGTAACCGATCATCACTCGCTCTGTTGGCTTGTTGCACTACGCGACCCAGCTGGCCGGTTGGCTCGATGGGCCTTCCGGCTTCAGGAATATACCTTTTCTGTTGCCTACAAGAGTGGGCGATGCCACGCTGACGCCGATTGTTTATCTCGTCTCCCATCTCCAAACACAAGCACCGACGACGACGATTTCGACAATTACCTTGCGGCGATTTCTTCCGACTTTCCTAGCGTGGACGTCTTCAGTCAGGAGCAACTGCGTGACCCATCACTTCGAGCAATTATTGATGCCACCAACAGATCTAGACGTGCAACGCAGTTCGTGATTCGTGATTGTGTTCCTGTACCGTAAGAATTACTCAAGCAATAGTGCCCCACTCCTTCTCGTCGTCCCAGAGCGCTTGCGCCTTGCGGTGTTTCGGGCAATGCACGATGACATTACGTCTGGGCACCTTGGATTCGCTCGGATGCTTCATCGCATCTGACAGCGATTCTACTGGCCTCGACTGTGGAAGACGACTAAGCACTACGTCGCCAGTTGTGATGTGACTCCTATTGGACACAAAGACCCACAGTTCGCTTTTAGTTAACGCGCACGCTGCGAATTTTTATTGTTCAACAGCGCACAGGAGAAATCTCCCACCGGCACTACCTTGCAGGTCAAGATCCAGTGCCTATATATACGGCGTGGCCAGTGAACGGTTGTGCAGCGCGAGCAGTCGTTTTTTTTTTCAATGAAGAAACTCGTTAGCAGACGATGCCTGCGTCGGCGTTGCGAGGCGACAGAGGGGGGAGGGAACGCGCGTGCGAAATGGAGGTGTAAACGCCGCGGGAGGGATGCCTAGAGGAGAGAGAGGGGGGAGGGGACGTTCATGCGCAGTGGGGGGTGTGGATGCCGCGGGCAGGGATGCCTAGAAGAGAGAGAAGGGGGGAGCGTAGGAGAGGAGTTGTGTGGAGAGCGGTTGCGCATGCGCAGTAAGGATGGTCAGGCCGCACACCACCACCGGATTGAGCTCCGCCATAAGATGCTTCGCATCTAAAAGTTCAGCCGCCGGGAGCCGAACCGACCCCTCGGTCCGCAGAGCGCGGCGCGAATTGACTCGGCCACAAAACGTACGATCTCCAGCTTACTAACGGTGAGCTATCTATATATACCGTTCATCGTCGGTAGTGCTCGGTGGCTTCAGAATGTTTTCGTTATCCCTATCGAGAAGGTCCGAAAGGCGCGGAGGGTGGGCTTTAAAGGTGGTCGTCCCGCGCGTTGCAATGCGCGCGAGCCTCTACAGGGCGTGATCGCTCATGCGCGCGCGCTTTCCTCGTGGCGGTTTGTCGTACTCGGGGTACTTTTTACATCTTGTGCTTTCGTCGAAAGTTTGCTTTGAAGTTACAGAAAGCAGGAAGGTCACCGCGCTTGCTGCAGCGGCCGTGTTTGCGAAAAGAGCGTGCTGCCCACACGCAAAGAGGTAACAATTGTGACAGTTGTTAGTTCCCGCTCGTCCTGTGTATACTTTCGAATTCGTTTCGTGCTTCCTTCTTTGTGTTTCGGCAGAACGCTAAATGTGTCAAGCTGAGAGAGTTGTTAGTTCGTGCTCGTCCTGTGTATGTTCTTTTCGAGCTTCCTTTCTACTTGTGAAGCGCGCCGCAGGTTTCGAAGTGCTTGCCATTCTTCACGTGACATTACAGTTCGTTGCTACAGCACTCATTCCTTCGCCCTAGTGGCGAAACAGAGCATAATGAACGCTCAACTAGCTCTGTGAAGATGTTTCACTATCGTGTTATACCGATTCCTATACCAGAGAGATCAGCCATGTTTTTTTTTTTCTATTTTGTTTTTTGCCTCTGCCTGTGTCTCACTATTTCTTTATGGGTCTTTCTTTTTCCGTCTTTCTTCCCTTTCTTTCTTTCTCTCTCTTTCTTCCTATCTGTTTTATCGCTCTCTTTATTCAGCCTCTCGCCGATCAGAGTTATTGCATCTCACACCAGACAAATCGGCGGACGTGTTACGGGGGTGAAGCAGAAGACCAAGAAGATGAGGAAGAGGCAGGCGAGGACGAAGAGGGTACTTGCCGGTTCATGATGATTATATTTTGCTGTTTACTCTACACGGCATATTCAGTAGCTTGACAGCTTCGCTGTAAATTAACTTAACTATTGGACAAAAAGATTTTTCGTGGCACTGACTGAAAACGCAGTGCAAGTTTTCTCTACAGGATAAGTACCGCATGGGCTTCTGGTGCCGCGATCATGCTCAAGAACACGCTAGTTTTTCCGTTATTTCTTTTTCACGTTTATTTAGGGCTCCTTAGTATCAATAGTAACGTGCTAGGTCTCTCAAGCTGCGGACATACTCTGATTTCTTTACTCAAGAAACTGAATCACGTAACTACGTTAGTGCTGCCTAATGTTGGCAACAGCAGTCCAGTTTTTCCAAAAATTGAAGGACACTTTGTACATTCCAAAGTGTGTTCCGCGAAAGCGTGTGGCTATTCCACTGATTATGCCATGCATTTTTTCTTTTACACTCTCAGTGGGATAACACACAAACCGAATGGGTGCGTGTTTTCTTCTTTAATTTTTTACCACGCCAGACTTATCTTCCTCCGTTCGCATGCGTTAGTATTTTCTCGCGCTTTGCGCATCGTGCAAACGCCATCCGCGTTCCAGCTCTTAAATTGACCGACCCTTTGTAAATTGGAAAGTGTATTCCGTGAACGCCTGGGTCCATTGAGACGTCGTCGGTCAGAATGATTGCAAACTCTGGGCACAGCGACGCTACGCAAGCAAAGCGCGAGCGCTATTGAGTCCGACGCGACCGGCGTCCGTCTGCGCATCCCGGCGGCCACCTGGCTCCGTGCCAGAGCTCGGACGGACGTCGGACGGACCTCGGACGGACGTCGGATGGACGCCGGACGGACACCGGCCGGACGTGAGCATGAGACATTAAAGGCTTCTGCCTTAAAGATTACACCATCTCCCGCTAAAGGAAACCATGTGTAGATGCGAAGCAGCGGGCGCTAACGCTTACACTGGCGGCGGCGCTAACGCTGGCGCTCATCGCAGCGTTGCACAGGAGAGAAACCTGGGGGGCGCAAAGCACGCAGTGATGGACCGGTGTTTCCTACTGGAACATCCCAATCGCTGCTAATGGGCAATGAGAGACAGAAGACTCGGACTGGACACAGAGACCCGCAGTCCACTTTTAGTTAACGTGCACGCTGCGATTTTTTTATCGATCGACAACGCACAGGAGAAATGTCCCACCGGCACTACCTTGCAGGTCAATATTCAGTGCCATATATACGGGGTGGCCAGTGAACGGTTGTGCGGCTCGAGCAGTCGGTTTTTTCAACCAAGAAACTCGCTAGCAGACGCTGCCTGCGTCGGCGTCGCGAGGCGAGGGGGGGAGCGTAGGAGAGGGGAATACGCGCATGCGCAGTGGGGGGTGTGGACGCCGCGGGGAGGGATGCCCAGAGGAGAGAGGGGGGAGCGTAGGAGGGGAGATAGGGAGGGGCGCGCATGCGCAGTGAGGGTGTGGCCTCCGCGGGGATGGATGCCAAGAGGAGAGAGAGGTGGAGAGGAGGTTTTTTATTTTTATTTTTTTATGGGTTGGCGCATGCGCAGTGGAGGTGTGGACGGACGGACGGACGCCGGACGGACACCGGACGGACGTGAGCATGAGACATTAAAGGCTTTCGCCTTAATATGGTCGGACCACCATAGGCTAACCTTTAAGCATATCCGTACATTTTACGTGTCTGTAAGCCCGCGTCACGAACGATCCACCCCGCAACGCGGCTTAAAGTGAGTTCGCCATTGCCAGATTCTTGTTGACTACTTCGCATAACATCGATGCTCACAGCACGTGGGATGTGTTGGCAATGTTTGCTCTATATTCGCATAAAATATATGCATTGCATCTGACGTATCTAAATAATGTTTTCCTGACATGACGGGAACCCACACTGCAAATTATGTGTGCTGAAGAAATCTCGCAGAATACCCAGAGAAATAATGGTGGCTGTACAAATAGCTTTGGTTATGAGCACGTGTGCTCGGCAGTGCAGTCCATAGTAATTATAACGACGATCTTTTCGCCTATGGCCTTATTCAGGGACAGCATGGTGGCCTTCCATGTGGTATTCTAAGTCGTTTACTCTTTCTTCTAAAGACAGTGCCACTGTGCTCAATTTTAGGGGCATCCTCATGTTTTCTCATAGGGATGTACGTTCGCGAGCACCGGCAGCCTTTAACCCTTTGATGGTTTTCGCCGTACATGTACGGCAGCACCTAACAGTGCCCAAATGGTTTTCACCGTACATGTACGGCACGGCCTTTATCTTTAAAACGCGCGCCTGTTTCGATCATTTCTCTCTCTTGGCGTGTGCTGCCACACTTCAGGAACACGTGGAATTTTTTTCATGCGCCAAAGTTTCTCCGATGTTTTTTTGTTTTGCTTCGCAAAGCGGCGCTCCGGCAACCGCTTGCGCACCCGAGCGCGTTCGCGGTCCGGCTGGTTTAAAACGCGCGCCTTTTTCTATCATTTTTCTCGCTTGGAATGTGCTGCCATGCTTCGAAAAACTGTGAAATTTTTTTCATGTGCCGGTGTCTCTCCGTTGTTGCTTTTTTTATGCTTCGCAAAACGGCACCGGCTATCGCTTGCGCATCTGAGCGCGCCCGCGGTGCTGCTGGTTTAAAACGCGCGCCTTTTTCGATCACTTCTCTTGCTTGACATGTGCTGCCACGCCTCGGAACACGTGGAATTTTTTTCACGCGCCGATGTCTCTCTGTTGCTTTTTTGCTTTCCAAGGCGGCGCGGCGGCTTTCGCTTGCAAACCCGAACGCGCGCATGTGGTGCGGCTGGTTTCGGTTTCGTCCTTCGTTGGTTATCGCTTCTTGCGCCCGCAAAGCTGATGGCTCTTTGGTTTCTAATCTCTCAAGGGGTGAGCGCTTGTGACTCTCGTTTATGGCTCCTCGTGGCGCGATTACATCTGTTTCGGGAGGCGCTAAATTACACAAACGACGCCGCCGTGGTTGAGTTTCCTGTTTCGGGAACTCGGAAAAACTAACTCCGTCTCGTTGGCGACAAGACGAAGGATTATTATAGCTTTTTCACTCGTTTTCTTTAACGGACGGGCGCACAACCCCACAGTTTTCTTCCGTGCGCTCAGTCACGGTGTTCGCCTAGGCTACAAAAGTGCTCGCCGGTTGCTCTGGTGCTAGGGGAGTCGAGCGGTGATTCTTCCGATGTGGACTATTCCCCAAGTGTCGAATCTGATTCATTGGATGTCATTTCATCAGGCGAGGATTTATTTACGAGTTCAGGCTCGGACGATGATGAAGGAGCGACATCTTGAAAGCGTGCGCGGTGAGACGATCCGGATCGTATCAAAGGTGACTTTCCCCCTAGTGTTTAGTGTTAGAGGAAAAGCATTTTTTACCAGAAAAGTACTCTGGTGCTTTTATTTTTGTATGTCTGTGAGCTATGTTTATTATAATGCATAATTTTTATTTATAAGAAATCGTAAAAGTGTTTTTGTTTAGGATTTTGATTGATGTTACTATGAATAAACCATGTGTATGTAACAACACAAATAATTTTTTTTGTCCCTTTACGGTCCCGAAAAAAATTTTTGGACAATTTTTTTATTAAATAGAATGGTCTGAAGAATTTATTTCAGCAATAAAAAAATTACACATTTTTGGCACGCATTTCGCGAAAAAATTCGACCCTGAAAGGGTTAATAGACAGATTCAGTTGGGCGTCCCCAGCAGCTCTGCGGACGCAGCGTGCCAGCCATTTCCTATGGCAGGCTGCGTCCACAAAGCTGTTGCGGACGCTCAACTAAATCGGTCCGTTGTCTCATGCTCACGTCCGTCCGTCCGTCCGTCCGTCCGTCTCTCCGCCCATGTCCGCCCGTCTGTCCGCCATCCGTCCGTCCGTGTCCGTCCGTCCGAGCCCTGGCACGGTGGCAGGTAGCCGCCGGAACGAGCAAACGGACGCCAGTCGCGTCGGACTCTACAGCGCTCGCAGTTTGCTTGCGTAGCGTCGCTGTGCCCAGCGTTTCCAATCATGCAAGGAGGGAGACGCGCGCATCGCGTTCCATTCTGACCGACCCCGTCTCAATGGACACAGGCTTTCGCGGAACGCACTTTGGAATTTGCAAAGTGTCCGTCAATTTTTTTTTTAGGAGCGAAGCTCCATAGGCCGCACGCCGCCGTCGCCGTTGAATCTCCCTGGCACGGTGCCAGCTGTGGCGTCTCCCCCTTCACGCGGGAGGATAAATGAGCTTTATGAGCGCTGGAACGCGGATGGCGTCTGCATGAAGCGCAAAGCGCGAGAAAAAGAACGCATGCGAAACGGAGGCAGATTAGTCTCCCTCTTCCTTATTCTTCGACTCTGCCCTCTCCCCTCAAACCGGCGAACGCGCGAGACCATCGCTTCACCCTGTCGTCCGCCCTGTGGTTGGTCCGTTGCCTGGACCAGCGGCCGTGCCTGGACAATGAAACGCCGAGCGCGCCGAACGTCGCGTGCGTCTCTTTCCTAAGGGGCTTCGCTCATGGGTTGTTTTCGTACACGGAACAACTGCTAGTTTTTCTACGAAACACTTCTGGTTTTCCGGATATTCAGTAAAAGTCTTCTGTAAATAATGTTCTTGTGTAGCTCTTGGTGTACTCCCAAATCCTGCGCTAAACGCAGTTCTACTACTGCGAATCCTGAAGAAGAGCGTAGCACGGGCACCCAGCGATTCCCCTTTGTAGAGTTCCCACTGATTTGCTTACGAAACCGCCGATGACTTCAATGTTCGAGGTAATCGTGTAGGGTTTCCCTGGCACGAGCAGAATCTTGTTTCGCAAACTCGGTGTGTGACATGCGCGCCACTTTTGCTGCGCTTCATCGACTTCCTGCTTGTCACTGCAGTTGAGATACGGGTCGTCAGCATCCAATTCCGTCACGTTGTTTCCCCCTTCAGATGTAGCGACGAAAGCGCCGGAGACGTCGCTCGCGCGATCTCTTACGTCATGATATAACAGACAAACGCGATTGGTTGACGAGAGCTATTGGAGAAAGTCAATGACGTTGTAATAAATACGGCTACTTCCTGCTTGTCACGGCAGGTGAGATACGGGTCGTTAGGCTACTGTAAACGCAGCACGCGTACTAGCGTGGGCGCGCTCGAGTGGCTGCCAGTTTCAGCTACGTCATGTAATGAACAAGCAGACGTACGATCTTGCATAAAGCGCGATGTAATGCAAGCTTTTTTACAATCCTATGTTAGAAGTATACAGGTATTATGGACAGCATAATACATGTAATTTGAACGGCATTGCGGACATATTCTTTTACATTACCACGATGCCACTTAGCAGGCC
Organism: Rhipicephalus appendiculatus; assembly: GCA_030522465.1. Taxonomy (NCBI): domain Eukaryota; kingdom Metazoa; phylum Arthropoda; class Arachnida; order Ixodida; family Ixodidae; genus Rhipicephalus; species Rhipicephalus appendiculatus. The sequence goes on from JALIZH010000134.1 coordinate 735,536, forward strand.
CGTAGCCAGGATTTTTTTTTTTTTTGGGGGGGGGGGGGGGGGGCGGGGGGCACTTGTTGAGGGCCTTGAAAAACACCTATTTTGATTATTTTTTCGCGGTAAAACACCCCCCTTCAACCGAATTTCGAGGGGGGAAGCCCGCCCCCCCCCCCCCCTCTGGCTTCGGGCCTGCCACTTCTGGTATGTCTCTGGTATTGTGCACTGTCTGTCTGTCTCTGGTATCAGAACTGTCAATTGGGCGAGTTGGTGAATTTCCATCTTGAACGAATAAAAGCGCGACACAAACGAGGACGAGAAAGGAACGACAGACTAGAGCGCTCTAGTCTGTCGTTCCTTTCTCGTCCTCGTTTGTGTCGCGCTTTTATTCGTTCAAGATGTCTCTGGTATGTGCACTGTCTCTGGTATGTGCACCAGATCATTCATGTTTTGATGTTACTGTGAGAACGTTGCTTCACAAGTGTGTGCGTGTGTGTGGGTGGGTGCGTGTGTGTCTGTGTGTGCGTGTGCGTGCGTGCATGTGTGTGTGTGTGTGTGTGTGTGTGTGTGTGTGTGTGTGTGTGTGTGTGTGTGTGTGTGTGTGTGTGTGTGTGTGTGTGTGTGTGTGTGTGTGTGTGTGTGTGTGTGTGTGTGTGTGTGTGTGTGTGTGTGTGTTCAACATACTGATTTCATTGCAAGAACACTGATAGCTTTCAAACGCCATGCTCTCTAACTCCTTGCAATAATGTGGGCAATGTTTGCATTGCACCCTCAATCCCTTCAAGAAATAAGGAGTAGTCGGCGCCTAATTTTTGCGACACCTTTTGACATCATATCAATAAAAAACTGAAGGTTACAATTTCTCATATCCTCGCACACTGACACGGGCTGATCACAAGTGTTCACATATGTAGACCAATCACTGGTGCGTGAGCACCCGCAGGATTTTACTGGCTACGCTATTTACGAAGAATGTGCAGAAATTCAATATTTGCCGAGTTCCTGCTGCCCCTGAACTTTTCGACAACGGCTTTACAACGAAGCGGCGTAACATCCCCGTGCCTGGATTCTCATCATCCACACCGCAGGTTTTCCCACCTTATTGCGTTTTCAAACGTAGGAAAACAGTCATTCTGGCTAGTTGGTAAATATCTGTTTTTAATGCAAAAAGTGGGGGGCAGTAGAAAACAGGCACTACAGAAGAGCACAACGACACAAGCACACACTTGCAACTGCAAGTTTGTGGAAGGGCCAACACATAGATAGCTTGCACATGAAGCACATGGCATGGTTGCCGTAGCGTATAAACAGAATGACTATCCCTGTCAGACAAAAAAATTATGAAGTCATTTGCGTTTAAACGAAAAAAAAATTCACGCATATCCACGAAGTGAATGATGATGAGTGGGCGAAGCACGGTGATTGTTCGGTAACCGTGAATCTCCCGGGACATTTTGCCCACTCACTCATGGAATTGAGTGACAACGCGTGTGTTCAGTATATACAATGTGTTTTATTGGTCATAACTCATATGTCGTATTGAATTCTGGATTCTGTTTTCCTTTCATTATGATCGCTTTGTGGTCCGTGAAATGTAGAGCCAATGGTTCTTCGAGCGGATCTAACCTGAAGTTGGCAAAGACAAGGTCTATGCACGTCCCCTTGGTGGTTGTTGCTTGGTTACAGTCATAGGAAATGCTTCGTAGAGCATATCGAGACGTCATATACTGCACAAGCCAGTCGCTGTCCGTGATGCCAACGTTAAAGTCACCGACTAGTACGAAGGGTTTGTTCTTGTACTTTGTTTCATAATGGCGCATTGCTAGATCGATGTACTTTTCTACGTTGCCTCGGGAGAGATTCAGGGCCAGGTACACTGTCGTGATGACGGTTCCGTTGGATAATTTTATTGCAGCGTGTTCTCTGTTGTGCGATTGACTCGTTATTGGCAGGCCGAGATCCACGGTGGTCTCTGGTAATTTCACGTACATCCCAACACCACCCGCCGGACGCTCTGCTTCTTGTTTTCGCACCTGGGCTATGAGCGTGCACGCTGCCGCACGCCGATAAGGCTCGGTCTTAAGGTGCTTCGCCCCTAAAATGGCGTTGCGACGATCAGGCGCGTGTTCTCGTTACATAAGGAGCTTTATTCCTGGAAACCTTGACTTGACGTCGAAAGCTTTGTTTTGTTCATGAGCCGAAGCATGGTCCCACACTGACCGTGCTTCTGTTACAGTAACACTGAGAGCGTAAGGAGACAGAGTGCATGGAAAGCTACCCTCTCGCGATCCTTCTGAGACCTACCTTTGCAGGTTTAATCTTGTACGCACAGCATACAGCACGCGGGCATCTCATTCTTATTCAACTAAAAAAAATCGCAGCATATCCACGAAGTGAATGATGAGTGGGCGAAGCTGCCGGGGATCATTCGGGTAAGCACGAATCTCCCCGTACATTGTCCACTCGATCATGCAAAGACGTGAAATGTCATGACACGAGCCCTCGCCGCCTCTGGATCGGCTTGCCAGCGCTGCCGTGCCACTGCAGCTGCAGCTGCGCGAGCCCTCGCCGCCTCTGGATCAGCTTACCGATGCTGCCGCGCCGCTGCAGCTTCGCGAGCCCTCAACTCCGGGTCGGCTTGTCGGCGCTGCCGTGCTGCTGCAGCTTCACGAGCCCCCAAATCTGGATCCGCTTGTCTGCGTCGCCGGCGCCTACTTCTCTCTCGCAGAACTTGAGAGCCCGCGCTGCAGCCGCTTTGGGGAGCCCTCCGCTCCGCCGCCACCTTGTCTTTTAGATGTGAAGCATCTTATGGCGAAGCTTAATCCGGTGGTGGTGGTGGTGGTGGTGGTGGTGTGCCGCGTGCTCACCCTTACTGCGCATGCGCAAACAGTTAAAAAAAATAAAAGTAAAAAACCTCCTCTCCCCCCTCTCTCTCCTCTAGGCATCCCCCCCCCGCGGCAACCACACCCTCACTGCGCATGCGCCTCCCTTCCTCTCTCCCCTCTTACACTCCCCCCCCCTCTCTCCATCCCTGCCCGCGGCGTCTAACTACCCCTGCGCATGCGCGTCCCCCCCTCTCTCTCCTCTCCTACGCTCCCCCCCTCTCTCCTCTACGCATCCCTGCCCACGGCGTTCACACTCCCACTGCGCATGCGTGTCACCCCCTCTCTCTCCTCTCCTACGCTCCCCCCCTCTCTCGCCTCGCGACGCTGACGCAGGCAGCGTCTGCTAGCGAGTTTCTTGGTTGAAAAAACCGACTGCTCGCGCTGCACAACCGTTCACTGGCCATCCCGTATATATGGCAATGGATCTTGACCTCCAAGGTGGTGCCGGTGAGAGATTTCTCCTGTGCGTTGTTGAACAATAAAAATTCGCAGCGTGAGCGTTAACTAAAAGCGGAGTGCGGGTCTCTGTGTCCAGTCGGAGTCTTCTGTCTCTCATTGTCCATTAGCAGCGATTGGCATTTTCCAGTAGGAAACACTGCTCCATCACTGCCTGCTTTGCGCCTCCCCAGTTTTCTCTCCTGCGCAACGCTGCGATGAGCGCCAGCGTCAACGCCGCCGCCAGTGTAAGCGTTAGCGCCCGCTGCTTCACATCTACACATGGTTCCCTTTAGCGGGAGATGGTGTAATTTTTTGTTGTTCATAGCAGTAGTATGTAGTAGTAGTATCGAAGCGCAATCAGTGACGACCGACGAAACAGAGAGGAAGCGCGCCGAGAGCCGCAGTGGAGAGGAAGCGCGCCGGAGTGTGGAGGGAGCGCCGCAGAGCCATCTAGTGGGCGCCATGCAAATCAAATGAGAGCACAGCTGCACCTCTAGCGGGAGCGGCGAGTACTAGCGTGGCTACACCGGGGGGAGTGATGTACAAGCCTGGACTTTAAGGAGCTTTGCCCCTAAAAGATCACCACCGATTACGTGAGATATTGGTGCTACAAAGCATTGACGCCACGGTAGACAAAGCTAAATCTAGGCTAGCGGACGCATGAGTCCGGGTGAGTAATGTTTTGATGAGTTTGAGTGCGAGTGAGTCCGATGGAAGAAAATTTTCACGAGTGTGAGTCCGAGTGAGTCCAGCTGAGGAAAGTTTTGGTGAGTCTGAGTCCGAGTGAGCCCTAAGGGCAAAATATATTTCATGAGTGAGTCTGAGTGAGCTTCAATCGTTTTGCCGACCTATGCCTACTACTGCTATGAAAACGAACAAGACAAGGTGGCGGCAGAGCGGAGGGCTCGCAAAGCGGCTGCAGCGCGAGCTCTCAAGTTGTGCGAGAGAGAAGTGGGCGCCGGCGACGCAGACAAGCGGATCCAGATTTGCTGGCTCGTGAACCTGCACCGACACGACAGCGCCGGCAAGCCGACCCGGAGTGGAGGGCTCGCGAAGCTGCAGTGGTACGGCAGCGCCGGCAAGCCGATCCAGAGGCGGCGAGTGCTCGCGTCACGACGTGTCACGTCTTTGCATGATCGAGTGGGCAATGTACGGGGAGATTCATGGTTACCCGGATGATCCCCGGCAGCTTCGCCCACTCATCATCATTCACTTCGTGGATATGCTGTGATTTTTACCCCTTTTATTTTCTTCGAGACGCACGTGCATTCATGATGTTTTGTCTAATTGGGATAGTCATTCTGCTTTTAGGCGAGCGAAACCTTGCCATGTGCTGGAATGTGTAAGTTATGTATGTGTTTGCCCCTTCAGTAAACTTCCAGTTATGATTGTGCGCTTGTGTCGTTCTCTTCTCTAGTCCCTAATCTATACTGCGCCCCACGTTTTGCTTTTCAAACGTAATTTTTCGTAACTCACAGCTTTCGATGGCGGCGTCGTACACGACAAACCAAGTACCGGTAAACGTACAGGAGTGCAGTGGCCCTCAGGGCTGCAGCGGTCACATGTGCATTTCTATACGCCTTTTCTCAGTTATTGATGTCATCTCCCCTTCGGGCTTGTCAGCGATAAGCCGTTTCTGATACGCAGTTTCATCCTTTATCGAGGTGACTTGTCGTTAAAGAAAGAAAGAAAGAAAGAAAGAAAGAAAGAAAGAAAGAAAGAAAGAAAGAAAGAAAGAAAGAAAGAAAGAAAGAAAGAAAGAAAGAAAGAAAGAAAGAAAGAAAGAAGAGCGGTACGTTAGGCACGCTCTCGCAAAGCGTCTCTTGAACTGATTTCTGAAGAGGGGAGTCAGAAGAGTCCCGTCTTCAGAATTAGAACTCTTTTGTCGAACAACCTAGGCGCACATCTTCCCCTATTATAATGTACGAGAAATAGCGATAGCTTGCGCGAACTCTGTGGCCGAAATTGTCGTACTCAACAAAGAGCAGATGTAGCAAAGGTGACCTATTCTACTTATTGCCTAATTTTTCCCTCATTCATTTGGTCCGTCAATACCGACCTGCCCATGGACTTTTTTTGAGTGGTTAGTTAACTCGAACATCGCATGGCATTTCATTTCGTAGACAGTTCCGAGAAGGCACCGATATTGCCCGCTTTCTAGAATGAGCGTTGCGTAGGTTCACTTGCCCGAAGATGGCAAACAATATTCCTTCCACAGCCCTCGAATCTTCGTATTCGTTCTGTCTCACCCGAGACGGCTACCGGCTCACATGTGAGTCAGTCTTCTCGCTTCTGACTGTATTGTGGCTACTTTATTCTGTACTTTTACCGACTATCCACTCTTGCCTTAATGCCCTGGCGAAAGGTCAAACGAACGGACTTACCAATCGAGAAGGACAAAAGAAAGCACCGTACAAAGGACTGCAGTATTTCTTGATGTGCCCCAATGACCTCGCAGCAGCACTGAGTCGCCGAGCGCCACGGAGAGATCTTTGCTGTGGCCGAATGATTTTCGGCAGCGGTCAACAAACGATGCATCTGCAGAGTGGGGAAACCTGAGCAAGCATCACTCAAAGCGTGTCTCGTAAGAGCCGTTTTCACTATGTACGTAGCAATCCCTAGTCCAGGGTATAGAATGGCACCACCTTAAGCTTTCTCGAAGACATTCGGAAGCGATGACCTCTTTATTAAAGGGGCGCCAAATGTCGACAAGGTTAGGTATCTGTCTTGTGATGCGTGGTGGACGATTTCTTGACTTCTCGAAAGTGTGCTAGAAACTCTACAAAGTGAAGAAAACAAAGCGTATGCCTTGCTTTGCCTCGTCTCTAGTGCGGATTTCGTTAACTGTATGTATTTTGAACTAACATGGTCCCTTAAAATTCCAGTCTTCTTCGGTGTCTTCATGGCACATCGAAGTTTGACGCGAGGAGACGCTTTTATTAAGAAGCAAAGATGCGTAAGACAGCAGTGTTCCATGTAATGGAATAATACAATATACTACGAAATTAAAAGCGACAATATAGAGCATATGTGGCTTTCGGATGCGAGTCTTCTTTGCGAACTCCAAACACACCGTGTGACGTTTGTAATGCGAGACATCTGCGGCTTATGAAACTGCGAAGAAACACAGGTAGTCGTGCGCTGTTTGTCTTTTTTTTTATTTTTTTTTGTTTTTATTTTTTTTTGTGTGGGGGGGGGAGGGGGGTGATTGCTGTACGGCCTGGTGCGATGTTCTTCTGAACTTTTTAAATGAACAAGGTTGTAGACAATATTAAGAACAGAAGTATCCTTAGACCGTCGTCATGTATTCATGTAATAGGCTTGCGAAGCAACGTGCGTAGTGCTCCACTTCACCTCATCGACTTGGCAGGGTGGTCGATCGCAAACGTGATAAACAGTTACCCGCGTTACGCACAGACAGCAGCTCCTTAACCCCATGAATTCTTCCTTTTTGATCTTTCGTTGTCTTTCTCCCTGTGTACGGTAGCAAACCATGACAAAACACAAATAACAACTTTGAAAATTTATTTTAAAGCATCGACGCAGATAGACAATATGCGGATGAGCAAAAGACAGTTGATGGCCAGCAACAAAGTTAACTCACAACAGAACCAGGCGCGAGATATGCTCTTGTGACACTACTAACAATGAATGCGCAAAAATGACCGCTAGGAATGTGGCCTGTAGGCGCGCAGTTGACTACGTAAGGCAGGGAAAGAAGGTTAACCGGATAAAACAGCAAGCTAAAAAATAGAAACTACTAAATATAAATAGAGAACTAGAAAATCAGCTCAACTATGGCTACTCATGAAACGCACCTTATTCATCAAAAGAGGGATTAATGGGACACTCCTTTTGTCCCGTTTATTGCGCTTCAGTTTACCGAGTATGCATAAGCAACTGGCCCAAACTTCTACTCTTGTGATGAACAGTCTCCTAGCACCGCAGTGCCACTTTGACGAGGCCTGCAACGCTTCAGTGATCCGCTTGCGTTCCTGCAAACCTTCACTGACGTTCACTCCTAGATGTAGAAACATATGCGAACAGGAACTGCGGCGCGAATCTTTTGTCCCAACAGTTTGTTCCGCGAGGAAGCTGGCTCACCACTTATGGCGTATTTTCACAAATGACGGTGGTCCATTGTGTGAGGTACGAGTCGAATGCTAGTGTCGCATCGCTTCGTATTATTTCCACTCCGAAACAAAACGTCATCATCTGAAACCGACAGTGAGATGATTGCGCATGAAATGCACCAGACGCTCCACTTTCCCGGTCTTTTTTTTTTTTTTTGCGTACTCCGTAGCAGACTTCAATTCTGAAATCTTTAGTTTTCGAGAGTTCAATTTTGTTCTTTCATCGGAAGGCACATTCACACTAGACGGGATGTTTATATCTGCAAAGGCAAAGACTTCGTTAAAAGTAGTGTGTCAGAATCTGATATTTGACATGTCTTCCGCTGTCGTAACGCGTGTCGCATTTCTGAACAGATTTCCTGCTATTTTCCCTCCATTTTCTCGTTAAGATGAGTATAAGCTTCCCCATGCCAGACGTTTCTCGCAAAATAGAATCTTATTACTGTTTCCCGGGAGATCAAGATGGACAGAATTCCTTCAAGCTAAACAGCAACTTAAACAGGAAATAGCGAATGCGAAAGCTAAGGTTTCTGGAATGTCCTTGAGCGTCGTTGGTTCTTTGCGGAACTGAGGCATTTCCAAAGAGCATGGTACAATGTTTAGGTGCGCGTTAGAAAGAAGTAAGACGCAGTTTATTTGTCGTGACTGTCTAGCGTAAATGCAGGGCAGTTAGCCAGAAGAAAATGCTCAGGTTTGCTACTTCTTAGCCTAGTAAACCATGCCGCGACACAAAGGAACTTGATAATCCTGAGGGTGGCGGGGGTCCATTGTGGCCTCTGCACATTCGCTTGCCGACGGCTCTCTTTTGCAGAACCCAGTCAGCACCAGCATAGGCGTGCGCAGGGTTCTCCTTAAGGGGGGGGGGGGGGGCGAAGGCTCGTCGCAGCGCCCCCCTTGCCTATTAACTCAATGTATGGGGCAGAATTTGCGCCCCCCCGCCCCTCTCCTTAGGTGATTAGGGGGGGGGGGGGGCGGTCGCCCCTTCTGCCCCCCCTCGTGCGCACGCCTATGAGCACCAGGGTTGAGATGAGGGCACCGGTGGCTGTCTTTTTCTTCGCAGCGCTGCCTGAGCAGAGTCTGGCGTCTATTTACGATCTCTAAAGCGTGGGTCGTTTTTGTCATTCGTCACATCGCGTTAGTCTGCTTGTGTGTTGCCGACATTAAAATCGCCAACTATCCGATATGGTGTGTCTTTCTCTTGTTTTATGTGAGCACAGAGAGTGTTCTCATAAAATGTATGAATGGGGTGGATGAATGACGTATCTGAATGAAAATGTCAGACACGAAATGACTAGCATGTATGGAATGTGCTTTGATTTATTACTTAAAACTGTACGTGTCAGCTATTCTCGACTGCCCAATGAACTCGCCCAAGATGGTCTCGATAAATCTAGACCATTTCCACATGCTGAAGTTAATTCGTAATTGCCTCAGATCGATTGACGACCTCATTGATGATCAAGGCTCGCACACTACCTCAATTCACTTGCGCGAGGAACTCCTGGGGCTAGTGAATTATGAAGATAACATCGAGAGATTTAGATGACGTTAATATGAATTCACAAATCATAGCATGGTCCTTGATTTCGACTCTCAAAGTTGGGAAGTAACTGAACAAAGCTTCCTCGCCAGACACGCACCTCTTATGTGCAGTTAAAATCTAATTACTTGGGTTTTGCAATGAGAGACAAGCTCTAGAATAGCGCTAAGCAATACTTGCGCGCTAGCTATGAACATGAAAAATCACTCTCCCACCATTTGAGTAAATCAACTGAGAGTATAAGAATACATGTAAAACATAAAACGGTGCTTCGAGCACAAAAGAGTGACTTTATGCTTGCATGTATACGCACTAATCAAGCTCACACTTCCCAGGTCATCTGCTTTCTAATTTGATGCCAGTCTACAGAATATTCAATATTCTAGAGTTCGCGATTTCTCAGTTGATGCAACGCAATCAATACAGCATCAATACAGCAACAGTATTTCTTCCGAAACATTTCAGCCACCTCGAAATCACCATGCACATTGCGTCTTTTACTAAGTAGGAAATGATGGCACCTTTATGTGTATTTGTCAGATGGCCACACATGAAGTCAAAATTAACATTTTTCTCTCCTGAACGTCCCGAAGTGGAATGACGAGGTCCAAGTCGGTATGGTGCGAAATCATGACATCATGTTCGAAGACGCCATAAACTTTTTTGTAACCTTCTGGAATGCAATGCGAATTATTCCCTATATTTCCGTCCAGGATCCCCAATGTTTTCTATTCATTTTCCACATATTTGTCATATATTTCCGTAACAACTTTTCCGAAATAAATGGTATTATTGAAGGGGTGTGCGGAACATAAGACTTCGTTTGGCATCCGTGCATTGATCAAAGCTCGCCCTTTCTTTTTCTCATGAAGCTTTGCTAGCGTTGTACTTTGCTGTCATTCATAGTCACATTAACTACGGTATCGTTTCATGGGGAAACACGTACACTTGGCACTTGTCATCAATTCAACTTATCCAAAATCACTCAGTACGCATCACTGCTAGTTCCATACAATGCAATGCATCTGTGTTGCTCCACTCTTACAGTCATAAAGACGATAGTCTTTCTTGGGATACTTAAACGGCGAAATCTTGGTCTGTTTCTTTGTTTGTCGGCACGTCACACGATTCAGCTACCCGGCCAAAGTTTAACCACTTTCTCAGCGCCCGGCCATCTTGCACAAGTATTTTTGTTCATACTTGTGAACATTGTCGATCAAAAAGCAAATGTTACGCATGTCTGAGAAGGAACGTCAATAAATAGGTAGTCTCTGGTATGTTTCTTTATAAGAAAATACATAGATACGTAATTATGAAGACCCCAGCGTTTATTAGGCTGCGCTCAAAAAGCGACGCTATGCACGAGAAAGCCCTCGGCCGACGATATGTTGCTGCTGGGTTCTGCACAAGGTGATGTTTCTCGACAGCACTGCCAGATGGCGTCCATGTCTCACGCAGCGCCTCTATTTTATCAAGGCCAGCCAGATGCGGCCGATTCAACATAGAGAAAGCGCTGTCTGAGGCAAGAAAAAACAGTGTAGTACGGCCGGCAGAAGACTATCGTCTTTCGACGACATTTGCAGCGAAGCACGCTGATACGCGGCCAATTTTTTTTGCCTGTTACTTCGTTGTTCCAGTCCAACATAGCCGTCTTATTCCACAAGCTGCTTCATAAGAACCTCGCGCTTCCATTCATGTCACATGATTTATTGCAGAATAAAAACGTGACGAGATTTGCAGCTATTAACAATGTTTTCTTACCCACAGTTCATAGTAATTACGACAAAAAAACATCTGCGTACACTGCAATTTCACTTTGCAATGACTTGCCTACAGCTATCAAATCTCGTGTTTCCCTTGCACTTCTTAAAAAAAAATGTTGGCAGATCCCAAGTACCATGGGAATCGATGTTATGCGAAGCATGCGGAGGCAAGGTGACTGGGCTGTGAATTTTTTATTGAGCAAAACGTTACGAAATGACGCTAAATATATGTACAAATGTTGTACGCACAGACATATGTTTAACAGTCGCATATATTTCACATAACCAGTTGTTTACAGTTGCGCAACGATGCCAACAGAAACATGGGTATTACCAATAGCAGAAGCGGTAAGCTGATATTTAGCACTTGTGCTTGCGAGGATGGTAGCCCTGGATATTGCTTCGTGGACCAACTAAAGTGCATGGCGCTTAAGTGTAGAATTAACGTTAACCCGACATAACGCCTGCCTCATAGGAGTACATATGCAATGTTTATAAAATTAGATATCCAGCACTGCAACCGCAATTGATCTTTCACCAACATTACGCCTGCTTAGGGTTTTTTCCAAAACATTTCTGAGACCTGGCGTGGCTCTGTGGTAGAATACTTGATTGCCACGCAGATTGCTTGGGTTCGATTCCTGCTGGGACCCTGATATTTATTTGCATTCGTCGGGTCAACGCTGCCGACGTCAGTTTTTCTTAACACTCTCACATTTAAATTACTAATGTCTGTCGTCGCCGTTCCTGGGTTGATATAAATTGTCAAACACCTGTGGCTCATACCCGCATACCGTGGCCCGTGGTATACGGGTATGTGTCACACGTGTCTGCAGGAAAGGGTTTGACGACGTACGCGACAGGATTTTCAAGTTAGTCATGTCACGACCAGCCAGACATATTCGTCAATACCTCTTACCCTCCCGTACAAATTTTGGTCTACCCCAAGTTAAAGAGGCGATCACGAGAGCAACCAGACGTAGGCGGCTAGATAGATAGATAGATACGTAGATAGAAACGCAAAAGTGCTTACAGTACGCAAACAAATGCTTCGCATTTAAAATGACCTTCGGCATCACTACTTGCACTAAGTGTATCCATGTCATCGCTGTTGTTAACTCGACTTTTTTTTTTTACTTGTATCTTGGGGTTCTTCTTGCTGCGCTTTTTCATGTTCTACTGATCTGAATGTTAACGTTTTATCTCATATGTTTTTTTGCCTATAATTCTGTTCACTTGCTGTGTTAGTTATTATCCTCAATGCTTGTATATTAACCGAGGGTCCCACTACAGTTCTTTTACTTTGGGACCCTCGCCTGTATATGTGTTGATCTTTTACTACTTTTTTGAAAGCAATAAACTGAACTGAACTGACTGAACTGAACATTTCGGTAGGAACGTTCATGAACATACACAGCTTAGGTCATCGGCACAGTCGAGCTAAACTCCCGTTGCTATACTTAGAAGTTGCACGAGAGAAGACCGCGGAGATGTCCAGTGCGTGCAATTTGGAGAATGCAGGCTCCGTTGCCACCGGCAGCAAGCTAGGCTCTAACTCAGTTTCTGATTCATGCCGAAGGAAACCTTATTCCTTCCAGGGAATGCAGTAGACGATCATGAAAAAGGCCGTTGTTCTATTTATTCATTAATTCCCTCAGTAGCACGTATCCCGTTATGTGGGTCGTTAAAAGAAGTGCCTCGAGCGGAGTTCAACGTCCTGGACCTCTGGTTCCGGGACGAAAATGGTCCCAGAATGCAAAAAAAACAACAAAAAAAACAGAGAAATGTTAGAAAGGAAGCAGATGATGTTAGGAAGAGAATCATGGCAAGAGAGGGGAACAAGGAACGAACAAGGCGGAAGCGGAAACAAAGGGGGGGGAAAAGAGTGGCAGATAAAGGGGGGCAACGCTTCACGCCGTGGACCTACACTGCAGGCTCTGCTATTATGTGTTCGCAGCAGGCGTTCTGAAAGGACCCGTGCTGCTCTAAGCTTCTGTCGAGACGCAGCTATTTGGGATGCTAGCGTTGCTCCCCACAGAGCGGAGCTTCAGTATAACTTCGCCGCATATAGTCACTTCCTTGTTACAATAAATGCACACGCCCGGGTGTTTTATGGCGGCTTTACAGCATGTTATCGTTATGGAAAAAAAAATAGACAGTGACAACAGACTACTCCACGAAGAGATGCATATCAGAAATTGACTCCTTACTCTATTGAAATGTGCACGGATTATTTGATAAGCAATATATGTCTACTCAGGTTGTGTTCACAATACTGGAAATGCAAATAGTAGAATGAAAAAGAGGTTTTTACTTAGTACTCTTTGAATCGCCAGTTCTCATGTGTTTTTTTTTTATTCGTTACAGTTTGCTATTTGATTTCTTTATTTGTACTTATATTTTAGGGTAACCACTCTCTTCTCGATTTGCTGCACAACATAGATAAGTATAGTAGCCGAGCTCCTTGTACTTAGTCTCTCCACAGCAACCAAATTATAACAAAACAGAATGTAAAGTAGCACACAGAAGCTAATCCTATTGTAGGCAGCATTGCAATTGGCTGTCTGATTCCTTTAGAATTTTAGAAAAACAGGGAGCTGAACTGGTTGGCACATATTCATGCTGAAAGTCTGGGCCCGCAAACACAGATTCAAGAGAGAAGTCAACACGCAATAAACGCCGACAAACAACTAAAGAGGCGCACAGTGGCGGATAAGAAAGTAGGCACGAAAACTTATTTGCGAATGCTCAGGCAAGAGGCGATGCCTATAAACCTGTAAAATTCACTGATTGTCTTAAAAGTGTGGTGTATAAGGTTCTGTTTAGCTGTGGTGGCTTCTACGTAGGATAGACGTGCAGCTGTGTTACCCAGACATTACTGGAACAGACTGCGTTTTCTTAATAGCTTCGGCTCTCCGTGTTTGATAATAAGAGGCGACATAGCAAAAAATAATCCTTAATTTGTGCAATATTCTGGCGCCTCTGGTTAGAGCCAAAATGATGACATAAACCAGGGGCGTTGCCAGAAATTTTTTTCGGGGGGGGGGGGGGGAATCTCCTTCATTTCAGGGCGGGGTGGGCACCTCCTTAAAAATTGCCATTTTTCGCTCTGTATACCATGGCGAAGCGGGGGGGGGGGGGGGGGGCACGGGCCCAGTGTGCCTACCCCTGGCTACTCCACTGATATAAGCCAGAAGACGCGAAGTCTTCCTGTACGGATTCGAGCACAAAAAGGACACGGACAAGAGGAAGAGATGTAGACACACAGGCGCTACTAACAACCATAGTTTATTTCCTTCACCTTCCCACTAGTATACCTGCTTTGCACACGACAGTCACATGAACACATTTTCAAAAAACAACAAAATCTCTATTGATACCGTGGCTGACATGGCTCGAAGAGACATAAGCAGGATGCAAAGGCAACTCATAGACAGGCATTTAACACACCATGCGCAAAAAAATGCAACTGCTTCATGCTCAGAGACAGGGATGGTTTGCTAACGCATGCGTCGCCGAAAAGATCAATTTGTTCCGCTTCAGTGATGAGCCTAGGGATTTCGGACCGGTTCCTGCTCACGACAACGGTTCCACGAAAATTTGGTCTGCATGCATAATTCTGGAAGTGTTGCGCCAGAAAACCATCCGGTGGCAACTCTCCTACTTTATTACAGCGCTCACTGAGCCGGACATTTAGGCAGTGGCTAGTCTACGCCCTATGAAAACGCGGCCACAGGACACAGCAATGCGGTAAAGAACGCATATCTCACACTCAAGAAAAAGGTTCTTTTTTATGCTTTATTGAGCATCCCGACCAACCCTTTCTTATCCGGATTAGCTTTTTTGCAGAAATTACCGAGTTTAAAGGGGGCTGAGAACACAACACGGGTGTTATCTCTGTCGCTACTCTTTTCAAGGCTGTGCAAAAAAAACTAATCCGGATAAGAAAGATCGGTCGGGATGCTCAACTAAGCAGAAAAAAGTACTTTTTTCTTGAGTGTGAGACATGCGTTGTTTATTGCATTGCTCTGTCCTGTGGCCGCGTTTTCATAGGGCAGACTGGCCGTTGCCTAAATGTCCGGCTCAGTGAGCACTGTAATAAAGTAGCAAAGTTGCCACCAGACGGTTTTCTGGCGCAACACTTCCAGAGTTATGCATGCAGACCAAATTTTCGTGGAATCGTTGTCGTTAGCAGTAACCGGTCCGAAATCACTAGGCTCATCACTGAAGCGGAACAAATTGATCTTTTCGGCGATACATGCGTTAGCAAACCCTCCCTGTCTCTGAGTATGAAGGAATTGCATTTTCTGCGCATGGTGTGTTAAATGCCTGTCTCTGCGTTGCCTTTGCATCCTGCTTATCTGTCTCTTCGAGGCGCGTCAGCCATGGTATCAGTAGCTATTTTGTTGTTTTTGGAAAATGTGTTCATGTGACTGTCGCGTGCAAAGCAGGTATACTAGTAAGAAGGTAAAGGAAACAAACTATTGTTCTTAGTAGCGTGTGAGTGTGTACATCGCTTCCTCTTGACCGTGTCCTTTTGTGCGCTCATCTCATACAAGTATGACCAACCAACACGGCCGCATCGCCACCCTCGGCGAAGTCTTTCTACAGTTCATCTCTACTGTGGCTGTGGAAGTTTTTATTGCGATAGCAATTATATGGACACTCGCGGCTGGTTTTCGCCGTCGGCGTCGGCGTCGGCGTCCGCGTCGGCGTCGGCGTCATTTGCCGTATATGTATATGTATATATATAACCGGGCCCGCCGGTCGTTCGTGAGCGTGAAAAGACGCGAGGGGGGGGTCCCTCGAGCGACCTTCGATTTTACGAGCGGGGCGCGTTATCTCCCCTTCTCGGCGGCCGACAGCGGACGGGGGGGGGGGGGGGCGACGTTCCGATTTTACGAGCGCGGGCGCGGGCGCGCGCTTTATCTCCCCCTTCTCATCGCCCCTTCTCGGCGGCCGGGCCGGCGTACCCTTCTCTGCGTGCTGCGCTCTCAACGCGAAGAGAATTCTCTTAAACAAGCGTTTTCTATAGTTGCGTAAGATCGGATCCAAAAAGAGTTAGCTGCCAGCCTCACTTCGTATAACATTACAATTTTTTGCTATCGCATTCATTGCTTCACCCTTGCGGTGAAACTGTGACTTTTTTTTTCCCCCGTCTGTGCACCAACACGACGAAGTTACACTCTAACAAAATAACAAGCCAGTCCTTTGGCACTTTTTTGCCCGTTACATGACTCTCAGGTATATTAATGGTGAAAGAGCGAAGGAAGAGAATTTCTAGGGCTTTGGACGGAATTTGGAAAACAAGCAGATAATGAAGCCAAGGGAGGTTTAGGGCACGTCAGTTTTACTCTTTTATGCGTATTGCAGAATTCTGATATAGATGACGAGAAAGTAAAGTGCATTAAAAGATAACTTGCCGCCGGTACGGACCGGACCGGCAACTTTCCGAAGGTTGCACAATTACACTTAAACTTAAAACAGTACGGTTAACGTCCCTTAGACCTTGCTTAGCTTCATTATCTGGTGGTTTTCATTAAGGTTGTGTTTCTTTCAAGAAACCCGTTAACTCTCTCAAAGGGAATCGTGGACGGTTATACCAAAATACTTCGTACAATTTAACCGTCGTCTCTTTATAGCTGTTACTCCATTGGATCCGTTCTTACACGCATATTGGAACGCCCACGCTGCCGCCCAAGTACTGTCTTGCGGGCAACTGCGCTTCAAGCCACGAAAAATAACCGACCCACGATCACCCGCTGTGCAGCTAAGTGCAGACTCTCGTTGCCTCCACACAAGCGCCGTTGGCAGTGTTTGTCTCGTCTGGCCACACGACATTCATACAACGATAGGGTTACGCTTGCAAGGAGGAAAAGTCTAGCACACTGGGAGTCTCGCCATGACAGTTTCGGGCTGGAAAGGAACATGAAACCAGTGCTACTTTATAAGCGCAGCATGAGAAAAGGAGCACGCTTCAAAGTGACCAAAACAAGTGGGAATCTTGAGTAGCAAGTTTCAAAAGGGACAGCGTTCAGCAGCTGTAAAACTAGCTGGAGTCCCTGATATCGGCGGATGGGATATAAGCTTGTCCCCGTATATGAAATTGAAACGCAAGCAGAACCAAAAAAAGGCGCAAAGAAAAAAACTGGTCGGTTGAAAATGAGAGAGAGAGAGAGAGAAAAAATAAAATTCTGAAGCCGTTCTCCTATCGGTGAATGGAGGCTAGTGAAGCATGGCAAGTGCATGCCTGACCTACTAATTTACATTTCTATCTATCTATCTATCTATCTATCTATCTATCTATCTATCTATCTATCTATCTATCTATCTATCTATCTATCTATCTATCTATCTATCTATCTATCTATCTATCTATCTATCTATCTATCTATCTATCTATCTATCTATCTATCTATCTTTCGCATTGCGCAATGCTTCTACCTAACTTTTCGGGCCTCAATTCCCGGAAGCGGATCTTCTCTACGTACTTAGCTGCGCAATACTTGTGTTGCTACAGGTAACAACGACGCTCATATGTCAATATCCAGGCATCAATGAAGTCTAGCAGCGTGAAATTACAAGTGACTCCCTCAAAAGATCAGATTGCGATATGAAAATCAGCTTGACTCCGATAAGCCCAGGAACGAGACAGCATCAATTATTGGAATACGGTGCATATAAATACAAATATATGTGACCGGCAGCTTCGAGCTGCTATGGCCAAGCCTGTAGGAAGTGTGCAGCTTGGCGGCCTTCACTAATTCTCTTTATCTTTCTCTTTATTTCTTCACCTTCCTGATTATTTTTCTCTCTTCTCTTTATTTTTCGATGGCTTTTTAACAGCTGAGCTGTTCAAGCCGGCCGTAAAATCTTTGGTATCTGCAGGAAAACCACAGCTGGGTATGCGCCACAGGAATTGCCCGACTAACGAGCACAGCAGCCGCGGGCGTTAAACGGAAACTCTGCTCGGTGAAGTGAAGCCCTGTAAACACGCGAAAGATAGAGATAGAAATAGAGAGAAAGAATGGGAAAACAAGAAGGAAAAAAATAGCGATAATCAAAGGGAATAAAGACGTAAAAAGGTAAGAAGACAGAGAAAAACATAGACAGGGTAGAGAAAGAGATACAAAGGAACAGACACTACAAAGAGATAGAAAAACAGACAGCAAGACAGAAAGAACCAGAAACAAATAGAAAGAGAGAAGAAGAAACTGAAATAAATACAAAAACAGGTACAGAAGACATCGAACAAGCAGAGAGAAAGAGAAAGAAAATAAGAAAGGCAGAAAAAATAAAGGAAAACAAGGCAGGCCCCAAAGCTCCGCTTTTCCTTCAGGCTTTGCACCTCTAGTGAGAACCTGTCGTAATTTTTTTTGTCTTTGTTTATTTCGATTTCTCTCTCTCTCTCTCTACGTAATTCTTTCAATTTCTCTCCTTACTTTCTCTTTCTTTTCTTTCTCTCTCCCTTTCTCTTTCTCGCTTCCTTTTTCTCACTATCACTTGATCTTCCGTCTATATATTTCTCTCTTTCTGCGACGCTCTCGCATTCTGGTTTTCTTGACTTTCTGTCAAATTTAGTTCTTTTTATGTTATGCTTTAATCTTGCCCACTTTTTTCCCTCCTCCTAACTATCACACCTGTTATTACCGCTCTCACTTCGCTTTCCCACCTCAGTAGCATGCTATACTATACAAGGCTATGTTGGGCTTTGCTAACGAGCCCGAATAGCCAATCGCTTACGATGCTTACCTTCGGATCGATCGTGGGCACGCGGGCTTGAATGCAGCCTCATCAAGAAATTATTCCGTCAAGAATTTTTCTCTCTCCGTCTTATTATTAGATGTGAAGCATCTTATGGCGAAGCTTAATCCGGTGGTGGTGGTGGTGGTGGTGGTGGTGGTGGTGTGCCGCGTGCCCACCCTTACTGCGCATGCGCAAACAGTTAAAAAAAATAAAAATAAAAAACCTCCTCTCCCCCCTCTCTCTCCTCTGGCATCCCTCCCCGCGGCAACCACACTGCGCATGCGCCTCCCTTCCTCTCTCCCCTCTTACACCCCCCTCTCTCCATCCCTGCCCGCGGCGTCTAACTCCCCCCTGCGCATGCGCGTCCCCCCCTCTCTCTCCTCCTACGCTCCCCCCTCTCTCCTCTACGCATCCCTGCCCACGGCGTTCACACTCCCCACTGCGCATGCGTGTCACCCCCTCTCTCTCCTCTCCTACGCTCCTCCCTCTCTCGCCTCGCGACGCCGACGCAGGCAGCGTCTGCTAGCGAGTTTCTTGGTTGAAAAAACCGACTGCTCGCGCTGCACAACCGTTCACTGGCCATCCCGTATATATAGCAATGGATCTTGACCTCCAAGGTGGTGCCGGTGGCAGATTTTTCCTGTGCGTTGTTGAACAATAAAAATTCGCAGCGTGCGCGTTAACTAAAAGCGGAGTGCGTGTCTCTGTGTCCAGTCGGAGTCTTCTGTCTCTCATTGCCCATTAGCAGCGATTGGCATGTTCCAGTAGGAAACACTGCTCCATCACTGCCTGCTTTGCGCCTCCCCAGTTTTCTCTCCTGCGCAACGCTGCGATGAGGGCCAGCGTCAACGCCGCCGCCAGTGTAAGCGTTAGCGCCCGCTGCTTCACATCTACACATGGTTCCCTTTAGCGGGAGATGGTGTAATTATTTTATTTCTCTCTCTATATATTTCTTGATATATGCACTCGTCCTCTCACCCATCATAGTTACTGCAATCCACGCCGGACAAATTGTCGCACGTGTTCTGGGATCGAAGCAGAGGATGATAAAGAGGAAGAGAGTGCGTGCCGCTTCATGATGTTCATGATTTCGTTCTCCTGTCGCGGACCAATGCTCGGACTCCACTGTGGAAAAATATAAAATCAGTCTTTTTCTTATCGCCTTGTTTGCTCCGCTCATTCGGTGTCAACTCTTCTAAATCATCGTCGAAATGAAAGTTTTCATAGTTAATTTTCCCAAGGAGGGATAGTCCGATTGATTTTTATTACTTGGTGTTCGGCACGGGTAGCAGACGGTCCTTCGGGAAATGCCGTGTTCTAAAATTCCGTAATCTCCTGGATCACCGAACGTCCTCCAAATCTACAGAGCACACACAATGATAGAAACATGAAGTGTCTCACATTTAAGTTCGTGTGGACTGCAGTAACAACGATAAGGAATCAAATCATCGACCATGAGAGCCACATAGTTAACGCAGTTTTTAGTGCTGGTAGTAGGGTCATTCCAGGAGAAACATCCCAGCTATTTTGGCGACCGTATCAAATATATACGAAAAAAAAATTCGTGCTGATTTCTCGTGTTGAATACTGCGGGGAGAAAAAGTTTGCGGTCGCGTGGGCGTCTTCCGAATTTTCATATTGTCGTCTGAGCGATGTTTGTCAGAAAATTAATTGTTGGAGTCTTGTTTCTCGTTTCAATACTAAATTTGGTTTACATATCAAGCAAAGGACGTTTGTGTAAAGTGTTTGAAGACCAATAATATTACTGCAGTTTTTCTGCCACATAATCCTCTCAAAATTTCGACAAAACATTCTATGTTTGTATTTGCGTGTTTCTATGTATGTTGTTTGCAATGCGCTATGTATAAATATTTGAGCAATCAGTACTTACTCAGGTGTATATTGTCTTTAAAAGTAATTTCAAACCACCTGCGCTTTCTCAATTTACGAGATAAATTCAAATGAGAGAAAATTTTCATTTTGGTTCTCACTGAGAGGCAAATTACATCACGGGATCCTCTAATGAAAAATCAGCTTTGTACCTCAGTCGAAATAAAAAAAATAATTATATTTGTATAGACACTTTTATCACGAAATTTTTTTATGTTAAGGAAGAAAATGGTTCTTGGAGTTTCACAATGGCGGACATCTTCCGCATTTGGTCATACGGCAGCTTCCTCGTTTGAGTTCCCCATTGCCCGTGATGGTAAAGAACGGCGTGGCCACCGCTGCCTGCAAAGATAAGTGCAAGTACACGGAATTGCAATCTCCTTCCGGAAACGTGTCCGGAATCTTTCGGGAGCCACAGAGGAAGTAGGATTGAGGGAAGGGGAGAATCGCGGGAAGTAAAGAAGGGGGCCAAGAGTACACCACAGTTCGGGGTACGGTACATTCGGAACAGCGTCAAAACCCGCAGATAGGATATTCTGTTCTGCGGGTATATTGGCCCCATTGTTTAGAGTAAGTATTGTGGAGATTATTACAATGTCGAATTATTCAAGTACGCTGGACTTCAGGAAACATGCGCGAAAAGAAAATTTTATTTACGAGAAAAATAAATGGGTCAAAAACAAATTATGCATACGGATTTGCACATAGCAAGGGCAGCTTTACTTCTCCATAAGTTCTCAAATTTCAGTTTTCTCTTTTTATATCCACTTCAGTTTACAAGTGCACCTTGCCATTTCTGCTTCCGCTCTCTGCTTACCGCCCTTTCAGTGTAAAATTCACTCCTGAATATATCTGTATACAATATACAAAGAATGTGTTTTTTTCGCATTACCGATGTATTTGTTTATTTTATTTATTTTTTAGTTATTTATTACTTTTTGAAGCAACCTATCCTACCCATCTTTGTTTTGTTGCCTGCATTTTTACCGTGATATGATGTATTTCCACCCTGCTAAAATCCCCAATGGGGATTGCAGTATCTGGAAACAAATAAATGAAAATAAATAAATAGCTATGTAAGGCCTCTGAAACATGTTCCGTGTGAAATGACCGCCGGCATCGCGGACATCATTCCCGGAATGCCAAAAACTCTTCACAATGCGGGAGTCTTTGTCATGCGAAGTAGTCAGCGAGGAGATTACTATGCCACACTGTGTGGCTTTGACCCAACCGTAAAAAAGTCATATTCACATCATTGTGTAAACTGAGCAGATGTGTGTGCGCAACGTGGACTCACTATGCACGTCGACCACGCTGTGATTCCTAAGGTATGCTATTCTGTAACTTAGGCACAAGTATCATAAAGCCTGTGTAACGTATGCTCTTCCATCAAACCAGTGACGCCAGTTTAATCGAACAGAAATGCACGCCGTGGCATTTTGGTGTACATTTCACAAGCGTTCGGTGATGTACTTTTCTGGGTTCGAGCATCGCTAGAGTATAGCCCCTGTGTCGTAGATGTGCATAAGTTAGGTTCCTTCCATTGTTATAAAAGTGGATAGCCAACATTTAAACCACATTTGACGTTAGATAAGCACCACCACCACAACTGGTATTACACAACCATCACCATAACTGCAGGCGTCCGTTTTTTCTTGTATGAAGCAAAAATACGAGAGCGCTGGATGCGGGACGTTGAACGTGTTCGGGCAAGTGAAATACTCTCGTATGAAAAAGTGTGACAATGTGGCTCTGCTGTTATTTGTTTGCGCAGCCCTGACGCAGAACCACGGAAAACTTGACTATGAAGCTCAGCAGAGTCTATGACCATGGTGCAACATGGAGTGAGCAGCTAGAGCCATACTCAAGACACGAGCAATAAGCATCACGCACACCGCGACGTCCCATAATCGGAATTCGTCGGCACCACACAGTATTGCGCAGGTACGTTTGAAAGTTGAATGTTAGGGTTTTAACAAGCAAATGCTAACACGTGCGTCATGCAATAGGAAAAATTCGGCACATCCCGTGACTCGTGGGAATCGGTGCCATGCGAAGCAGCCGGCGAGTAATTCTCTATGCGTAATTTTTTGGGCTTTGAGGTAAGTGTTCACGAGGTAGATCGACGTTACGTGCACTAGTTGTGTTCACATTGTGGGCTTACCAGGAACGTCCGTTACACTGGCGTTTACTGGTGTCTGCACTGGATAGCTCATGGTCTGACATAACGTCAGCACTCACGTT
Source organism: Rhipicephalus appendiculatus (assembly GCA_030522465.1). NCBI lineage: Eukaryota > Metazoa > Arthropoda > Arachnida > Ixodida > Ixodidae > Rhipicephalus > Rhipicephalus appendiculatus. The sequence continues at coordinate 758,151 of JALIZH010000134.1, forward strand.
AGAGCGCAGACGTCAGTACTATGGAAACGAAATACGCTTTATGGGGTGACGATGCGAATATTGCACTTAATTTTCGTTAGCTTACTTCCCAGGGGTCCAGCGACACTTGAATATAGTTTTATCAATCATAGCAACAAAATTTCACTGTTCATTAAACTGCTATGGAAGTGGAGTCAACATTGGAACCACAATCGACGCTAACCCCGCCTGAGGTCTGCGTCATAGGTTTACATATTTATTGCTGCGTTATAAAACGAGATAGCTAGCACTGCAACCATAATTGAAGTTGCACCGTCATTACGTCACCATAGTGTATTTTTCGAAAGCAGTTTCAAGCCCTGGCACGGCTCCGTGGTAGAATACCTGATTGCCACCCAGAACGTTTGGGTTCGATTCCTCCTGAGATGGTTATCTTTTTTATCTCTGCATTCGTGGGGTCTATGCTGCCGATGTCAGTCTCTCTTAACGCTCTCTCAATTAAGTTACTAATGTCTGTCTTTGCCGTACCGGGGCAGATAAAAACTGTCAATCACCTGTGGCGCATACCCCCGTACCGCGGCCCGTTGTATACTGGTATGTGCCACACTTGTCTGGAGGCAAGGTATTCACGACGTACCTGACAGGATTTTCACGTTATTCATGTCGCGACCAGCGAGTCATATTCCTCAGATTCTCTCACCCTCCCATAACACTTTTCGTCTACACCAAGTTAAAGAGGTGATCACGACAGCACCCAGACGCAGGACGCTAGATAGATAGATAGATAGATAGATAGATAGATAGATAGATAGATAGATAGATAGATAGATAGATAGATAGATAGATAGATAGATAGATAGATAGATAGATAGATAGATAGATAGATAGATAGATAGATAGATAGATAGATAGATAGATAGATAGATAGATAGATAGATAGATAGATAGATAGATAGATAGATAGATAGATAGCGGACACGCACATGTTCCCATTTTGAGTGTATAAAATAGGAAGGAACCAAAAAGAGCACATTCGACGATGCGTAATAAGACAGTTAAAAACACAGGAAGCGAGAGATGAAGCATCATTGCAACTAAAAAAGGCGAAAATCGCCGGGGTCATTGGCCGATAAGAAAGGGAGCTTTGTACCACTGCTCGTAAGATACGTAGCTAACTAAATTGATCATGTATGTTCTTCATCGCTTGGACATTACGTATATACCTAAATTTAACGCGTTTGGGCTAGTACGGGCGCCGCAGGGCTTGCCTCGAACTCTAAGTCGTTCGATGCTCGCTAGTACTTGCGAGTTACCGTGTGCCGAGACAAAAGCAACTGCTTTTCCCATTGCAACCGCAGTTCACTATGATGAGCTTCCCACTTTTCTAGAGCGCGGATGAGCGGTACAAGTTGTCCAGGTCATTGATTTTCAGAAAAGCGTCCCTCCACACACGCGAAAAAGAGGAAAGGGTCCATTGCGGCCTATGTAGTACATTCGTTTGCGGACGGCTCTCTTCGCACAACCCAAAGTTTCGACGAGGGCGCTGGTGGCGGTTCTTCTCGCAGCACCTCCTTGGCAGGGTCTGACGTCTATTTACCATCTCTAAAGCGTGGTTGGTTGCTGTGGGTCGTTACAATGCCTTTGGCAGCCTGTGTGTTGCCGTCATTAGTATCGCCAAGTATCAGAAACGGTGTGTCATTCTCTTGTTTAAGCGACACAAGGACTGTTCCAATAAAATTGATGGATGGATGGATGGATGAAGCGAGTATACGAATGAAAATTTTAGGTATGAACGCGATTGGCATGTTCCGAATATGCTTTTATTTTTTAATAAGAAAATTGTACGTGTCCTTAGCTCCACTTAGAAGACGCAATTTTTCCTCTGATGGCAACACTGTGTCGCATGTAGTTTTGGTAAACTTTAAGGACCCTTCATGTAAACTTGTGGACCTAGTGGACGCCCACGGTACGCCGCGACCTGGTTGTTATTGTCGGCTACGTCTAGTGCACGCAAACGAAGGGAGCGCAAGGACGCACACATCTTACGGTTTCCGGCCAGGTGACTTCTGACGTGACCGAACGCGCCGGTACAAGCGAGCGGCGAACGCATATTGTTAGTGCAGGCTCTAGAGGAAAAATTGAAGGACACTTTGTACAATCTAAGGTGTGTTCGGCGAAAGCGTGTGGCCGTTCCACTGACTATGCCATGTGGGTTCATGCGGAAGAGGAAGAAGAAGTTGAGGAGTGGCTGTGCTGCTTCGCTCGTCTTCTTGCAGTTTTTTCTATTTTATGTGCCTCATTACGTTTCCTCTTGCACACTGAACTTCTGAGCGTCGGACATGATCCCTGCAAGGGGTGCGGCGCCCCCGGGACTGCACCCGCCGAAGCCTCCTGAGCTTCAGCACTGTACCACGCCAGATCAAGCACAGCAGATGCAAGCGGCGGTAACCAGCATCAGGACAACCTCTGGCGCTGGATTCTGCTTCCAACGGCTCAAGTCAGAACTATACTCCCTCTTCTGCGAATCGATCGCTACCACCTGGCCAAGGCCCTCCCATGGGGACCGTCTCCTGCCTCGACGTCAATCTGCCTGAAGGTCAGGACGATGACTTTTCTGACATGTCAGAATCCTCTGCTACTGTTACATACATGGATGCTACCGCGCTTTCTTCCAATGGCTCGGAAAAACACGTTGATGTACCACCCGTCAAACGCTGCCGCGGATCGAAGAGGTCCCTCATAACACCTAACTCTCTGCCAGCAGAAAACACATCTAAGCCAAACTTGACCATCATATTCAAGCCAAAAAACCCTGAGCAAGTTATCACACGCTTCAACCCACTAGCATTGAAGGCAGCCTTTGAAGAAGCAGCTCCAGACGGTGTACTGCAGGTACGGCCAAATGAACGTATCAATCTCCTGGCTGTGGATACTCGTAATGCAGACGCTTCTGAACGTCTACTGAAAATCTCAAGCATTGCTGGAGTACTTGTACAAGCCTACGAGCCACGACCGAGCAACTGCGGAGTAGGCGTCATCAAGGGAGTTCCTGTAGACCTTGATCAAGCGGATATTCTCTCTGCCCTTCTTCAAAGAGCTCCCGTCAGATCTGTAAGGCGACTGGGAACGTCAGAAAACGTCCGCATTGTGTTTGCCACCGAAAGTGCTCCTGAGCACGTCATCTTAGGCTACACACGTTACCGAGTGTACAAGTACATTGAGGCTCCGAGACAGTGCACCAAGTGTCAGCGTTTTGGCCATGTTGCTGGTGCCTGCAGGTTACAGGCACGATGCTCACGCTGCGGGGGCAACCACGACCGATCTGCATGTGGAAATGAAGAGCCACAGTGTCCTAACTGCAGGAAAAAACGTGAATCTACGTCTACTCGCTGCCCCATTTTGCGCAAAGAGAAACGGATCCACAATTAAAAGGTCGAAAACAACGTTGGACACCAATTGGCAAAGGATGCTGTACGCCATCAACAGAAACCTCGAGGTGGTGGCCAAGCAATGATGCCCACAGCAGACAAAGGAACATCGGAAATCCTCCACGAATTGACGACACAAATGAGTTCCCGTCTCTACCGACATGCCCATCAGCTCCAACTCCTTACACACAAGGTGCTCAGGAGCGCACGTCTGGCCAGTCGAAAGATTCACGGGCCTCAACTTCGTGGCGTGGACCACGCGAATATGGCGTTCGACAAGATCATGGAAACATGTACTCATTACTCTCTGCACTTGTCGATGCTGTACGCAGTTTCCTCACTCCAATGTCCTCCCCGGTGGCTAAGTCCATACTGACACTGCTTGACTTTCTGTCTCCTGTTCTGGCACAATGGCGTTAACGGCCCAGCCGCCCAGTCTGAAGAACATTAGGGAAAAGGCAACAATATTTCAATGGAATGCCTACAGTCTCCGCAGTCGTCTCTCCGACTTCAGACACTTTGTATATAAGCACCGCTTTCCGGTGATCGCCATCTCAGAGTCCCGAGTGCGTACCGGTATTCGTCTCTCTGGATACACCATCACAGTTTCATCGACAGGAACAGATATCAGCAGAGTTCTCTTGGCGGTTCGCAATGATTTAGCTTTCAATGTTCACCGTATATCAGCCGATGTATCCAATGAATATGCTGCGGTGACAGTGAAGATGGACACATTAGTCTTTACGGTGGTTGCTGCATACATACCACCTCGTGCTACATTTGATGTGGACAGGCTGCAGGACATAATAGATGCAACACCTGGACCTCACATACTAACAGGGGACTTCAATGCACATCACCTAGCCTGGGGTGGCAGGAGGACTTCAGTCCGCGGTAGACGCCTTTTTGACATCGCACGTCGAAACAACCTGGCGATTCTTAATGATGGGCAGCCAACCTTCTTCAAGAATGACAAATGCAGCGCCCTAGATGTCACCATGATCTCTGCGCACCTCATGTCTACAGCGACCTGGTTTGCTGACATCGAAAGTCATGGCAGTGACCACGTGCCCACCTACATCTCCTTGGGCTGTCCTACGCGGAACACACAGCGAAGGGCGATTCGTTGCACTAACTGGGAGGAGTATAATACTGCAGTCGAAGATTCAGACCCATCTTAAATGACGTATGAAGAGTTTGTGGCTGCGCTAAATCGAGCAAAACAAAGCAGCACTAAACATCTAGAACCACCTCGAACTCATTCAACGGTCGACATTGAGTATGAGAGGCTCCGGGCAATTCGCCGCCGATCTGAAAGACGCGCTCGTAGGACACTGTCTGCAGATAACATTCGTGAAGCCAGGCGAATGCAAAAGCAAATGCAACGTCACCTGGACAAGCTAGACAGGAGGCAATGGCGGGCCTTCTGTTCCAAACTTGACCGGAGAAAGCCGCTGTCGAGAATATGGGGTATTGTCCGTAGCTTAAAAACCCCGCCGACCCAACTGCATCCCTTCAGTTCAGTTGCTCTGTCCCGTAACATCAGTGAGTTGGACATGGCGGAGGCTTTCTGCTCTAAGATCACTGCAGTAGCGGCGCTAGCAACTTTGCCTCGTGCAGCACGACAGGTTTCAACGACGCCGAGCACCACTGAGGCGGATGAACCTTTTTCGATCATGGAACTGCTTGTTGATTTGGCACTGGTGAACAAGGCGTCATCTCCTGGACCTGACTGTGTTAGCTACGCCGAGTTAGCCCATTTAGGCGACAAGGCGAAGATGCGTCTGCTTGCCATATTCAACGCCAGCTGGGAGAGTGGGCGTCTTGAACCTTGCTGGAAACGAGCTCGTGTCATTCCTATACTCAAGCCTGGCAAGTCTCCAACGGACCTTAACTCCTATCGTCCCATTGCTCTTCTCAGTTGCGTAGGCAAACTTATGGAGAAGATGGTATTGACACGCCTGGACTGGTTGCTCATGAACAAGAATGCTTACCCTCCACAAATGTCAGGATTTAGAAAGGGCCGCAGCAGCATCGCAATGTTATTAGTCTCATTAACTGCGTAAAACTCAACAAAGCTGCAGGCAACATCACTATCGGCGTATTCCTCGACATCAAGGGAGCGTTCGATAACGTAACTCACGAGTCCATCCTCTACGCGCTGAAGTCTTTTGGAGCAGGAGGTCGTATGTACCGCTGGATATCGGACTACCTCACAGATCGGTCAGTCTACATGTCCACAACAGAAGGTGACACAGCCCCGCACACAGTGCATAGAGGAGTTCCACAGGGTGGTGTCCTAAGTCAAACTTTGTTCAACATCTCTCTCATTGGACTAGAGAAGTGCATCCCGGCATCGGTTGAAGTCTCTCTATATGCAGATGACATTTGTATATGGAGCAGTGATCGCAACAGACGTGTCCTACGAGCACGATTACAGAAAGCTCTAAATTCAATCGAAAAATTCCTACTCGCGCGAGGCCTAACGATGTCACCAGAAAAATGTGCCGCCGTTGCTTTTACGAGGCGTGACGTCTCGCGCTATACTTTAAAGGTAGCGCATTCTCCCATTCGGTACGTGACAACTCATAAGTTTCTGGGAGTAACCATCGACCGGCTAATCACGTGGACGCCCCACGTTCGGATATTAAAGGAAAAATTGGCGTCATACGCGAGCATCTTCCGCTTGTTATCAAGCAACGCCGGTGGCTGCTCTGTTAATGCCATGCTGCGAATGTACACGGCTCTCTGCGAAGGTCTTTTACGTTACAGCATTCCTGCGTTACATGGCATTTCCCGAACCAATACACAAGCACTGACCGGAGCTCAAGCGAAAGCCCAGAGGGTGTGCCTTGGCCTGCCAAAGAATACATCAAGTATCGGAACCCTTGCCGAAAGCAGGCGCCTATCAGCTCCCGTGCTTCTGCAGCAGGAGTTTCTTCGAGTCAACTTGCGTTATGCCACCAGAGTGCCGGGTCATCCGCTTGCTTCAGACAGTGATCCTGTGGTGCGGAGCTTGCTCTCGCAGCATTATCAAAGTGCTTCAATGCCTGCGGAGCCACCGTGGAAAATGCCTTCATGGTTAATAGTGACCTCCGTGCCTGAGTTCAAGAAAAAGAGACGTACACCCGGACCAGCACTAACGTACTTCACTTTACAGCACATGGAAAATAGGTACAGAGCTCACCGACATATTTACACTGACGGCTCTGTCACGTCTAGATCATCCGCCATTGGTGTTTGGATTCCATCTGCCAATATCACCATCTCTGCCACTCTCAGTCACTGCACCTCATCTACAGCCACTGAACTGGCTGCACTACGGGCTGCTTTTAACTACATTGTTGACCAGACAGCTGAGTCTTGGGTCATCTTTACCGACTCAAGAGCGGCGTTGCAGTCTTTGAAGTCTCCACGTACGCAGGACCAGCTCGTCATGGACATCAAACACTTATGCAACAAAGCCTGCGACCTCCATCACCGCATTGTTCTGCAGTGGATACCTGGCCACTGCAGAATACAAGGTAACGCCCGGGCTGATGATGCTGCCAAAGCTGGACATGACGCCTCGAGAACAGTCGTCGATATCCCTTTCTCGAGAAAAGACGCTGCGACACTCGCATCGGCACACGCTTGGCGCCTCCAGCGATCCCTCTGGACAGACGCTAGTCACCAGTATCGGCCACTCTACACGATCGACCCATCGTGCGCCTTCGGTATGCCGCGAGACCTTAAGAGACAAGAGGAAACTTGCTTGCACCGCATCAGATTGAACGTGGCATACACCAATTACTTTAGGCACAAGATAGGACTGTCTGACTCACCATTGTGTCTGCGATGTGACGTCCCAGAGGACCTCAATCATGTCCTCTGTGAATGCAGGCTATACGCATCAGAGAGACAGTGTATGAAGGTGGCCTTGAAACTTCAACGGGACTCGAACTTGGAGTTAAAACACATTCTGGGCCCATGGCAAACCAGCTCCAGTGCGTTACGCGCCATGAAAGCGCTGCTAACTTTCTTGCGGGCCACGAGCCTGAATGAAACTTTGTAAATAGTGTAGTCTACGTGTGTGTGGCTGTATGTGTTATGTGTCTATCAGTGTATATATCATAATCATCACCCTGCCCCTGGAGCAGCATGTCAGGCGAAAAGCCAGACAAACCTCTCCAGCTATTCATTAAAATATTTCTCTCTATGCCATGTCTTTTTTAGATGTGAAGCATCTTATGGCGAAGCTTAATCCGGTGGTGGTGGTGGTGTGCCGGCGTGACCACCCTTACTGCGCATGCGCAAACTTTTCAAAAAAAAAAATAAAAATTCTCCTCTCCCCCTCTCTCTCCTCAAGGCATCCCTCCCCGCGGCAACCACACCCTCACTGCGCATGCGCCTCCCCTCCTCTCTCTCCTCCCACGTTCCCCCCCCTCTCTCCTCTAGGCATCCCTGCCCGCGGCGTCCATACTCCCACTGCGCATGCGCGTCCCCCCTCCCTCTCTCTCTCGTCTCCTACGCTCCCCCCCTCTCTCGCCTCGCGACGCCGACGCAGGCAGCGTCTGCTAGCGAGTTTCTTGGTTGAAAAAACCGACTGCTCGCGCTGCACAACCGTTCACTGGCCACCCCGTATATATGGCACTGGATCTTGACCTCCAAGGTTTTGCCGGTGAGAGATTTCTCCTGTGCGTTGTTGAACAATAAAAATTCGCAGCGTGCGCGTTAACTAAAAGCGGACTGCGGGTCTCTGTGTCCAGTCGGAGTCTTCAGTCTCTCATCGCCCATTAATAGCGATTGGCATGTTCCAGTAGGAAACACCGCTCCATCACTGCGTGCTTTGCACCTCCCCAGTTTTCTGTCCTGCGCAACGCTGCGATGAGCACCAGTGTCAACGCCACCGCCAATGTAAGCGTTAGCGCCCGCTGCTTCACATCTACACATGGTTCCCTTTAGCGGGAGATGGTGTAATTTTTCTTTAACACTCTCAGTGGGATAACACACAAAGCGAATGTGTGCGTGTTTTCTTTTTTAATTTTTTACCGCGAGTCGCAGCGAGACGCGAGACTAATCTTCCTCCGTTCGCATGCGTTAGTATTTTCTCGCGCTTTGTGCGTCGTGCAAACATCATAGCGTTCCAGCGCTTAAATTGACGGGCCCTTTGTAAATTCGAAGGTGTATTTCGTGAACGCCTGTGTCCATTGAGACGGCGTCGGTCAGAATGATTGCAAACGCTGGGCACAGCGAAGCTACGCAAGCAAAGAGCGAGCGCTGTATGGCTGGTTCACGGTAGCGGCACGGCGGCTCGCCGTTTGACGTTTGCCGTTCTCAGGCCGCCGTGCGCGGGCTGTTTCGTTCGCGCACGTCTGCCGTTCTTTGCCGTTCGGAGAATAGGTCCGAGACCCATTTTCGTGCCGTTTTCCGTTTGCCGGAGAACGACGCAGCCAATCAGCGGCGGAGGAGCGGTTGCCATGACTACGGCGCGCCGCGTCGTCTGCTTCTCCCGCTTCGCGGGAAAAGCAGACGAGCCGCTGAGCGGCTTGCATTACGCTACGCGTTTCTGGCCTTTATTTGAGGTATCGAGTTTCCAATGGAAGAATTTCTTGAAACCGTAAGACACTACAGTTTCTTGCATGACAAGAAAACACCCGAGTACAAAGACACGGAGCTGAAAATGAACCGGTGGACCATCATCGGGGTGGAATTCGGCATCACAGGTAAGGAAGCAAACATCGTTCTCGCTACGAAAGCGCATGCACGCCGGCTGAGACAATGCAGGGCACCAAGCGATGATGAAATTCAGGAATGCGAGGGATCGCTGGAGAAAGATCGTCGTCGAAAAAGAACGAGCCACACGAAGCGGCGCAGGGGGGCAGCGTGGGGAAGAAAACGAGCCGGCGCCGCAGCAGCAGGAAACACACCGAAATGAGCGCAATCACAGTCAACACAACGTCTTCGGTGTCGTTGAGATGCATGTTTAGCTTCCAGCGAACAATGCACACTTTTGCACGGCAGAAAAACGGTCCGCGTCGATCGTGGCGTCGATTCACAGCCCACCTCATGCGCACATCGTGAATTCTCGTCGTCTCACCAGGTCTCACGTTCGTGCGAGATTGCGTCGCGTCACGTGATCGTATCGCCGGCGAAGTTTGCCGTGCACTTTGAACAGCTCTCGCGCGGGCGGCGGCGGCCGACGGTCTACGGCACCGTGCCGTTCCGGCAGGCTTGCCGCCACCGTGAACCAGGCATTAGAGTCCGACGCGAGACGCGTCCGTTTGCGCATCCTGGCGGCCACCTGGCTCCGTGCCAGAGCTCGGATGGACGGGACGGACGGACATGGACGGACGGACGGACGGACAGACGGACGGACACCGGACGGACGGTCGGACGGACAGACGGACGGACACCGGACGGACGGACAGACGGACGGACGGACGGACAGACGGACGGACGGACGGACGGACAGACAGACAGACAGACAGACGGACGGACGGACGGACGGACGGACGACGGACGGACGGACAGACAGACGGACGGACGGACACCGGACGGACGGACGGACACCGGACGGACGGATGGATGGACGGACACCGGACGGACGGACGGACGGACGGACAGACGGATGGACGGACACCGGACGGACGGACACTGGACGGACGAACGGACGGACGGACGGACACCGGACGGACGGACGCCGGACGCCGGACGGACACCGGGCGGACACCGGACGGACGTGAGCATGAGACATTAAAGGCTTTCGCCTTAAAAGCTCCACTTATGTTCCAGACATTAGTCTCCGACCACAAGGGCGCCGCCATTGCAGCCAATACCCTACCATGCTCGCCTCACCATCCCTTGAGATGCGTATTCGGTGTCCCGTATGTCGTGTCCGTGTGTAGTGTATGTGGTGTCAACATATGTGCTGTCCAGGTATATCTTTACAACTCCAGCTACCGTAACAGTTAAATGTTGATTATGGGCGTTGGTCGTCGCGACGGAGATGCGCCGCTAGGCCCAAACACGAATAGACATTCTCCTAGCTCGCATATATCAATACACTATAAACAACCAACTACTTCTGTGAAGACACGTTTCACTTTCGTGTTTTACCTAGTTCCTATGACGGAGGGGCCTTGGGGTCAGCCATGTTTTTGTAGTACTTGTAGAGCGAATAGTGGAGTCTGGGAGCATATATCGATACCAACAATGAAGATGAACCATCATAAGAGTGCCAATACCGAATTTCTTTGTCCTGTGATGATTTAGCCGTACGTTTAGTAAAAATTAGAGCGCCTGAATTTGAAACGTACGGTAAATACGTTTTTGAGCAACGTGTCTAGTTCGAAATTTCAACATTCTTCTGATATCATAATATGTCACCTGCTCCACGTGGGTGGTCACCTGACGATATGTACGGCAGCCGCTTAGAGAGTCGAACGTTACAAATTCGCTGAAACCTTTTCTGATTAGTCAAGAGGAGGAAAAAGAATCTAGCGCAACGAAACGGAAATGACGGCGTTGCAATCGCGTACCAGGCGAAGTGCGCGAGTTTAACTGGTTCATATGATGGAGGGCATCGCTTACGCGTGAGGATTCAGCAAATTTGGGAGTCGTTCAAAATGACCATTGTCCCAAATGCGGCAGAAGGGAGACGGCACAACACGCTATGTTTGAGTGATCGGTGGCGAAAGATGTCTGGCACATGGTGCATGTGTCTGGCACTTGGTGCAGACCCGGGAGGAAGATGCCCGGGTCTCCGGGGCCTGCAAAGGCCGGTCGCAACAATTGGTGGCAGCGGTGGGATACCACGACCTGTATCTCGAGCTGCGACACCCCGGGTCGCAACGCTGGAGAGTCATTCTCGATGTGTCCCCCTTAGTGGACTGTCCATTTCGACCGCAGCTGATTGGCTTAAGTTCGGCGACCAGCACGTCCCCTGTTTCCGGTTCTTTTTCCGCAACATCATTTTGATGTCGCGAGGCTTCCACAGCTCTCGACACTAATCACAGGGACGGAATACGCTGCAACACAACGAACGCAGCGTCCAGACATCCACTTTTGGGCGTACATCTCGGAGGCCGTGCATAAATTCTTATCGCGTAAGTCATCGAGTTAGGTTTAATGCGGCCGCCCATCTAACGCATCTGGAAGGTGGGCACGCATTCCCTGCATCGTTCTCAGTCATCTAGGACGCATTCATATGTAAGTTCAGACTATACGAGCTCCTGTTCCTGTAAATTTCGCCCACTTTCTTCTTACGCTGGGAATGTGCTGGCGGGTTCGGTGCATCTGTTTCTGTTTCCCCCGAATCTGCTTCGACCTTCCGGGGGAAACAGATTTTTTCTTTTTTCAAAATTCAGCGGACGAATTTCTCTCCCCATCAACTCTTGAATCTTGAATCTACCCCCACGCCCCCCTCCCTCGCCGCGAGGCTGCGGACGCGATGAACTCCGCGCCGTTGACCCGCCGCCGCCGCCGATTTTAGGACCAGCACACAGGTCTACGGGGAAGAGAACAGGTGGTTGGAAGTGTTTCTTCGCGCGATCTCTGCATTGTTTTTTTTTTTTTTTTGCTTAGCGTTGAAGTTTTTCGTTCTCTTAACTGCATATCTGTCTGCGAAGAAGGATTGCAAAAACAGGCTATACTCTTATGGTCTTGACCAATATAGGGAGGTTCTTCTGCGCAGAGATGGAAAAAGAGCAGACGACAAGAATAGAACAGACGGTCAACTAACTCTTGCGTCGCCACCATCCCGTCTCGTGACCCACATACACGAAGGCAACATCGTCCGAGGACCGTTGCCATGGCGACCGTACTCGAGGTGAATCTGTCTTTTGCATCTCCCGGGCGCATTCGGGAAACGATCTTGATCTTTTCACCACGAGCGGGCGGGTTGATCCCGGGTTCTAATGAAACCGGCGCGGTAATGAAACACTTGGTGGGGCAGAACTGAGCCTGACCACGGCACCGCGCTTGCTTCTCCAGTTTTGCCGTCTAGCCAAACTCCCTATTGAATGATGAGTTGAATTGTCATTAAGCGCCATCTCTGTTTTGCATTTTGTTTTTTACTTTTTTGCTTATTTTGCCCTTACGCTTGTAGTAGTTCTCTAGCTGGGTCACCCGTTCCTCCGTCTTGATATGCATATAGTCCGTAAATAATAATATACCGCAATCGTTCCTTAAAGGGACACTAGAGCGAAATTTAAGTTGAGTTAGATTGGAAAATTGGGCTTCTGTGAGAACAAATTCACAATTTCACGGGTGAACGGAGCATCTGCAAGCGAGAGAGTGACAAAATTGAAAAATTGGAGTTGCTTCCTGTGTTAATTGCGCTCTGTGGGTGCCTCAGTAGATGACGTCAGATCATATATTTTCAGCTGTGGCGTAGGCAAAGATTTTTTTCGGGGTGTGGGGGAAGTGATATTGCTTATTTTAGTCAATTCTAAAATCAAGTGAACATTTTATGTCAAAAGGCTCACATGTACAGGTGGAAAGGTTAAAGAGAAGCGGTTTTCGGACTCTCTGATTGCATCTATTGCGAAAAAAAAAAAACGATACGCCACACATCAGGAAAAAAAAAATCCACGCATATCCACGGTGTCAATGATGATGAGTGGGCGAAGCTCCGGAGGTTCATCGGTAAAAACCGTGAATCTTTCGGGAATCTTGCCCAGTACATCATCAAAGACGTGACAAACACTGTGTGTATATATTAAGAATTTTTATTTATTCGTGAGCCGTGATTTTCCGTTTTCGTACTGGATTTTCCGTTTTCGTTTTCGACGGCTTTATGGTCGGTGAAGTGGAGGGATAGGGGTTCTTGGATGGGTCGTAGTGGGAAGTTTGCAAAGACGACATGGATGCAGGTTCCTCGGATGGTTGTGGGTTGCATGTGGGTTGTGAGTTGCATGTGGGTCGATCACTAGATGGCACCGCAGCGCAATCTAGTGATCATTCTGAGACATAGAGGTGGCTACGACAACGACGACGACGCAGGATTAGCCTACGCTTTAAGGAGCTTGGCCCCTAAAAGGTGAATGTAGAAGCCGAAAAACAAAAAGAAGTGACCAGTGGTGAACTCTACGTACATACGTTGTCACATAGACTTAGAAAAAGATAGCATACAGACATGATGTACGGTACTCGCGGATTGAAACAAGGACAATTTAGGGATAATGAACGTACAGGGGGGGGGGGGGTCAAAAGTTCCCAGGCCACGCTGCCATAGGATAACATGGGATAGTGGCTTGGGAACTTTTGACCAGCACTGTACATTCTTTCGTTTCCACCGTCTTCAGTTTGGCTTATATCGTCGTAATTTGGACTGGAACACGTAGATTGGAGACAATACTATCTTTAGAGACCAGATTCCTCCTGATATCGCGCGGTTATCTCGAGAAATCTCGCATACCAGTCGTTATAGCAAAAAATGTGATGTCGCGCTTTGAACCTGTGAGTGCTGTACCTCTTCTGTTTCCAGCACTTAAAAAACTGATAAGTTTCGTAGGAAAATAAACCGTGAAATAAAACCATGGCGTGGAAGGGATATCAAATAAAACATGCGCAGAGGTTTGTCGAGCGTGACGCCGAAGTGTACAGTATTTTCCAATAACTTCCGCAAAGCAATATGCAGGACAAACTTCGACATGTGTGAACACCACATTCAGAAAGGATCGATACAATAGCGAACAAATGACGTATCCAGAGAATCTAGCTAAACACTGTAATCAATGCTGATGCGCGCCCCTCAATTGGCTAAAACAAAAACCGTGAAACACGTAAAAACGACACGAAATTTGATTGTGAAGCAGCTATCATGGTTTCTCCGGGTGAAGAAAATTGCGTCAGTATGCCGTCCATATATTATCATTTCGAGAAGTGAATCCGGTGGTAAAAACGCAAAGAGGCAGATGTTCGTGTAGCCGAGGGTGGTGTATTTTTATCGCTTTTACGTGCGTCGTGTTCTCGACAGATATGTGATCAATGGACCAAATCAAAAATATGAAGGTTTGCCTTAGTCCCGTAAGCATTTGTCCGCCTCTGTGTCTTCTTGGTTGTCATTGGTTCAAACATCCGCATATTCCAAAATTCGATATGAACGAATAAGCCCCACTCGTCGCCTTACAGACGACGATAAACTCGAACGTCGGTAAAATATCAATCTAACCGGCAAACGAAACGATGATGTCGTAACGCTGGTTCATGGAAACAAAACTGGACGTCCTCTTTTTTATTTTTTCACGCTTCAATCATTCGTCAGGAAGAGAGGGCATTGAACTCTTTCGGCGAAGTCTTCTTCGGAGTCGAGACCCTCAGGCGCCGCGGTTGCGGGGTCGCGACCACCATGTCAGCGCTCGCACTTTGCTTTGCTTCTCTTGGTTTTCTCGAGTTCTATGTTTGTTTGTTTAGAGTAACCGTTTGCTCATCTCTGGTCGGTTTGCTTTTAGCGTCGCGACATGTATGCTTCTCTCTCTATCTCTCTTTGTTTCTCCTTGAAGACTGGTAGCTGCGCTTACTGCACTGTCTCTGTGGATAGTCTCGCATGAGCCCCTTTTAACGACAACGTCCCTCGACGCGTCTTTCCCTCCCAGCTCGCTTCACAAGCTGCGGCTAGACGAGACAAGAAGTGGTGTTTCATGCATATCACAGGGAGTCGCGTTCCCATCTCTGTTGTCTTCAGTCGAATGTGAACAAAACTTTTACCTTTCTTGCCTGTTTTTTTCTGCTGCTTTTTTTTTTTACAGGCGTTGCCCTTGCTTTTGTAATCATTGCTTCCGTCGGCAGAGCCAGTCCCGACAAGCTTGAATTAACGAGGTTCTTTTTTCCTTCTGTTTATCTCGTTTTTTATGTTTCTTTTAACCTGTCGCCAAGCCGCCTTTGTCGTTACTTCCTTTTGAGAATGAGAGATGCCGGAAGTTACCCAAACCGGAAGCAAATAGGGAGCCCCCCTATTTCAGCTCGTCTCAGTTGTGCTTCCTTCCGCTTTAGTGACGCATAAATTATGTCAGTGAGCGGCTGCTCTGGTTGAATGGTGCTGAGTGGGAAAGCATGGAAGACACAATTAATTTTATTTTTGTCGACGGTAGATAATGGAACGGGTTTGGTTTCATAGATGCGGCGTCCTTGGGACGCCTCTTGCAGTGGATGGATGGATAGGATAAACTATATTGGGTCCTTAGGAACGTGCGCTAGCACGTTGCGGGCCGCTCTCACCTCGGAACAGAAAGGACCCAGTCTCTCTGCTGCGTTGCGGCAACGTTGGACTGCCCTATAACTGTTGTTCGAGTCCGGAGCTGGTAATAGCAGCCTCCCATTTGGACAGGCGTGATGACTTCACCACAGCGTAACGCGGTGCACCGCCAGACCATGTGTTCCAAGTTAGCTATATCCTCCGCATAAGGAACATCTATTTGTTGGCTGTACTTTAGGATATATCTTGTGCAATAGCGCAATGATAGGGTATGCCCCGACCTGAAGTAGCCTGAGTGTCCAGAGTCTGAGGTCTGCTTAATATTCTGTATGGTGGAGAGTATTGTCTGCGCGCCAGGTAAAAACGTTTTGTCAGTTTCTTATACCAGGTGGGAGGGTCCCGATTCTCCCAAACCTCCGCGCCGTGCGCCCCCGGTAGCTACGCGGTTTACTAGTCCTCGCGCAGCTATGTGGGATGGCTCGTTGAGATTCGGCGGGGCTCTCTCAATCCGTCCCATGAGCTGGGAACCAAACGAGTTTGTGTGGCTCAATCTCCTTGTCCCGAAGATTCGCAAAGCCGGTTCCGAGATGGTGCCCTTAGCAAATGATCTGACCGCCGATCTCGAGTCGCTGTATATTGTGGACCTCCTGTTGTCCAGCAGGGCCAACGCAGTCGCCACTTGCTCCGCTATTTCAGCCACCGTCGTCCGGACCGTTGTCGAGTTTGTGATTCTGCCCTCGTGGTTGATGCTCATTGCCGCCCACACCTTCCCCTTTGGGATACCGGGACGCATCGATGAAGCAACAGTCCCAGGCGTGTTCTTGAGCCCTTTCTCCTACCCTCGTTGTGTAGTGGTGGCGGTGAAACTTTATTGCCCGAAAAGGGGTCCTAAAGGACACTCGGCTAGGCGCCGGATGCAGAGGGCACCTCCCACGTCGGGACAGAAAGCCCGCTCTCCGCCGCCTGGCGGGCCTCCTGGACAGCCCGAAGTTGGTTTGCTAGTGAAGCACTTCTTAGCACTTTGGCCCACTGTTCCTTGTTCTTGGCGTAAGTGTCCTCGAAGCACAACCACATAACATATGGGTCAAATTTACGCGTTCACGACACTGTTCACATGTTGTCCGTTGTAGTCTGGGTCGATATGCTTCATGCGCCAGGGGAGTTGGGGTATGTGTTTTCGGGGTGGACATTTCGCGGGAGATGGGGACAAAGGTGATTTGTTCTCGCAGTTGACGAGGAATGCTGCAGAAGCGAACTCCATTTCCGTCGGTAGGAATACCCAACTCGTGCAGGATGTTCCTACCGGAGCGTGTGGTAAATAGCCTAGCTAATTGCGCCCCCCTCCTCTGTCTCCGCAATTTCTTCAAGCGTGTTGTGCATGCCGAGACGCAGCAGTCTGTCCGAGCTTAGCTTGTGTACATGGGGAGCCCGGGAGCTCTCTCGATGGCCTTCCTGATTAACGTATTGAGCTTGTCACGCTCCGACCTCTGAGAGTTGCGAATGGCTGCAACATAGGTAAAATTACAGATCACAAAGGCGTGCACCAGCCTTACGAGGTTGTCTTCTCCAAGTCCCTGTTGCCGATTGGCAACCCTTCTTATCAATCTGTTAGCATTGTCAGTTTTTATGGCGTGTCTCGTTACCGTCAGGGTTATTTCAGCCACTCGATTCGATGGTCATACCCAGAACCCGGAGGGAGTTCCACCCTGGGGAGGAAGCAGACCCTCACCTGTCCTGAAGAATGATGCTGACGTCCTCTAATGGCTTCAACCCTCTCGGTTTGGGCCCCCTGCGTTTGGGCATGTACAGAAGCAGTTCCGATTTCCGCGACGACCACCGAAGACCAGTCGGTTTTAGGTAGTTCTCCGTGACCTCACTAGCACCGTGTAGCACAGCTTCTATTTGTCCATCGCTGCCTGCCAGTACACCATATGGCGATGTCGTCTGCATAGACAGTATGATTAATGCCATCGACTTCGGAGAGTCTGTTTCTTGCGACTTATAAATTAATGCATATTTTCCGCTGGCGCCTTTAAATTTGTCCACCTGGTTCCTTTGATTTCATTGTAGTCGTAAGAAACCGGTGAGTTAGCTGATAAGCTTGCGGCGCTCACCAATCATTACGACGACTTCACTCGTGCGTGCCATCGTAGTCTTCTTTTATATATATATATATATATATATATATATATATATATATATATATATATATATATATATATATATATATATATATATATATATATATATATATATATATAATTTTGACGTCTGCGCCCGTTTATCGGCTGTTGCTTTGCTTCATTTCATTGTTTCTTTTTGTTTTAGTTTTCATTTAGAATTATGTCTCGAAAACCTTGACGCGGCCACTACGCCAAAGCTGATAAGGCGAGCAGGAATGACATCACCACTTTCAATATAAACGAAGTCTTTTCAAAGTGCTTTTATTTAAACATCACATAATAATGCACGCTTCGAACGCAGTTTAACAACAACAACAATAACCACAGCAGTGTAATAATAATAATAATAATAATAATAATAATAATAATAATAATAATAATAACAACAACAACAACAACAACAGCAACCACAGCGATATCTTGGGTTTTACGTCCACAACCACGATACGATTAGTACAAGCCACACAGTAGTGGAGGGCTCCGGAAATATCGTCCACCTGGTGTTCTTTAACGCGCACCTTTATCTAAGTACACGGGCGTCTAGTAGTTGCATCCATCGAAATGCAACCGCCGTGGCCGGAATTGAACCCACGACATTCGGGTCCACAGGCAAGCATCGCATCTTGCTTATTTTTATATATGTAAAGTTATCAGCATCATAGATTGGGTATTATAACCAAGCTGCAACTTACACAGTCGCTAAAAAGCAGGCTAAAAACAGAATTCTAGTAATATTTTTGCCGTCAACATTATGTGCTGCAGACCGTCAACATTTTTGGAAAGAATTCTTGAACTGCGCAACCATGTTGGCGAAAACAATTAAAATGACTTTTAATTGGTTGCGTAAGAAATTGCCTTGTGACATTTAAGTATCAGTTATCAGGTGTATCTGATCAAAAAAGGTCAATTTTTATTGATATCATATAGCTATCAATAATTAACTCTACGGGCATTCCGTATTGCTGCGGTGAAAAACTGTACTGCAAGAGCTGGAGACTGATTACACATACCTCAAATTTTCTGAAACTTCTAGACGACAAAATAGAAACAACTTTTGACTGTTATTCTGACTGCGATTTCGCTACATAGCGAGCTGCGACTCAGTGCCTTAAGGTCACCGGCAGTGCTATCTCAGTAATTGTTTCGTTATTTCGAACGAATTGCCGAACCCGGAAGCAGAAAGACTTGATGGTGCGCACGTAATCAGATCCATTGCGTTCTGGCGGCAACGGGACCATTAATTAGGCAGCGCGTCACTTGCCCTCCCTGAATATCTCTCTTTCCCGTGTTCTGCTGACCGAGTTCTCTCGTCCCAGCAGAACACTCAAAAGAGAAAAAAAAATCAGAACAGAAAAAGAAAGCCTCGTACGATTGCATCGCGTTTAGTGTGCTCAAGCCTATCATCGGGACCCTTTTCAAAACAGTTTGTTCGGGACACTTTTAATTCTCCAGTTCAACCAGGATGGGTCGCGAAGGCGGGAAAACGAATTTTGCAGGAACGCTGTTGCAGAGGGTGTTGAGCTGTGCCGGCCTTTGTTTAATTCCATCCCACGAGCGGCGAACAGATTAGAGGATTTCCCTATAGGAAGAGTGTCGAAACACCGGCTCGAATAAATGAAAACAATGACAAAGTCGATTAAAATGGTAAATTTTCAATTTCACGCATGCCCAAACGTGCTATAAGCATCCTGAATCATTAATGTAGACACAACCAATCAAACCAGCAGATTAATAAGTCAAATAGAGCATAAGAGGACATCATATGTTGGTATTAACTGTAGTGTAGTAATTACTAAAGTTGTACTCACAATGCTGAGTTTGCTGTGTCACTGTGATGAGAACGCACAGTGGGGAATTCATTCTCGCTGTGCTCCGGCAGTCTTTGTGAGGATCTACGCAAGCTTGTTTGACACACCCCCACACGAGACGACGTTCTTTTTTTTTTCAAAGTCAATAAGCCACTTGGTAGTTTGCGCTCGTGCCCTTGTGTCCTGTATTTTATTCGTCTTGCGTCACTGTGAAGTAAGTGCACTTTCGAAGATGAATCACAAGTTTGCAGAACTGCTGACTGATTCATTGTTCCTGTTGGTATGCAGTCTCATTACTTTTCAGGGCCAAACGTTTTTGGATCCTAAGCGAGCACACGGTGTTCAACATCGTGCAACAGGTTGCAGTCGTTAGACAACGCTCATCCCGTGTCATCTTTTTCTGTGTGTCATCATTGCTTTTGCGCTGGTTTTTCAAGTATATTGATTCCAACTCACCCAAATTTCTACCTCACTGAAAGAAGGAGGTTTTATCTAGAGTCTGACGAAGTTTTGACTCCTTACTGCGGTTTGCAGACAACGAGCGAAAAGAGAGAACAGAAATCTCGTTAGGGAAAGCAGCCGGGAGGCTTAAACATAGCGTGTTTCCTTATCTATTCTTACTTGAAAAATCTGAGCCTTCTAATGCTTTTATCGCATCAAAGCGGATGACACGGAAACTGCATTCTCCTTTTAAGGAAAGACTCGCAAAGTGGCGCGGAAACCATGGAAGCTATACAGGGCCAACCACGTCTGCGGAAAAGAACTCGCCGTTTACATTCCATGCAAAGACAGTCTAGTTGTCAGAAGGTCTGGACACTTGAATCAGCTTCGAGTTCGCGAAAGAAATGTGAGAATCCCCAATTCCATTATTGTGTCTTCCGTATTTAAAATAACAAAGAACAGTCAGCCGCTCAAATGAATTTCCCCAGAAGCTTTCACTTTTATATTAGTGGTCTTTGGTGGAAAATATGGGCGAACCAGTACTAGACGAAGAAAACAGGTCCATGCAATAAATTCTTATGCCCTTCCTCTATTGGTAAGGGCCGACATGTTAAGCTTGGTATGTGAGTGCCTTACCTGCTATTTCTCTTTACTTTTTTTTATTTCTTGCTATCGCAATGCGCAAGCAATGATCCCTCTTAACTTTTTCCTTCTTCCACGCCTAGAAGTGCACCTCTACCCACGCGCTTAGCAGCGCAGCACTTCGATGGCTAAAAGTAACAATGGCTGCCATACGTGAAACAATGAAATGCAACAATGAAAAAAAATTGGAGAAGTCTACACTAGCCGTGTAAAGCTTAAGAAACAGCGAATATGGTCGATCTTATTGGTTCAACGTGGCCTTCTTGGATGATGCTAGTACGTTCTTTGGCGTAGACAGAGTAGCTTCGTACCATAGCCTCTCACAGACCATGCAAGAATGTCCAACCTCTAGCGCCAGAAACTACCGTGCAAATCTGGCTGTGGCGCATCCGGTACAAGCGCAAGCCTTTCGTGGCTGATACTTGGCTTATGCCACGCCGGGCAAACTGGGTGCGAAGGCTGCACCGGCTGTCTCCATTGATGGGTGTGGCTCGGCGTCGGCTGCTCCTCGGAGCGTGCGCGGCTAGGCGAGGTTAGTCTCACGTGGTGCGCAGTTGTGGCTAGGCGACGGCATAGAGGCGACGGCACGGATAATTTTTTGCGGACGGTGGACGTTTTACTTCGAGCGTTAAGAGATTCGCTCTTAAAAGATTAGGCAAGGCAGAAAGAGAAACGAAGACAGCAACAGAGAAATTCAGTGAAATAGAGGTGAAGTAATAGAGAGAGAGGGAGAGCTCGCGCCACTACGGGCAAACTCGGCGCGGCGGCTGCGCAGACTGTCTCCGTCTGTGGGCGTGCCTTGGTGGCGGCTGCCCCTCGACTCGGCGCATGCGCGGCTAGGCTTGGTATGTGAGTGCCTTACCTGCTATTTCTCTATAATTTTTTTATTTCTTGCTATCGCAATGCGCAAGCAAAGCTGTGGTTATTGATAAGCAACTGCATGGAGGTTTTTTTGTAGCCACCCGACGTTTCACCTCGAGCCTTAAGAGCTTCGCTCTTAAAAAGCAGCAATCAAATGTGGCAACTTGAAATGACAAGTGACATCGATTAAAAATCAGATTGCCATTTCAGAAACGGCTGACCACCGATGAGCCCATCGTAAGGTCTGGCGTCGCGGGCAGGGGGGGGGGGGCGAGGGTGCCTTTCCCCAAAAGCACGGCTTCCCAGGAGCCAGCTCCCGGGAGTCGAGGGTCAAACCGCAGCGGCGCTCGGTTCGAGCACAAGAAACGCGGTGACAACCAACACCTCCCGCTTCCCGTAACCATTCTAAAGGAAAAGCCGCGGTCTGTTTACTATCGTTTTAACGACCATCGCGGTGGCCTCCGGCCAGCGGGGTTCCGGGAAGCGGCGTGAAAGCGTCGAGTGCGTTGGCAGCTATATATCTCGGATAGAGCCCGCGAAGCGGCTGTCAATTAAGACGGTATGCCAACACGCGGTGATGGCATGGGCCCGCTAGCTAACCGGCCGCACAGGGTAACCTGATCAGGGTAGCTGGACGGCGCCACCATCGTGCGTTTTGGGCCACTTTTTGGAATGTCCCTTGTCGGCCATTCCTTTCGTCTCTCCCTCTCTCGGACCGGGGCTCAAATGCTGCAGAAAGAGAGAGAGAGGGGGGGGGACGCCGGCAAACGAACTTAGCCCAATAAGCGGACTGAGTGTTTTTGATTTACCGTGAGGAGAACGGGGAGGAGCAACCAAGGTGTTAAAACCTGGCTCCAGGCTCCTCACGGGGGTTCTGGTCGCAGGAGCGGTTGCTATGCACCATCGGCTCTGCCGAGTTATGTAGCGACAGTTCCCGATGTAAATAGTTGCCTTGAATTCTTGTATATATCTCGTATATAAAGTCAGTTTGTTGTCAAGAGAAGTACCAATCCTCATTTTTGCAAAAGCGGCGACAACCACGACGAGGCAAGGCAGTTACGACCAACCTTCCACTCCCTTCTACATTGACAGCAGCCTAAGCAGCTGAAAGAGCTCTGCTCGGGGGAAGAGAGGGGAGTGGGGAGAAGGTTGCGTTTACTTCCACTATCGAGAGAGCGTCAATTTCTGGAAAAAGGCCCATACAAGTATGGCTGCACCAGCACCCCTCCAAGGGCCGCATTTCTGCATACTCGCCGGCCCCGGGTTTTTCCGCGAACAGTGCTGGCCGCCGGCGCCGAGATCTGTAACTCGTAAAAGCTTCACTTAATGAATGAGTAACCTTTGGCAGGAGTATTTCTATAATTAATTGGCTTCTCTTGGCACGAGATCCTTCTCCCCTGCCGGCAATCTTCGTGAGAGACCTCTACTTCACTGCATGCCTGTCTTTCTCTAAAACACCAGACGCACCTTTCTCTTCCATCGGCAACCGCCCCTCCCCCCTCTCCCCATCCCTCTAATATCCTTCCTGACAATGGATCGACTGACCCAGTTTCTTTTTTTTTTTTTTTACGGCAGCAACAATTGTTCCACGCAGCGCAGCAATGAAAGATTTCAAGCAGTGCCAACTGCCAACACCTCGGCTGGGACGACGCTTATAATACAGTTTTGACAAAACGTGCAAACGCGGATGCCAACAATGCCCGGTTGCCTCTGCAACCGGCAACAAACAAATCTTCCACGCCGATCATTGTAATCGAGCTCAGTGAAGCTTATAACTTTATCCGTCAGCCCAACAATTGAGTTCAAACGCGATGGCAGGAGGGAAGACGACACGCTCATCTGTCTAGCACTTTCGACGGAAACAACCACCCACTCACCCTCCTCCCTGACACAACGACTCCGACAAAAAAAATAAAAAAATAAAGGAAAATTTCAATAACACATGAAGACCTCATCCTCTCGAGGTGCTCTCCGAATGCAGTAAAGTTGATTCCGCGCCATCATCCCTCCTCACAGGAGGCCTTCTTTTTTTTAAACATCCGCCACAGAAAGGGCTTGCCTTAACGAAAGAAAGTTCTTTATAGATCCTTATATTACGACGCGGAAGAGTGCCAAGGAAGAACGAGAGCACAAGTTTCAGTCGATTTCCAGTTTGTTTCTTTTTTACTACTGCCAAATGGGTTACCCTCAGCTCACTCGTTGAACACATCCCTTATTTATGTGTATTTCCTCACAAATGCTTCCTATATCGCATGCTGCTGCTTGCTTTTCTTGACTGATTTTGATATATATTGGTGGCCGATATACAAGCTGATGTAGAACAGAGGCTGTCACCCGAAGTATTTCTCTTTTCATCCTATTTTCCTGTTATCCACTGTTTATTTTCGTCCCATATTACTTTTCTTTTTTTTGCTGTAACGTTACTTTGCTATAGCGTTACTTTTCTTGCCATATCATTTAGTTGTCGTTCATGCTGGTAGAACGCTTTTTGGTCCCATGCTGTTTCGCTCTCCGATTTCGTCCAGAAGAATCGGTACTTTCGAAAAAGAAGAAACTGGGTCAACGACCTCACAATAAGCCATGCCTTGAGATATTGCAGCGAAATGTGACAGAAATATGGTCGTAATACTGTCGTTTGCTCCAGCTCTTTTCGCTCTAGAACACTATGTGTCGCAAATGGAGGTGATAATGCATTCATCTTACAACATTATTATCGGAATTTTCACAACACTGAGACGGGGAAACACAAATGCTGCTTTCCTTTCACTTTTGATGAAGAATGACTAGGTTTTATTTCGTCATTGACGCCAGGCTACGCTGAGGACAGCAAAAGGCAACGAGTTAGGAAATACGACATATTTTCCACCCCCTCAAACAACTTGAAAAAAGCGGAAATAACGGCACGGACAAGAATAGTATGAAGGGCATACCACAGCGCTGAACTCAAACAGAATTTTATTTATACTGCAAGCACTTAGGTTTTATTTATGCTGCAAGCACTCATTATGCTCGCAGCCTGTCACCCATGTGACCACTTCACATATGGCGCCAGAAGGCAACCATTCTGTAATTCTAAAAAATCCCACCAGCAAGCATAAAAATTTCAGGCTCTTCCATGTGAACAGCCGCATAAAATAATTTCTGTTTCAACATTCTAGAGAGAGAGAGGAAGAGAGAAAGGAAGTAGTTTTAATGAAAAACAGAGAATTCTGCTGGCGTATACGAAGGCACCTACAGGCTACTCTGTATAGGGAAAGGGCATTAAAGACTGATAGGCCCTAGAAAGAGGAGGCCAGAAAAAAAGAAGGGAAAAAAGAAAACATGATCGGGGTATGTGCATGTCACAACGAAAATGTGATGACGTAAGTTATGTAACAGTTTAGCGAATAAGTTAATATTCTCGAGGAACCTGAATTACAGATTTAAAATCTGACGTTGCTGAGAAGGAGAAGACGCATGTCCAAGTATTTTCCCGAGATCTAGCGGCGCTTGGACGCGTCGCCTATTCTACTTTGGAGGCAAGTGCTATCTTCTCTGTGCGCCTGGAAATCAAACTAAATATGTTGCACTGTTTCTAAGGCACCGCAGTTGTCACAATATGGATCAGCGGTAAAACCAAGGTGGCACATGTAGCTATTGATCAATACTGCGTTCAAGCGAAGTCGACGATAGAGCGTCTCAAGATGACGAGGAACATCATGCGCAAGTCATGATCTTAAGTCAGGGTTCATGAAACGGAGAAAGAGATCTTGAGGCGAAAAATCCCATAATCGATTGCTTTTTTTTTCTTTTTTTTCGTGGGCGTGCTTTTTTGCCCTTGCTGATGCATCCCGTTTAGTGAAGTATGTTCACCGAATTTTCTTCACTGCGAACCTGCACGTGCAGCTAGATACGCCTTTTGTTTCGGTATATGCCGCAGTGTCCGGGTATTCACTGAAATATGAGAGTGTGACCCGAAAGAGTGGTCAAGCGGCGGACGTGCCGTATTTACTCGAATGTAAGGCGAGATTTTTTTCCCCTAATTTTTGCTGCCTAAGTCGACCCTCGCGTTACAACCCAGTACCGAAATATTATTTTTTCTTCCTAGACATCCCTCGTGTTACAGTTGTGGTCACGCTTTCAATCGCGTAAATAAGGTAACTGATGTCTCGGGTCACTGGATGTTGTTTACGAGTGGCGTTAATGTTGCCCATGTTCAGCAGGGGATTCTCTTTTGTCTGTGCTGTTATTAGCACTGTTTTAAAGTGTTAAAGAACTCTTAAAAACTAGCCCAGCTCTCAGTTCTCTTCCACGACCTTTGTGCGCCCGAAGGTTGATGCTTATAATTAGAAAAAAAAGTACTGCACGTACGTACGATTTGGAAAGAGTCTATCGTTATCTCATTCAGTATATAGGTCACAAGGTCATAGGCACTTCAGGACAGAAGGTACATCGCTAAACCTTGTAGCTATTTCTTGGCGCTCATTCACCGTCAAATTCTGGATGGCTGCAACAGATATTACGGAGCGCAGGTCCGCAATGCATATTCTCCAATTTGTTTTTCAGCGCTGCGCTACCATTTCCTGGCAGCTATTTTAAGTTTAAAAGTTCGCGCAATCTCACGCAGGCCCGCTTATTTGAACTGTAGTCGTAAAACAATAGCGTCTGAGCACGCGCCCGCATCGATGTTACCATGACCTCGTTACCTAGTTCCTATCCGTGTGCTAAAGTAATTTTCCTTCTAAGCATCTGTTCCTTCAGCTCCGGTACATCTATTGCGAAAATTCCCGCTTTAGAAGCTTGAATCGTAAACAAAGTAACTGGTGGTTCGTCTGCACGCTATGGCAGCCTAATTAATGCAACAGACAACAACGCTGCGCTGCCTCTACGAAAAACTTGTTTCTTATCATTGAGTTCATTTCACTGGATTGAAAAAACAAACAAACAGAAAGCCCTGTTATCACTCCTACGCTGCACGTTAGTCTTGAGAGTTTCGGCAGAGAAACTCCAGAGCTTCTATTTATTCTAACTTACACGCAGGTTTTGCTTTTATCAGAGAAGTATAATCGCGCACGTTAAAGTTTGCTACGTGTACCTTGCGTGCGCATACATTTCGAGCATACTTAACCCATTGCAAGAAAGTTATTCGTTCTTTTTATTTTTTTTATTTATACATGAAAAAGTAAGGGAAAAGGGGCTACTTTAGAGCCGGCTATCCAATCGTCATGGTAGTAGTATTCAATACAGCCACAAAGATAAGACGAAGAGAACGAATAACAGAAGTTCAAATTGAAAGAAAATGATTAAATATCAAAGATGGAAAGAAAAACATAATAATCGCGCACATTGTCTTCAAGAGTAAAGATAGTCGTTGCATGTGCTGCGACGGAATGTTTGACGACGAAAGGTTTGCACGCATCGGCGTGGAACCGCTCGGTCAAGGCACCCTACTGTCCGTGATGTCCTACCAGACAGCCTCAACAACTGCTGCAAGATCATTTACTCACTTCCTGGAGGGCACTGGACTGCTCACTAAACTTTAAGCAAACCACTGTCTTATGTGCTTACTGAACGTACGCATCGCTTTATCCTGTCCCGATCGACATGATCGCACTTTCCTCCATTTCATTTTCCCCGTGCAGAGTAGCAGGCAATAGCGCACAAGCTCAGCCCTTCTAATGAACTTTCTGTCGCTCTCTCGCTCTATTTGTGTATGCCTTCTGATAAATTATCTCTTTCTCCTGACGACGAATTGGGCCTTTACACAGCTCTTTCTTTACCGGGGTGACAGTTCTTGGTGATTTCAGTAAGACGGCAAGTTGGGCCAGTTGGTTGGGATTCATCGTGAACTTGGTTAACAGCGCAACACTGTGTTGTTCGTTTCCTCCTTCCTTGTGTCCATGTCTCTAGTGTTGCTCTATTAACCAAGTTCACGATTAATCTTGGTGATTTTTTTGTGTTCATTGCATAACCATCTGCAATTTATTTGGCTACACCGAAACTAGACTAGCCTGTTCACCCTCCAGGCATGCCGCCGTCGTCGTAGCCTCCTTGACACATCGGAACAACAAATTCGGATGCCCCTGAAATAGTCCACCGAACTGTACTCCGCCAGCATTGACGATTCCGACGATAACCTCACACCTGTTTGTAGAGTGCACTCTGAGTCCTTCATTACCTTCAACCACATCGACTGTGAAGCCGAAGGTGGCTTCAGCAAATTACATCGTTTTAGTTGTGTCAATTGCGCCGTCGCAAAATCGGAGACACCTGAATCGGTAGACCATCTCGAGAAATCTGTTTCGTATACACGTCGCATTTCCAGCTTATCATTATTTCGCAACTCTTTTTACAGTTCCCTCGCCCACGCATCATATATCTCACTACCAGCACGGGTATCACATCACGCAGGTTATTTTTAAATGCGAATGCATTTCTTAGTCGGGCTATGTCAGGCATCCGGCGTTGTCCGCCGTTGTCCGCGCGCCGGCAAGTGTTATCTCTCCGCTCTCACTCCTTCCCCCGATAGCAACGGCTGCGGGCGCGCGCGCTTATCCTCGCCCCTAGCAACCGGAGCATGTGGTGCGAGAGAGTGTAGGAGAGGGTAGGTGCAGCGCTTCGCCGCTCCTTCTCTCGCCGTTTGCTCTCTCTCCTCCCAGCGCCCCACTCTCCCGTCCGCTCGCGCCTCGCTCAAGTTTCTTTAGGTGGCGTTGCTCACTCTCGACCGTTCGCTGGCTGGGCGCCTCTCAAGGCGATGGCAGAAGTCGGTGTCGGCGCAAGAAATGCATTCGCATTTTCTCACGATTCCCCTTCGGGGGAGGTGGGGGCATTTTTTTAAATGTCGCTCGCCACAAAGTGTGCACTGTCACATTTTCGTCTTCTTTTTATTCCTTCGTGCAGTTGTAGACTCGAACGGCCTTCCCTACGACATCATTGCCACTACCTGCTCTTCAGCTTTCACGGAAGGAGTGTCTGCGTTTCTTTCACGGTAGCAATGTTTTGTTTTTGTAATCCCACCCCTTATCTAATACCCCTGTTTGGGGCCTTTAAAGAGTAATGATTGAATGAATGAATGAATGAATGAATGAATGAATGAATGAATGAATGAATGAATGAATGAAAACGCGAGTCCCCACTGTCAAATGACATTAAGGATGTACCAGTTCGTCCCCGAAAGAATGTCTTGGCCAACGACGTCATACACCAGGCCTTTCTGCTTTCACTGACCAGCATCACAGACCTCGGTGGTATCACGACCCAAGAGCACATTACACTGAACTTGTTGGTTGGTGTAATATACGATGCCGAAATAATTATTCTTTGTGGCGACTTTCCGATGCTGATTAAGGCAGTGTGTAAGCAAGCATACGATCATCGTCAAAGTATCACGTTACGGTAACTCGCACTGCGTAAAGGTCAATCTTCAGAGGCGGCACTTTGGCATCCCACATGAACGTAAGACACCTTCGGCGCGTTAATTCGTCCGTTTACACCAAACCTACTCCAGTGCAGTCAGTGTTAGAAAATGGACCGTAAGAGCGGAGTTTTCGGTAACGTGGTGGTTAGGCCCCGATGTGCAGGACCTTCCATCGCTGAAGTGTGCCGAGCGACTGCTCTGAAACACCCGTAGTGCCGTGGATCGCACGAACCTTCATCAAAAGAATGTCCGTTTGTGAAAAAGACGTGGTTGATCCCTCCGTCATAGGAATCGGTATAACGCTAAAGTGAAACGTGTCTTTACAGAAGTAGTTGAATATTTTCTGTACAGTGATATAAGAGAGCTTGCGGAATCTCTATTGGTGTTTGACAGTTATAGCATCGTTTAACGTGGATGCACCCACTTTGACGCTTTGGTACATCTGTATTCCGACGACTGACGTCCATGATCAATTATTAAACAACTCCTTGTGGTCATTGATGCTTGTGGTAGCTGTACGGGGAGAGCGGAATCAGAGAAAGCGGTGTGACACCCAAAAGAGCGTCACTGAGTGGACGCCGAAATTGGGCTTCGTGGCATGTTAGAGTTATTGAACACCACTGCCCGACCAGAGGGAAACGCAACGCGCGTCATGTCTTCCCCGTTGGCCAGCTGCGATTTTTTACGGGGCGAGCGTAAGTTTGGAACGCCGAGTTACGGCCAGGCGAAGCACTCGCTCGACGGAGAGCTCTTTAGATGCGAAGCCGCTTAGAGCGGAGTTCAATCCGGCGGTGTGCGTCCTGACCCCCCCCTTACTGCGCATGCGCTTACTCTCTCTCCCACTTTCCTCCTTTACGCAGGTGTTCGGTCGCCTTCTCTCCTCTCCTCACCCCACGCTGCAGCCTTGAAGCACACTCCCTCCTCTCTCTCCCCCCATTTCATATAAGCGCGTGCGCTCGATTGAGGAAGTCTCGCTTGAATCGTGCGGTCGCTCCGTCGGATCCCGGTCGCTGCAGTTAGTCTCGAAAGCCTCGCTACCCTCACCGCAGACTCGCGTTGTCTCTCTGTAGCGGAAGCGGTAGCTCGACGCCGACGCTTGGCTTCGACGGCCGAGTGAACGTAAACGGAAACTTGGTGTGCACCCCCCAATGCTGCTTCGCATCCCCTCATGGTTCCCTTTAGTGGGAGATGGTGTAATTTTTTTCGGTATGGATAGATGCTATGAGCGAGGCCGACGCTGGGGTAACGTCGCCACCTGGAAATGTGTTGATGCGTACAAAAAAAGTTGCACTTTTCATATTCGAAACGAGCCCAATGGGATAGACGCGTAGAGACGACGATTTAAAGGAACGAATCGTTGATTGCACGGTCATAATGCATTACTTCGCTTAAGCAAGAGCACTGTGAGAGGACAGTGGTAGATATCAAAGAGGCGTTTGTATAGCTTACAGGGTGTGTGACCGTGGCGCAGTGGATAGCGTGGCCGGCATCGCTTTTCGCGGACCAAGAGGTCATAGGTTCGACTCCAGTTGACGAAGCTTTTTTCCTTTATCTTCTGATCATGTGTATTTTTTCGACGTCATTTCCGTGACGGAAATACGTCACTGAAATCATGGTGGACCCCTGCATAAATTACTTCCGTGTTTAAAAGATTCAGGTTTCTTGAAATGGGTTGCTACGCACAAAGAAGCCGCTGATAATGTCAGAAAGTGACAACGATATTCCCGTTGCCGACGGAGTTCCAGAAATAGTGCTGCCCAGTACGGACCGTCACCGCCATATGATACTCCAGCAGACCACCAGACTTCTCCTTGGCGACAGATACTACCACTACCGCCACCACCACCACCGCCGCCGCGAACGCCACGCGCTACACCGAACGCTACACAACGCTAACGGCAACGTATTACATTCGGAGAGCCTAAAGACGCAGATGCTATGAGAGCGCCAGTGGATTTCGCGTGGCTGTCATTACCATCATTACTCATAGAGAGCCGGCGCAAGATTCCACTGATGATCTCCGTGACGAACACCCAGGTGTCGTCGCTATGTTAAGGTCAGCGATAAGCACAAAACGCGTGCTCCTCACCGGAATGACACATCAGCTCGACTCACACTGCAAGTTCCGAACACCTTGGAGCCAGCCCTTGCAAGCCTTCATTAACATAAACAGTCGAAGTCGAACCGTTCTCTGAGACCATTCGCGGTTTGAAACCTGTTTATGCGCGGTGATTGCTGTTATACGTGCGAGCCTATTAGCTGTCTTCTCTTTCCTTATTCCTTTCTCAATTTAGGCGAAAGCCTTCAGCGCCTCATCAAACGCGAAATCGACTGTCGGCATCCCGCGTCCGTGGCGTCAGCGTTCCGCGGCATTGGGCACACCACGAGATGACGTCACAGATCGCAGGAACTTGTGATGTCAGCATGACGTCACATGAAGTAACGTCACATAATACCGTCATGACACGACATCATACCTTGGCCAAAGGTGTATCGATGGTCATAGGCGTGCGCACGAGGGGGGGGGCAAGGGGGGCGGCCGCCCCCCCCCAGTCCCCTAAGAGGGGGGGCGGGCGCTGCGTCTCGGGAGGGTGGGCGCAAAGTCAGCCCCATACATTGCCGTAATAAAGAGGGGGCGCTGCGACGAACCTTCGCCCCCCCCCCTGCAGGGGGAACCCTGCGCACGCCTATGCCCATGATCAATGGTTTATAACTTAGGCAGCGTTAAAGGGGCCTTGCCACGCTTTTTCCAAGTAACCATCGAATGGTTTCATTAAATACGAATCCACCGCCGCAAAAGTTCTTAGAATACGTGAAGTGCAAGCGCAAGTACGGAGATTTGTCCCACGCTGCAATTGTTTTCGCTCTTCGCTCGGTTCGATGACCACGCTCGAAGCTAAGCAGGGAGGGATTGCATTTGGGGATGTATGATACGTGACTCGCGCTTCGCGACCTTCCGCAGCTTTTCTGTTTTTTTTTAAATGCGAATGCATTTCATAGTCGGGCTATGTCAGGCGTCCAGCGTTGGCGTTGGCGTTGTCCGCGGAGGAGGAGGAGGAGGACAGGTTGAGGAGGTGACCACCCTTACTGCGCATGCGCAAACCCTTTCAAAAAAAATAAAAATAAAAAAACCTCCTCTTTCCCTCTCTCTCCTCTAGGCATCCCTCCCCGCGGCAACCACACCCTCACTGCGCATGCGCCTCCCCTCCTCTCTCCCCTGCTACGCTCCCCCCCTCTCTCCTCTAGGCATCCCTGCCCGCGCCGTCCACACTCCCACTGCGCATGCGCGTCCCACCTCTCTTCTCCTCTCCTACGCTCTAGGCATCTAGGCATCTCTGCCCTAGGCATCTCTAGGCATCTCTGCCCGCAAAAACCAGCGCCCCCCAGCGTGATACCAGTACGTTTTTTGGCGCTGGATCGCACTGGGAACACTGGTACACGCTGGGATTCACTGGCACTTCGGTGAGCGCACTGGGACAGAGCTGGGTCGCACTGGTAGGGGCGTTGGCTTGGCCGCTGTGACGCTGGCGCGTACTGGGAAGCGCTGGAAACGCTGGAATTTTCACTGGAGTGCGCTGGTGCACACTGGAGCCTGCACTGTTTCTTCCAGTGCAGCATGCAAGTTTCTGTAGTGTATGCGGCGGAATGTTTCGGTATCTTTGAATATAGAATGTTTGATTCGATGGTACCAATGGATGCTACCCTAACAGGCAGGCCTGTAGCCAAAAATTTTTTTCGAGGGGGGGGGGGGCACTTGTTGAAAGCCTTGAAAACGCCGATTTTTATTATTTTTCCTCGGTAAACGCCCCCTTCCATCCGAATTTCGAGGGGAGGCCCGAGCCCCTAGTTCCCCCCACCCCCCTGGCCAGGGGCCTGCTAACAGGTCCCAAACATTTTCACAACTTCTACCTTGGCAGAGAAAGAGAATGATAAGCGCAAGACATTATGTGATATATGCGAAGTCACCGTCATTTTTATTTTTCCCTTTGGAATGCAGAAAAAATTGCGTTAATAACACGAAGGAGCCAACGCTGAATATTTTGCTTGTTAGCTTGCTTTTTTTTTCTTATTCACGCAGATTCAATAACGGCGTTAATTCTTGCGGAGAACGTATAGCAGCGATGAATGCACGTTTTGTGCATGCGCCGCGCATATACCAGTCTGGCATCAGGGATGGGTTGTTGTAATGATTACATTTTGCAGTGTTTATAAGTCTGGAGGCGCCGGTCCTACTAGAAACAGCAAATCGTTACATCGCCGCACAGTTGGCGAGAAGCAATTCAGCTCTGGCTTCGCAATCCCACCCAACGGAGGCCAGAAAAACAGCCGCCGTTCGATATCAACGCATCTCTGGCACTGTTTGCCCTTCCACTTACTTCAGCTGAACTTTAGTTAACCATTAGAAAGGTTCCGAAGCTTGAATGCAGAAACTTCAACCATCGCAACTCAGCTGCGCCGAGACCGGTCCTACCCAGCGAGACTCCCAGCGAGCGTTAGGCCTAGTGTGCCGGCCGTGTCCGTCTACATGTTACCGGCGCTTCGCGCTTTAAGTACACGCAATTCTAAAGCGTAAGGATGACTGTAAAGTACAGTTTGGACATTCGTTAACCTAAATCAACCATTTTTTCCTTGTGTACGGTGTCCGCACAAGGAGCGATGACCATCGAAGCGACTCGCTTTCAGCAACGCACACAAGCTGAAACCGGAAGCTGGCGGCCGCGCTACCGGTACTTCTCGTGACTCTTATGTAAGAACGCATAATTGTCAGTCGGTAATTTGGTACGCCTTAGTGAACTAACATAGTGACATATTCCTTTAGCGCATTGTATTTGTATTTAGTTGAGCGGTTTCTTAGTTATAGGTATCGATAGAACTGCAAATCTGTACACTGGCACGCCCGCTGTACTGGCGTATCGTCGCTTGCGCGATAACACTACTCAATACTCAATCATGTACGCACCTGTTTATCGAACTAGTCATCATAAAACCCTCTGTAAATGTTGACCTGTAGCAAGTGCGAGAAACGGCCATTAAAAAAATCGGCAGTAACAGCCAGCAAACAGTGCCTGCTCTAGGTGTTTTCATATTTTTCGTAGTTAACATGTGAATTCTTAAAAAAACTTAGCGCTCTTGCCATTATCGGCATGTCATTCGGTACCGGCCGCCGTTCGTTTGTGTCTAATAAAGACGCAGTTGTTATTTGGAAAGGAAGATCGCGTCTATCATGACTGTGCGACAAATAAACATGACGCCGAACCGTATGTTTGTTGGTTAAATAGTTGTTTTACGCACAACTAAGCATGTGCCGGCGTGGCGTAGTGGGTAGAACACTGAGTTCGGAATCAGGAGGGTGGCAAGTTCGAATCCTTCTGACGGGTACTTTTTTTTTTTCATATGGCTTTTTTTTTCTTTTTTATTTATTGCGTTAATGCGTTCTATATCACTTCTTTCACTAATATATTTATTTATGGCACATAGGCACCTCTATTTCAACGCTGTAGAGCCGTATTGCGCGGAAGTACCAGCGCCTCCCAGTAAAATGCCGCTCCAGCGTCCCAGTATCCAGCGCGATACTGGGCCCATAATCCGGCATGGCACTGGACGCTGGTACCCAGCGGCGCTGGGTTTTGCAATAGGGGCGTCCACACTCCCACTGCGCATGCGCGCCCCCCCTCTCTCTCTCCTACGCTCCCCCCCCTCTCCCTCTCTCGCCTCGCGACGCCGACACAGGCAGCGTCTGCTAGCGAGTTTCTTGGTTGAAAAAACCGACTGCTCGCGCTGCACAACCGTTTACTGGCCACCCCGTATATATGGCAATGAATCTTGACCTCCAAGGTGGTGCCGGTGGGAGATTTCTCCTGTGCGTTGTTGAACAATAAAAATTCGCAGCGTGCGGGTGAACTAAAAGCGGACTGCGGCGGAGCTCGGCGGAGTTATACATGAAAAAAAAATTTTAAAAAATAAATAAAAACAATTAAAAAAACAAGAAAAAAGCAAAAAAAAAAGGGCGCTGCGCCTTGCTCCCGACCGGGCTGCAGAAATCAGGCGCCTTTTCCTTCTTCGAACCACAACCACCATATATAAATGGAGTG
Source organism: Rhipicephalus appendiculatus (assembly GCA_030522465.1). Taxonomy (NCBI): domain Eukaryota; kingdom Metazoa; phylum Arthropoda; class Arachnida; order Ixodida; family Ixodidae; genus Rhipicephalus; species Rhipicephalus appendiculatus. The sequence goes on from JALIZH010000134.1 coordinate 793,159, forward strand.
AAGCGCGCGCGAAATGCATTCGCATTTCCTCACGATTCCCTTCGGGGAGGTGGGCGCATTTTTTTTTCTTTTATGCGGACGCGCGGCTTACCTGCAGTTTGATCGTGACTGAGCGCGTGGACACGCGAGGGCAAGGGGGGGAGGAAGGGGGCTCCCTAGAGGTCTCGGTAAGTATGCAGCGTTGCTCAAATTAGCCAATGGTCGTTAATTTGGGTATATGGCGCGGTCATTTGGATATTTGGCATCATTTGTAGAAAGAAGATGGAAGGAGTTGTATCTGATTTGGGAAATCATTGTAAATTCCGGCCACGTGCTGCACTATGATGTTTGGCGCACGTGTTCGCAGGAGCCTCGACTACCGATCGGCAACGTTTTCTGATCATGCTAAGGAAGTGTTGGAACAGGAGTAAGCCGTCACGCGATTAAGCCCACCAGACGATGCTTTAACAGCGAGGCTGTTCTTGGTCGATGCTTTAATATCCGGGGACTGCCATAGATCGTAGAGGGATATACCGACTGAGAGGGCATAAATCCCACTACGGATATGGGCCACTCCGTCCACCACTCCCCCCTACTTACTACTTCCACAACTCACCACTGCGCCGACTATAACTCCCAGAACTGGCACCATGCCCACTACTCCTCCCGCCTTAGTCGCCCACTTCATTCCACGTCACTCCCACGTCATTTTCGCTTCATTCAACCCCACCGCACACCACCAGCTTCGCTGTTTCATCAGTATCCACCAAGCGGAGATGGCTGAATTGGCTGAATTTCTAAAACAAGAGGTGAGCGAATTAGAGCAGGAGTCGGTTACTCCGTATTCCTCCCATAGGACACCTTATTTCATGATGTCAGCGCTGGCAGCGCCAAATTTCCCTTCAGTTACGCCCCTGGCGAGGGGGGATTCAGAGTTACAAGTTGCATCAATGGCGGCGCACAGGGTGTGCGTCGTCATGGCAACACTAACACCAGCGGCGCCTCCTCCCCTAGCTCTCTCGCGCGCGCCGTTTTTTCTTGCTTTTTTTTTAAAATGCGAAGCATTTCTTAGCGAACTTCCGCGACTTTGAGCGTATCTATCTATCTATCTATCTATCTATCTATCTATCTATCTATCTATCTATCTATCTATCTATCTATCTATCTATCTATCTATCTATCTATCTATCTATCTATCTATCTAGCCGCCGACGACTTTGTGCTGTCCTGACCGTATCGTTAATGGGATTTATACCAAATTTGGTATGGCATAACACGACTGTATGACGAACATAAATGGCTGGTCAAATCATGAAAATCATGACTAACTTGTCATGAAAAGTATGATTTCCATGCCACGCTCATGGTGCGTTCGCGGCAGTTACGTTAGCTTGATATACACCAAATTTAGGATTGAGTGACGTGACTATATGGCGAACATAAATGACAGGTGGTAATATGCAAATAATGATGTGCATGTCATGAACAACATGATTTGATTTACATGCCACGCTCATGGCGCGCTCGCGGCCGTTTCGTTAGCTTGATATACACCAAACTTGGTATTGAGTGACGTGACAGTATGACGAACATAAATGACAAGTGGTAATATGGAAATCATGACATGTCATGTGCGACATGACTTGCACGCCACGCTCATGGCGTGCACGCGGGCGTTTCGTTAGCTTGATACACAACAAATTTGGTATTGAGTGACATGACTGTATGACGAACATAAATGACAAGTGGCAATATGGAAATCATTACATGTCATGTGCGACATGACTTGCATTCCACGCTCATGGCGTGCTCGCGGCCGTTTCGTTAGCTTGAGATACACCAAATATGGTATTGAGTGACATGACTGTATGACAAACACAAATGAGAAGTGGTAATATGGAAATCACGACTTCTCATGTGCGACATGACTTGCATGCCACGCTCATGGCGCACTCACGGCCGTTTCGTTGGCTTGATATACACCAAACTTGGTATTGGGTGACGTGACTGTATGACGAACATAAATGACAAGTGGTAATATGGAAATCATGACTTGCCATGTGCGACATGACTTCCTTGCCATGCTCATGGCGTGCTCGCGGCCGTTTCGTTAGCTTGATATACACCACAATTGGTATTAAGGCGAAAGCCTTTAATGTCTCATGCTAACGTCCGTCCGGTGTCCATCCGTCCGGTGTCCGTCCGGCGTCCGTCCGTCCACACCCCCCACTGCGCATGCGGCAACCCATTAAAAAAAATAAAGAACCTCCTCTCCACCTCTCTCTCCTCTAGGCATCCCTGCCCGCTGCGTCCACACCCCCCACTGCGCATGCGCGTCTTCCCCTCTCCTACGCTCCCCCCTCTCTCGCCTCGCGACGCCGACGCAGGCAGCGTCTGCTAGCGAGTTTCTTGGTTGAAAAAACCGACTGCTCGCGCTGCACAACCGTTCACTGGCCACCCCGTGTATATGGCAATGGATCCTGACCTGCAAGGTGGTGCCGGTGGAGGATTTCTCCTGTGCGTTTTCGAACGATAAAAAGTTCGCAGCGTGCGCGTTAACTATAAGCCGGACTGCGGGTCTCTGTGTCCAGTCCGAGTCTTCTGTCTCTCATTGCCCATTAGCAGCGATTGGGATGTTCCGGTAGGAAACACCGGTCCATCACTGCGTTCTTTGCGCCCCCCCAGGTTTCTCTCCTGTGCAACGCTGCGATGAGCGCCAGCGTCAACGCCGCCGCCAATGTAAGCGTTAGCGCCCACTGCTTCGCATCTACACATGGTTCCCTTTAGCGGGAGATGGTGTAATCTTTAAGGCGAAAGCCTTTAATGTCTCATGCTCACGTCCGTCATGTGTCCGTCCGGTGTCCGTCCGGCGTCCGTCTGTCCGTCCGTCTGTCTGTCTGTTCGTCCGTCCGTCCGTCCATCCATCCGTCCGTCCGTCCGTCCGAACTCTGGCACGGAGCCAGGTGGCCGCCGGGATGCGCAGACGGACGCCGGTCGCGTCGGACTCTATAGCCCTCGCGCTTTGCTTGCGTAGCGTCCCTGTGCCCAGAGTTCGCAATCATTCTGACCGACGCCGTCTCAATGGACCCAGGCGTTCACGGAATACACTTTCCAGTTTACAAAGGGTCCGTCAATTTAAGAGCTGGAACGCGGATGGCGTTTGCACGATGCGCAAAGCTCGAGAAAATACTAACGCATGCGAACGGAGGAAGATGAGTCTCGCGTCTCGCTGCGATTCGCGGTAAAAAATTAAAGAAGAAAACACGCACCCATTCGGTTTGTGTCTTATCCCACAGAGAGTGTAAAAGAAAAAAAGACATGGCATAATCAGTGGAATGGCCACACGCTTTCGCCGAACACACTTTGGAATGTACAAAGTGTCCTTCAATTTTTTTGAGTGACATGACTGCATCACGAACATAAATGACTGGTTCTAACATGTAAAACATGACATGCAAATTATATCAAGCATGATTTGCTCCTTCCTGGCTGCTTCGCATTACATCGATTCCCACAGTGCGTGGGATCTGCCGGCTTTTTTTCTTGTCACTTGTGCGGGGCGCTTTTTTTTTTTTTGATGAATCCGCTCGCTCGTGCTGCGCCTTGCGTTCTTTGCGCGTTTGAATCCACGCATTTTGCAATCATGCATTCTGTAAAGACTGCAGCCATGCAGCATGTGCCAGAAAACAAACGAATCCACTCAAAACAGAATATGTCATTGGCCTTGTTTTACTGCCCTCGTTTCCCAAAATCAACATGTTCAACAAATGTGAAGCGATGCAAGCTCGGGAGAGTAACAGAAGCGATTAATAGATTAACAGGAGATTGACATACACAGGTTCATGATCACTGAACAACATGAAAGTTCCCAGCAAAGATAAGAACTTACAGAACAGTCATATAAAAAACAGAACAGAACACAACACGTGGGCTCATATAAAAAAAAACAATATTTATACTGAGAAACGTACAGAATACCTTCTGATATGCGCACGATATTGCAGTAAATTAGGCTTGCAAGACATCATTACTATAATAAACAAACGTGAACATTGACCGCATAGCAAAAACAGTGAAATCAGTTGAAGTACCTAAAAAGAATAATAATGTAAAGATTTAAATGTCAAAATGAACTCCACAGATAACATTGGTCGCACTCTATTGACTACATTTCCAAAAACATTGATTTTCATAAAACTAGTGATATAAAAAAAACACGAGGAAATGAACATATGATATGGAAGGATTCACGCCATCCATACTTGATATGCGCAGATTCTGCAATTCTTCAGCATTCCTCTAGGCGCACCGATCAGCTGTGGCCTTCCTGAATAGTTCGAGAACGCTTCCATCCTGAAGAAAAGTGACAAGTTTCAATGAGATAAAAAACGCTATCGACTCGTGCAAAAGCGAACTTGTTTCTTCGTCTCAGAGCAGTACAACTTTTCATACATCTACCTAGAGCCTCAGAAACGCGGTTATAAGCGATGACGAGTGATTAGCCGGACACAAATGGACAGCACACATTTAAAAATGCACACGGCTTTATAAGAGTTGTAAACCTGTAACTATAGTTACGTCGAATATGTGCCTTATGTCCACTGTTTGTTCGTACAACGACGTAAACGCAGCATCGTGTGCTTTTCAAGTCAGTCATTTTTGAAAACATTAAGTGTGTCCCCACTGCAAAAAAGAATGTCAGTCGGTATAGAGTGAATTCACATTGAAACTATGAAAATTACATCTCAAAGGGTACGCTCACCTCTCGTTCTTTTGGGGGGCCGGCACCATCTTCGGGGCGGGGCTTGTTCAGGAAGTATTTGAGCAACAGAGCACGATACACGAACAGCGCGAATCGTAAAACAACGCGGCGCACAAGCACAAAGCGAGCGAGCACCATTAAACGGATGAACGGAGATGGCGCGCGCACGCTTCGCGAACGCCCGACACGAAACTTTCCAACGGATTTGGTGGTGGTTGTGGTTCGAAGAAGGAAAAGGCGCCTAATTTCTGCAGCCCGGTCGGGAGCACGGCGCAGCGCCTAACCAACGGATTTCGAAGCCGGCGGCGGAAAGCGGGCATCCCGCCAGCGAGGAGGTTGGTCCCAGCAGAGAGGGGGGTTGGAGAGAGAGTCGGGAAGTTCGGGAGAATAAAAAAAAAATGCGCCCACCTCCCCGAAGGGAATCGTGAGGAAATGCGAATGCATTTCGCGCGCGCTTCACTCCATTTATATATGGTGGTTGTGGTTCGAAGAAGGAAAAGGCGCCTGATTTCTGCAGCCCGGTCGGGAGCAAGGCGCAGCGCCTTTTTTTTCTTTTTCTTGTTTTTTTCAATTTTTTTATTTATTTTTTGAATTTTTTTTATATATAGCTCCGCCGAGCTCCGCCGCAGTCCGCTTTTAGTTAACGCGCACGCTGCGAATTTTTATTGTCCAACAACGCACAGGAGAAATCTCCCACCGGCACCACCTTGGAGGTCAAGATTCATTGCCATATATACGGGGTGGCCAGTAAACGGTTGTGCAGCGCGAGCAGTCGGTTTTTTCAACCAAGAAACTCGCTAGCAGACGCTGCCTGTGTCGGCGTCGCGAGGCGAGAGAGGGAGAGGGGGGGAGCGTAGGAGAGGAGAAGAGAGGTGGGACGCGCATGCGCAGTGGGAGTGTGGACGGCGCGGGTAGGGATGCCTAGAGGAGAGAGGGGGGGAGCGTAGCAGGGGAGAGAGGAGGGGAGGCGCATGCGCAGTGAGGGTGTGGTTGCCGCGGGGAGGGATGCCTAGAGGAGAGAGAGGGAAAGAGGAGGTTTTTTTATTTTTATTTTTTTTAAAGGGTTTGCGCATGCGCAGTAAGGGTGGTCACGCCGCACACCACCACCAACGGATTAAGCTTCGCCATAAGATGCTTCACATCTAACACCTGCGGGCGCGCACACCTCCTCAACCTATCCTCCTCCTCCTCCTCCGCGGACAACGCCGCACAACGCCAACGCCGCACAACGCCAACGCCGGATGCCTGACATAGCCCGACTATGAAATGCATTCGCATTTAAAAAACGCGTATTTTGGTTGTGATCTCGGCGTACTGATGGCGCCACACTTATTTTATCTGTACAAGTCACGTGGGTGTCTCTCAACCTCCTGATTGAGTACCGAATGCACGCCAGTATATGCGACATGAATTCAACCATGATGAAATGTCTTCAAGAAATCGACATGGGCGTGGAAGTTTTCCAGTAATCTGCGCGCATAGCCTCCGTAGAATTTCAAACCACAAAAACTGCTTTGTTCTGGCTGTTTCATAAAAATTGAAAATTATAACCATCTTTTCTCTTAAAGATTATTTATTTACATCCATCGAGTCCGCCTTTTAATTTAACGCTTAATTACGTTGCGTCAAAAATGTTTTTTCCCGTATAAATAAAGACATGCTGAATCCCAAATGTAGTGTGGAAGCACTGGCGCACCACATGCAGTAGGAGCTCATCCACACCGGCGAATCTTAGCATTCGCTTGATCGACTATTCTGAAGCGTATAACACCGAGTGGCGTAGTTCAGCATTGTGACTGCAACGCGAGAACGCGCAGCCTACACTCTAGGCAAAAAATTCACCGACGATTACGAAAATGCCCCCACCTCCCCGAAGGGAATCGTGAGGAAATGCGAATGCATTTCGCGCGCGCTTCACTCCATTTATTATATGGTGGTTGTGGTTCAAAGAAGGAAAAGGCGCCTAATTTCTGCAGCCCGGTCGGGAGCACGGCGAAGCGCCTGTTTTTTTTTTTTTTGCTTTTGTTCTGTTCTTTTTCTTCTTTTTTTATTTATTTTTTATTTTTTTTGTTCTTTTTCCCTTTTTTTCTTTTTTTTATTTTTTTTTTTCATATATAGCTCCGCCGAGCTCCCGCGATGCGAGCGCCCTCACGCACTTGAAATACATTCGCATTTAAAACTGGGGATGCGTAAAGCACGCAGCGATGGAGCGGTGTTTCCTACTGGAACATGCCAATCGCTGCTAATGTGCTATGAGAGACAGAAGACTCCGACTGGACACAGAGACTCGCGGTCATCTTTTAGTTAACGCACACGCTGCGCATTTTTATTCTTCAACAACGGCACCACCTTGGAGGTCAAGATCCATTGCCATATATATGGGGTGGCCAGTGAACGGTTGTGCAGCGCGAGCAGTCGGTTTTTTCAACCAAGAAACTCGCTAGCAGACGCTGCCTTTGTCGGCGTCGCGAGGCGAGAGAGGGGGGGGGCGTAGGAGAGGAAAGAGAGGGGGGGCGCGCATGCGCAGTGGGGAGTGTGGACGCAGCGGGCAGAGATGCCTAGAGAAGAGAGGGGGGGAGCGTAGGAGAGGGAGAGAGGTGGGACGCGCATGCGCAATGGGAGTGTGGACGCCGCGGGCAGTGATGCCTAGAGGAGAGGGGGGAGCGTAGCAGGGGAGAGAGGAGGGGAGGCGCATGCACAGTGAGGGTGTGGTTGCCGCGGGGAGGGATGCCTAGAGGAGAGAGAGGAGGTTTTTTATTTTTATTTTTTTTAAAGGGTTTGCGCATGCGCAGTAAGGGTGGTCACGCCGCCCACCACCACCACCGGATTAAGCTTCGCCATAAGATGCTTCACATCTAACACCGGCCGGCGCTTACCTCCTCAACCTATCCTCGTCCTCCTCCTCCGCGGACAACGCTGGACAACGCCGGACAACGCCGGATGCCTGACATAGCCCGACTATGAAATGCATTCGCATTTAATACTGCCTAATGCGAATTCCGAGCGCAGCTGTTTAGGCGTATTGGTTTTGCGGTAAGTTAAGGCAAATGCTTCTGCTTCGGCGCCGCGCACCTGTGAATTCTGGCGTCGGCTGCGTTGAGTCTGCACTCGGGCAGCTCGTTTAGCAGCAGCGGAAGATGACGCTCTTCCACCAGTTGCGTCGATCATTGTTCAGAAAGGTATACTCAGGAGAGGCCCTATCGTATCCCAATGCATTGCGAAAAGTGTGGCGGAAGTGACGTCAGATTTATGGGGAAAAGAAAACAGCAGACGCCCGCGGCGTGCTCTCCACGCTGGTTCGCTTCTGCGCAGGCTTGTTGTCCCGACGTAAACTTAGCGCGTTTTGTGCGGTTTGCATGCAGTAAAATATTGCAAGCACACGTTTACCAGGCTGTTCGGGCGTGGTAGGCACGAGCGCTGCGTGCCGAAATTCTTCGAGGAGCGTTTCTGTGCAACAGCACAGAAAGTACCGGTACGTGCCGTAATCAAAAACATTCAGCTCCTGCATCGTTGAGTTCGAACTCACCTGGCAGTGACTTACGCGTCCTGCTGGGCGTTAGGCTTTCTTTCTATTCGGCGCAACGCCAACCTAGTATTTGACTAAACTTTACATCGAAAAAAGGACACCGCCGTATTGTATACGCGACGGTACGGATAAAGTTTGTAATTCCACTGCGCACACAACTACTACCACGCAGCGCGCACCCACCGCGCAATACATACACCACGTAGCCTGATAACGGCAACAAAAGTTTATTGCCCTTCGGTATGAACGGCAGAGCCTCTAAACACGCGTTACGATGCCTACGGCGTAAGGTCATGTACGGCGCGCCAGACGCCAAAAACAGAATTTCACGTGTGTTCTGAGTTGATATGCGTAATAACCAACAAAGCGCACATCTGAGAGCTTCGAATGCAAGTACCATGCATCAGCAATGAAGCGACCGTACGTACACGTGTAAAGTGACACCCGGTACTTTCCCCAGTGCACGCGATTTGCACGGGGTATGCGCAACAGTTGGGCATTGCGTGGCTTTCCTAAAAACACTCACCGAAGGAGCGGCGCGACGACTGCACGGCGAAAAAAAAAAAAGAAAGAATGGCTGCGAAAGTTCCGCCCGGCGACTCGCCAACTCGCTCGGTGCGCGCATGCGCTTGCAAACGACGCGACGGAAATCGCAAAGTGGTTAGCTGCTTCTTCGCTAGGAGGCGGTACGGGTGTTTGCGAGGTGGAGGCTTCACGAATGTGACGTCAGGGCCTCTCCTTAGTATTCCTTCCTCCATGGTTTGCCCCATAATTCTGACGTCACTTCCGCCACACTTTTCGCAATGCATTGGGATACGACAGGGCCTCTCCTGAGTATTCCTTCCTCCATGGAAAGAACCGACTGAGACCATTTTGTCTACAGGTACGTGGTTTACACTAAGAACGCCGGGAATAGTGTGACTGGCGCGGCCAATTTCTTGCAGCCCATTTCACATCAACCCCCGGAGACGGACCGTAGCGTGGCTGCCTTGCTAACCGGGAGACCACAAAAGGCGGCGCTTGGGCGCGTTCCACAACAGCCGATGCAAACAGGCGTCCTTTCATGCAGTGATTTATTAAATGCGAATCATTGCTAAGCGAACCTCGGCGACATTGAGCCGCCTATGACTTTGTTCTCTCCTGGGCGTATCGTTCATGGGATTTATACCGAAATTGGTATGGCATAAGATGACTGCATGACAAACATGAATGACTGGCCATATCATGAAAATCATGATTAACTTGTCATGAAAAGTAGGATTTACACGTCATTGCCGTAGTGCTCCTGAGGCCATTTTCTTAACTTGATATATCTAAAAATTAGTACGATGAGACATTTCTGAATGACCAACATAACTAACAGGTGGTCCTATGAAAAACATGACGTGCATGTCATGTACAACATGATTTTCATGCCAAGCGCATGGTACGCTGACGGCCGTTTCGCTAGCTTGATATACGCCAAGTCTGGTAATGCGTGACGTGACTGTATGACGAACATAAATGCCACGTGGTCATATGGAAATCATGACATGTCATGAGCAACATGACTTGCATGCTCGCTCATGGCACGCTCGCGGCCGTTTCGCTAGCTTGATATACACCAAATTTGGTATTGCGTGACAAGACTATGACGAATCTAAATGACAAGTGGTTATATGGAAATCATGAGATTTCATGTGCAACATGACTTGCATGCCACGCTCATGGGGCGCTCGCGGCCGTTTCGCTAGCTTGCTATACACCAAAATTGTTATTACTGGACCTCACTGTAGCACGAACATAAGCGGCAGGTGGTAACATGAAAATCTGAGCATGCATGACATCTACAATGCCATTTACATGCCACGCTCATGGTGCGCTTGTGTCCACTTCACCAGCTTGATATCACCAAAATTGGTATTGCCCTACGTGACTGTATGCCGAACATAAAAAATGACAGGTTCTAACATGTAAATCATAACATGCAATTTATGCGCAGCATGATTTACTCCTTGCTGGCTGCTTCGCATTACATCGATTGTCACAGTGCGTGGGATCTGCCGGTTTTTTTTTTCACATATAATATCTCGGTGGACGCCCTCGCCGAATACCTTTGTGATGACGTCATCGGCGACCGCACGACGGCGCGCGCTACTGTAGTACCGCGTGTGGCTGCCGCGGAATCTGCCGTCTCACCACTGCCGTTTCCTCATCCTCGCGCTCTCCTCCCTGTCGCCGTCCTTTCGGCCTCCGCATTCGCTCTGCGGATTCCGACGACGCCGTCGCCGCTCAACGCCGGAACGGACGTCTAAGAGCTGCAATCTAAAAGAGGGAAAGAAAACCCTCATAGGGTGGCTTGTGTATTCGCTAAAGACGACTGTACAGCGAAATCCTTGTTCTTCTTTTCCATCCTAGCCTATTCTCTTGATGCCCCCCACTCCCTATCCCAAAGCTTTCTGTGCGAAACGTGGTTTCACAGGGCATGCCGTTGCGAGACAACGCCTAGCTTTGCGCACGTCCCACTACTTGGACTTCCTTCGGGATCGATTCGCCTCTAGCAAAGGGAGAATATAGTGTGATGACGTAGTCGTGTGACATTATTGTGGCGTCATGATGCCGTCAACAATTTCGGCATCCGTGACACCATGATGACTTAATGTTAAGTTAAGGCACACCGTGGGGACACATATGTGCATTTGGACATTTCTGTCTTTTGACCATCTTTTAGGGGCGAAACACCTTAGGGTCAAGGCTTGTCCGTCCACGTCCGTGGTGTCCGGTCACGGCACAGCACCGTGTAAAAGGTTATTGTAGCATAGCCATGGCGTGCACATGGCAGCGCCGGACCACCAAGGTATCAATGTAGTTAACCGAACGAAAAAGAACCTTATTGAAAAGCGTAGAACGCACTTATAGGCAGCTTAGTGGTAGAGAGATAACGATGAACACGTGGTAGTAGCAATAGTCCGATGTGGTCCAGGCAGCCATCTGAGGCGTCTCCATTGCGCGCGCGCGCTCACACACACACACACGCACGCACGCACACGCACACACACACACACACGCACACACACACACACACACACACAGAACACGCGAAGACACAGCATTCTTTCCCCCTTAGAAATGAAAGCGTTGTACTGGCTTGCGTTCTCTTGTTGAACGCCTGAGGGCTTGTTGGGCGACACCGGTATTCATCGGGACCGCAGTGATCTTCGGTGATGCCTGTTGTGCAGAACCAGCATCATCAGGGATGGACCGAGGAGATATGCCTTTATCTGCACTTACCGCTTCCGGATGCAATCGTTCTGTTGCTTGGTCTGGCTCGCTGCGACTTGTGGCAGTTGTTAATGGTGCCTGATCACTTACCGAGTCCTGTCGCGCTCGAACCTGATCAACATGCCGCTGGACGACCCCCTCTGAAGTTTCCACGGTCACCATTCTCGCTCCAGACGTCGCCTCCACATTTCCAGGCGTCCATTTGCTCCCCGCGCCATAACTGCGGGAGTATACGTCACTTCCTGGTAGCGGCAGCCAGTCCTCTTGGTCTCCTTTTGATCCTGTAAGAGCGGGAGGAAAGCATGTGTCCAGGCGTGAGCGTATTTGATACCCTAAGAGCAACTCTGCTGGCGGCGTCCTTAGAAGGTTAAACAGCAACCGTATCAGATTCTCCTGCAGCTTTCCTCTCTTCATTTTTCGAAGGCCATCTTTTATTGATCGCACTGTCCTTTCAGCTGCACCATTAGACTGGGGGTCGTATGGAGCACATCGGAGGTCCACTATGTTCTTGTTTTCCACGAATTCTTCAAAATCAAGGCTGGACAGCTGAGTTTCGTTGTCGGAAACGATTATGCGTGGTATCCCAAGCCTGCTGAAAATCCCGCGCAAACAATTAATGGTGGTTTCCGTTGAAGCATGCGACAGAGGTACGGCTTCGAGCAATTTCGTGTGGGCGTCAACAACGACGAGTATCATTTTGCCGCAGATCGGCCCCGCGTAGTCAATGTGAATGCGGGACCACCTTTCGCCGGTTTCAGGCCACTTGACAACGGGCGCCGCGGGTGGCATCGGCAAATTTTGAACACAGTTCTGGCACTGAGCAGACACCTCTTTAATACTTCTGCCTAGGCCTGGCCACCAAAACAACGAGCGCGTGACAGATTTCATTGCCGGCGAACCCTGGTGAGTTTCATGTAGAAGCTGCAGCACTCGCACTCTTGCTTCGGCTGGTATTATGGCCCTATTGCCCCAGTAAACAAGATCATGCGCCACGGATAGCTCAAACTTACGGTAAAAAAATGGCAGTATGTTCCTTGCCAGCCCGTTTGCGTGCCTGGGCCACCCATCTAGTATGAACCATTTGTCATCTGCGAGGACACGATCTGAAGTGGTGAAAGCCTTCAGCTCACGCGTTGTCACGACACCTTTGTTCATCTGGTTTAGCGAGAGTACATATTCGGGTGGCTCACCGTCGTCGTCAGTTTCCGTTTCCGTAGTTTGCAGCTGCAGTCGGCTTAGGGCATCCGCGTTCAGCATCTGTCGTCCAGGGGCGTACTGTAGCCGGTACTGGTAGGCCCCCCAGCTGAAGCGCCCACCGTTGTATCAGGGCAGCGGCCATTGTGGGCGTCTGCCTGTCTGACCTCAACAGGCCCAGCAATGGCTTGTGGTCGGTCACCAAGGTAAATTCCCGACCTAGAAGGTAGTCACGGGATTTAGTTACGCCAAATACGAGTGCCAGTGCCTCTCGCTCGAGCTGTGAATAGTGGCGCTCCGCCTGCGTTAACGTTCGCTAGCGAAACCCGATCGGCCTGTGAACGTTACCGATCGTGTGAAACAAGACAGCGCCCACACAGTATGGAGACGCGTCGCACTAAAGCTTTAGTTCCTTCAAAGGGTCGAAATGGACGAGAACCTTGGCTGCTTTGAGGCTTTGCTTAGCAACCCTAAACTCGAGCTCTTGAGGCTGTTCCCAGTGCCAGCGCGCATTTTTTTCCAACAGCTGATACAAAGGAAAAAGTATAGTAGACATGTTCGGCAGAAACCTCGCGTAAAACGTAATCATTCCGAAAAAAATAACGCAGTTCGCTAGCATTACGAAGGCTTTGCGCCTGTATGATAGCGTCGAGGTTTTTCTCGGTCGGATGAAGCCCATCGCGATTGATGCGATGCCCGAGAGAGGTAACTGCTGGGCTTCGCAGCTTGCACTTATCGTATCTCAACTTTACGCCTCTCCCTCGAAAATGCTCCAAAACGTTTTTCGGCCTTTCACCACTGTCATTTGATTTTTCAGAAATGATCACGTCGTCAAGATAAGCTGGTGCCCCCACCAGACCAGCCAGCACCTCATCCATTTTTCTCTGGAATATCGCGGGTGCAGAGGCTATTCCGAAAGGCAGTCGGTTATAGCAAAAGAGCCCTTTTGGTGTGTTAATGGCGCAAATTTTCTTCGCGGAATCGTCCAGTGCCACTTGATTGTATGCGTCCCGTAAATCCAGGGTGCTGAAACAATCCCCATCGTGTAGTTGCGCAAACATATCCTCAATGATGGGCAAGGGGAATTGTTCAGTGGCGCATGCGGGATTTACTGTGGCCTTGAAATCACCGCATATTCTCACGGCGCCGTCTTTCTTAAGAACTACGACTATGGGCGACGCCCATTCCGAGTGTGCCGCCGGCGATAACACCAATAACACGCCCAAGGAAACTAACCCATCTAGTTCAAGTGACACGCGACCGCGTGTCACTTGAACACAGTGCGCGTGACACACAGAGCGCCAAACAGATATCCACAAGAAAATAAAGCTGAACTGTTCATCTTCGACCAGATTTCACTCCTTGAAGCTGGACTGGTACTACTGTAACTTCGTATCATTCTCGGTCTATGGCTTCAAGAAAAAAAAAAACACCTTCAACGTTTAACTTTGCTGCTGAGTTTTTGGCCGAAAATATTTTTGCAACAATTCTATCTATTGTAGACAAACTTTAGGCAGGTACACTGAAAGTCAAGTAACTTATTAATTTATTTACAACTTACCTGCCGCTTGGAGACCAAGCAAGACGGAAAAATAATGTACTCATGATAAAAAATACTACAGCGCTAGCACGCAGGACAGAGGAAAGAAGTGACACACACGGCGCTGCGCTGTGTGTTCAGCGCCGTGTGTGTCACTTCTTTCCTCTGTCCTGTGTGCTAGCGCTGCAGTATTTTTTATCATGGAACCTCACCAACTTGCCCAATCTGCCTGTCTTCTATAATGTACTCGTTACGCTCCGTTTTAGCTTATTCAAGATCATATTATTTACTGTACAACACTAACAACTCGGCACATAATATCACCTTTTCGTTCTATTAGGCTACAAATTTGGCGCTAAAATTAATTGGCATGGCTATTTTGGCTAGTTTTAGCTTGAGTTTTTGCTCCGTTTCAGGTGTACCCAACGGCAACCCTGTCAGTGGCGCCGGGTTCTTTCCAGAACGGTGCTGCCGCCGACGCCGAGATCTGTAACTCGTAAAAGCTTCACTTATGGCGTATTCGGTTGGTCGCTCCGGTCCTCTGGCTGAGAGTCGCCAGATGCCGAGGCAGCTCGCAATCAGAGCGCGAGAGGCAGCGTACCAACCGAATACATAAGCGATTTCGGAGCAGCGCACCTGTAGCGCCCCCGTGCAGTCAGCGCGGGAAGCAGCCGGGTAAACATTCCTGCGCTGCATCGGCAAATGGCGCCGACCAGGTAAGTGGCCATCTCCGACATATCTGGACGTAGCAAAGCCTTCTGAGTTCAGAACATAAATCTGGCGATCGTCGTCGTCGTCCGAGCTGCTCGCTTCAAGGCATTCGTCTGCGAGCTGCTGTAACAACAGCATTGTCGTTTTCTCCGCCTTCACTCGCCACATCATTCTTGACATGGTGCATTTATGGCTTCGTAGATGTGAACTCACCACACACACGCTCAAAAACGCCGCGAACAACACACGTGCACGGAGTATTACGCGTCCGGCGACGTCCCCTTCCGAAATGCGTGCTCGCGCTGTCACTTGCCGGCAGTGTTGTCGGTAACGCGTTACAAGTAACAAGTAACGCCGTTACCGGTAACGCGTTACTTTTTTCGGTAACTTAGTAACGTACTCGTTACAATTTCGGAACTGTAACGGGTAACGTACTTACGTTACCATTTTTCGGTAACGTGAGGCGTTACGTTACTCGTTACTTTTTCATCTTGTAGGTGCCATTTTCCCAGAGCTCGCCCCGGCAAATTTTTATTTTTTCGCAGTGTCGGACTGCTGTCGGCCTGCCAGGCATGGACAAAGAGAGTGCGAGCGAAATCACTTTTGTTTGTGGGAATTGCGGGTACAAATTTCTTGCGACGCTTGCTGCATTTGGGGATTGTTGGGCTACTATAGTTGGGCCATCGCCACACAAAACTTGAAGAAAGCCGTGGAATCCGCCATGAGAAACTGTACGGACATGCTTTTCGTGGAAGTGGATTGTAGCACGTGCATTGCTGGCACCTGCGCCCTTCCGTGCCCAAAGGACAAGGTTTGGGTTTGGGCTAGTTGGTGATCCATGGCGGATTCCACGGACAGCCCGCCCGAAGGAGACGCGCATGGGCTGGTTTACTCCCTAAAACGTGCTGATTGTGACGCTTGGTACGGAGGGAAAGCAAGGAACTTCCCCACGAGGCTGCGGCCGCATAAAAACGACGTGCTCAAGTTCGAGTGTGAAAAGGTACACTCGTTGAACGACCACCGTATCGAATTTAACAAGTCCCGCGTAGCGGCGTTTTGTGGAATGCCCATCCAGGAGACGGCCGGTAACTTAAGCCGGTCTACAGGTGCGCTGCCGATCGAGAGGCTGCCTCAACGGAATTCTGCACATCATGGAGAATAGGCGTGACCCCACGGCAGGAAGTAAAAAACGCTTAAAAAGAATGCGAGTGGGACGCTTAGCGTCGACTTGTTTCTTTTAACGCAAAATTTTTTTTTTTACTCGCTACCTTGATTGGCGTCTTTGTTTCAACCAAAGCCCATTAATACCGCTTTCACACAAACAGCCTTAGCCGCGGTAAAGCTAACTATGGTTACGGCTAACCACGGTTACAGGTAGCACACGGCAGACATAACCGCAGTTACTCTCCTAACCATGGTTATCGCAAACGGGTTATTCCACGAGAGATCGACAAGGATCCGAAAATGAATACTTTAGATTTGATTGAGTATTTAATATTTTATGCACATACCCAGTGCCACAGGGTCATCCTGTGCCACAGGGTCAGAGGCTATCATGTGTAACATTTCTAAGGTCCGGTACATTTTAGAAATAATTCTCGTTAAATGAGAATTTTCGGTATAATCCTCGTTTGGGTTTGATTTTTTTGCGTGAAACATAAATTTGAGATTTAAAAAATTCTTATTCTGGGTTCATGCAGCAAAGACACATTGATTAAAATTTATGATTGCGGAGTAACGGCAGAGGTAACGACCGTTACTTTTTTTCGGTAACGGTAACGGTAAAGCGTTACCTTTTTCTGTAGGTAACGTAGGGCGGTAACGCGTTCCTTTTTTGTTTGTGTAACGAGTAACGTATTTAGTTACATTTTTTCGGTAACGCATACAACACTGCTTGCCAGCAACGACGTGGTCACTTGGTTGCCGGCTTGTGTCACGTGATCCGTCCTCCCGGCCAGATCGCGCCACGCTCTGACTTCGAAGTCAGAGCGGTGGGAGCGCTCCGAGTCGGAGTTTGACGCTCCGAAAAAAGCCAACCGAAGGTAGTCCGAGCGCTCGAATTCTACCAACCGAACGCGCGGCAACTTTTCAGAGCGCTCGAAAACGCCCAAACGAATACGCCATTAATCAAGCACCAAGCACGCGTGGCAATATATTACTAATGGGCTTCTCCTGACGCGACATCTTTCTCGCCGGCCGGCAATCTTCCTGACAGGCCTGTAGTTGACCGCATGAGTGCCTTTCTTTAAAACACCAGACGCACCTTTCTCGGTCGGCCAACACCGCCCTCTCCCCCCATCCCTCTAATATCCTTCCTGAGAAATGGATCGAGTGACCCAGTTTTTTTTTTCCGGCAGAAACAATTGTTCCACGCAGCGTCAGTAATAAAGATTCCACGCAGTGCCAAATGCCAACACCTCGGCTGACAAAACGGGCAAACGCGGGTACCAACAATGCCCGGTTGCCTCGGCAACAGGCAACAGAAAAATTGTCCACGCCGATCACTGTAATCGAGCTGAGTGAAGCTTATAACTTTATCCATCAGCCCAACAATTGAGTTCAAACGTGATGGCAGGAGGGAAGACGACACGCTCATCTGTCTAGCACTATCGACGAAAACAACTCCACACTCACCCTCCTCCCTGACACAACCACCCCAACAAAAAAAAGAAAGAAAAAAAAGAGAAAGATTTCGATAACACATGAAGACGTCTTCCTCTCGAGATGCTGACCGAATGCAGCCAAGTAGAGTCCGGGCAATCATCCCTCTTTGTAGGAAGCCTTTTTTTTTTAAACATCCGCACAGAAACTGCTTGCCTCAACGAAAGAAAGCAATGTTTATAGATCCTTATATTACGACGCGGAAGAGTGCCAAGGAAGAACGAGAGCACAAGTTCCAGCCGATTTCCCGTTTGTTTGTTTTTTCCTTCTGCCGAATGGGTTCCGCTCAGCTCACTCTTCGAAGCACATGCCTTATTTATGTGTATTTTCTCACAAATGTTTCCTATATCGCGTGCTGCTGCTTGCTTTTCTTGTTTGATTTAAATATGTACTGGCGGCCGATTTAAAGGCTACTGTGGAACAGAGAGGCTGTCACCGGAAGTATTTCTCTTTTTTTCCCCTGTTATTCACTGTTTATTTTCGTCCCATATTCCTTTTCTTGTGCTGTAACATTACTTTGCTATAACGTTATTTTTTCTTCCTATATCATTCAGTTGTCTTTCATGATGGTAGAACGCTTTTGTGGTCCCATGATGTTTCGCTTTCCGAATTCGTCCAGACGAATCGGTACTGTCGGAAAGAAGAAACTAGGTCAACGACCTCACAATAAGCCATGCCTCAAGAGATTGTAGCGAAATGTGACAGAAATATGACAGGAATGTGGTCGTTTCCGCCATCTGTTTTTGCTGCACAACACTGTGTGTCGCAAATGGAGGTGGTAATGCATTCATATTGCATTATTATTACCGGAATTTCCGCAACAATGTGACGGGGAAAGGTAAATACAGCTTTCCTATCA
Source organism: Rhipicephalus appendiculatus (assembly GCA_030522465.1). Taxonomy (NCBI): domain Eukaryota; kingdom Metazoa; phylum Arthropoda; class Arachnida; order Ixodida; family Ixodidae; genus Rhipicephalus; species Rhipicephalus appendiculatus. Next base: position 811,652 of record JALIZH010000134.1, read on the forward strand.
CTTTTGATGAAGAGTGACTAGGTTTCACTTTGTCATTGACGCCAGGTGGCGCTGAGGACAGCAAAAGCAACGAATTAGGCAATACGATATCTTTTCCACCCCCTCGAAGACCTTGGAAACGGGGTGAATATCGGCATGGACAAGACGAGAATGAAGGGCACACCACAGCGCTTAAATCAAACAAAATTTGATTTATACTTCAAGCACTCACATTTTTTTATGGTGCAGGCACTCAGTTACGCTCACAGCCTGTCAGCCATGTGACCACTTGACATATGGCGCCAGAAGGCAACCATTCTGAATTCTAAAAAATCCCACAAGCAAGCATAAAAATTCAGGCTCTTCCACGTGAGCAGCCACATAAACTTATTTCGGTTTCAACATTCTAGGGAGAGAAGAATAAAGAAACGAAGCATTTTAATGAAAAACAGAGAATTCTGCTGGTGTATATAAAGGCGCCTACATGCTACTCTGTGTAGGGGAAGGGAATTAAGGACAGAAATGCCCTAGAAAGAGGAGGCCCGAAAATAAAAAGGAAAGAAAGGAAAAAAATTCGGCAGATCCCACGTACCATGGGAACCGATGTCATGCGAAGCATGCGGAGGGACGGTGACTGTGCTGTAATATATTTTTTTTTGTTTAGCGAAACGTTACGAAATGACGCTAAACATATGTGCAAATGTTATACGCACAGATATGTATGTCGAACAGCCTCATATCTTTTATATAACCAGTTGTTTACAGTTGCGTAACAATGGCAAGAGGGACATTGGTATTAAGTAGCGGTAAGCTGAAATGCAGCGCTTGTGCATGCGAGTATGGTAGCCCTGGGTATTGGTACGTAGACCAAATTCAGTGGATGGCGCTTAACTACAATTGACGCTAACCCGACGTGGCGCCTGTATCATTGCAGTACATACGTAATGTTTATAAAATTACATAAGCAGCACTGCAGCCACAATTGAAGCTGCATAGGGTTTTTTCCCTAGCAGTTCCGAGACCTGGCGTGCCTCTGCGGTAGAATACTTCATTGCCACCCAGAATGCTTGGGTTCGATTCCTGCTCCAACCATAACATTTATTCTTTGCATTCGTCGAGTCAACGCTCCCGATGTCGGTTTTTAGATGTGAAGCATCTTATGGCGAAGCTTAATCCGGTGGTGGTGTGCGGCGTGGCCTCCCTTACTGCGCATGCGCAAACCCTTTAAAAACATAAAAATAAAAAAAACCTCTCCTCCCCCTCTCTCTCCTCTAGGCATCCCTCCCCGCGGCAACCACACCCTCACTGCGCATGCGCCTCCCCTCCTCTCTCCCCTCCTATGCTCCCCCCCTCTCTCCTCTAGGAATCCCTGCCTGGGCTCCCACTGCGCATGCGCGTCCCCCCCCTCTCTCACCTCTCCTACGCTCCCCCCCTCTCTCCTCTAGGCATCCCTGCCCACAGCGTCCACACCCCACTGCGCATGCACGTCCCCCCCCCCCCTCTCTCTCTCTCTCCTCTCCTACGCTCCCCCCTCTCTCGCCTCGTGACGCCGACGCAGGCAGCGTCTGCTAGCGAGTTTCTTGGTTGAAAAAACCGACTGCTCGCGCTGCACAACCGTTCACTGTCCATCGCGTATATATGGCAATGGATCTTGACCTCCAAGGTGGTGCCGGTGGGAGATTTCTCCTGTGCGTTGTTGAACAATAAAAATTCGCAGCGTGCGCGTTAACTAAAAGCGCACTGCGGGTCTCTGTGTACAGTCGGAATCTTCTCTCATTGCCCATTAGCAGCGATTGGCATGTTCCAGTAGGAAACACCGCTCCATCACTGCGTGCTTTTCGCCTCCTCAGTTTTCTGTCCTGCGCAACGCTGCGATAGCGCCAGCGTCAACGCCACGGCCAGTGTAAGCGTTAGCGCCCGCTGCTTCACATCTACACATGGTTCCCTTTAGCGGGAGATGGTGTAATTTTTCTTAAAGCTCTCACATTTAAATTACCGATGTCTGTTCTCGCCGTTCCTCTGTAGATATAAACTGTCAAACAGCTGTGGCGCATACCCGCATACTGCGGCCGTGGTTTACGGGTATGTGCCACACGTGTCTCGAAGAAAGGGTTTGACGTCGTGCGCGACGGGATTTTAAGATTATTCATGTCATGACCGTACAGTCATAATCGCCAAACCCTCGTACCCTCCCATACTAATCTTGATCTACCCTAAGTTAAGAAGGTGATTACTAGAGCATCCTGACGTAGGCGGCTGGATAGATAGATAGATAGATAGATAGATAGATAGATAGATAGATAGATAGATAGATAGATAGATAGATAGATAGATAGATAGATAGATAGATAGATAGATAGATAGATAGATAGATAGATAGATAGATAGAAACGCTCAGAGTGTCTGCAGTCCGCAAAGAAATGCTGCGCATTTAAAATATTTAAAATATTATGATCGTGGTATGTGCATGTCACAACGTAAATGTTCTGACGTAAGTTACGTTACAGTTGAGAAAATAAGTTAATGTCCTCAAGGAGCTTAAACAGATATTTTAAAATCTGACAATGCTGAGAAGGGGAAGACGCAGGTCCAAGTATTTTACCGAGATCTAGCGGCGCTTGGATGTTTAGCATATTCTACTTTGGAGGCAAGTGCTGTCTTCTCTGCATACCTGGAAATCTAACTAAATATGCTGCACTCTTTCTAAGGCACCACAGTTGTCACAATATGGATCAGCGGTCAAACCAAGGTGGCACATGTAGCTATTGGTCAATACTGCGTTCAGGCGAAGCCGACGATAGAGTGTCTAAAGATGACGAGGAACATCATGCGGAAGTCTTGATCTTAAGACCGGGTTCATGAAACGGATAAAGAGATCTTGAGGCGAAAAATCCCATAATCGATTGCTTTTATTTATTTTTTTTCGTGGGCGTGCTTGTTTGCCCTTGCTGATGCATTTGATTTAGTGAAGCGTGTTCACCGAATTTTCTTCACTGCAAACCTTTACGTGCAGCTAGAGTGAGTGAGTGAGTGAATCAACATTTATTTGGTCCAGCAAAACGCGATAAAACGCGCACCTGGCTAATCCCACGATGGGACCGGGCACGCTGGACGGCCAGGATTTGGTCTTCGTACTTGGGACTTCGCAGGAGTGCGTCCCACTCTTCCTTGGTGAACTTCGGGCCCAACGACCCGCACTCCCAGAGCAAGCTAGATACGCCTTTTCATTTCGGTATATGCCGCAGTGTCCGGGTATTCACTGAAATATTCCACCGCTTCCAACGCTTGACCCCACCCGAAAGAGTGGGGTCAAGCGGTGGAAGTAACGTATTTACCCGAATGTAATGCGAGCTTTTTTTCCACCAGATTTTTGCCACCTAAAGTGGACCTTGGCGTTACAATCCAATACCGATATACTATTTTTTCTCTCTAGACATCCCTCGTGTGACAGTTGTGGTCGCGTTTCAATCGCGTAAACAAGGTAACTGATGTCTCGGGTCACTATATGTTGCGTACGAGTGGCGTTGATGTTGCCCATATTCTGTAGGGCATTCTCCTTTTGTCTGTGCTGTTATTGGCACCGTTTTAAAGTGTTAAAGAACTCTTCAAAACTAGCCCAGCTCTCAGTTCTCTTGCACGACCTTTCTGCGCCCAAAGTTGATGCTCATAATTACAAAAAAAGTGCTGCACGTACGTACGATATAGAAAGAGTCTATCGTTATCTCATTCAGTATATAGGTCACAATGGTCATAGGAACCTTCAGGACAGAAGGTACATCGCTAACCGTGCAGCTATTTCTTGGCGCTCATTCACCATCAAATTCTGGATGGCTGCAACATATATTACGGAGCGCAGGTCCGCAATGCATATTCTCCAATTTGTTTTTCAGCGCTGCGCTACCATTTCTTGGCAGGTATTTTAAGTTTAAAGGTTCGCGCAAGCTCACGCAGGCCCGCTTATTTGAACTGTAGTCGTAAAACAATAGCGCCAGAGCACGCGTCCGCATCGATGTTACCCTGACCTCGTTACCTAGTTCCAATCCGTGTACTAGAGCAATTTTCCTTCTAAGAATCTGTTCCTTCAGCTTGGGTACATCTATTGCGGAAAATTCCCGCTTTAGAAGCTTGAATCGTAAACAAAGTAACTGGTGGTTCGTCGGCACGCTACGGCAGCCTAATTAATGCAACAGACAACAACGCTACGCTGCCTCTACGAAAAACTTATTTCTTATCATGCAGTTCATTGCATTGAACGGCGAAAAAAAAAACAACAGAAAGCCCTGTTATCCCTCCTACGCTGCGCGCTAGTCTTGAGAGTTTCGGAGAGAACTCCAGAGCTTCTATTTATTCTAACTTGCACGCAGGTTTTGCTTTTATCAGAGAAGCAAACACACGCACGTTAAAGGTTGCTACGTGTAGCTTGCGTGCGCATACATTTCCATCATACTTAACCCATTGCAAGGAAGTTATTCATTCTTTTTATTTTTTTATTTCATATATTAACAATAAGGGAAGGCGGGCTACGTTAGAGCCGGCTATCCAAGCGTCATGGTCGTAGTATTCAATACACCCACAAAGATAAGGCGAAGAGAACGAATAACATAAGTTGAAATTGAAAGAAAACGATGAAAGATCAAAGATGAAAAAAAAAGCGCACACAATAATCGCGCACATTGTCTTCAAGAGTAAAGAAAGTCATTACATGTGCTGCGATGGAATGTTTGACGATGAAGGTTTTCAGGCATCGGCGTGGAACCACTCAGTGAAAGTACCCTAGTGTCCGTTATGTCCGACAAGACAGCCTCAACAACTGCTACAAGATCGTTTACACACTTCCTGAAGAGCACTGTACTGCTCACTAAACTTTAAGCCAACCACTGTGCTATGTGCTTACTGAAGGTACGCATCGCTTTATCCTGTCCCGATCAGCATGATCCTTCTTTCCTCCACTTCCTTTTTCCCTGTGCAGAGTAACAGGCAATAGCGCACAAGCTCAGCCCTTCTTAATAAACTTTGTCTCTCTCTCGTTCTATTTGTGTGTGCCTTCTGATAAATTTTATTCTCTTTCTCCTGACAACGAATTGGGCCTTTACACGGCGCTTTGTTTACCGGGGTGACAGTTCTTGGTGATTTTTTGAGTTCATTGCGTAACCATCTGCATTTTATTTGGCTACACCGAAACTAGAATAGCCTGCGCACCCTCCAGGCATGCCGCCGCCGTCGTAGCCTCCTCGAGAAATCGGAACAACAAGTTCGGATGCCCCGAAATAGAGTCCACCGAACTATATTCCGCCAGCGTTGACGATTCCGGTGATAACCTCACGCCTGTTTCTAGAGTGCACTCTGAGTGCTTCATTAGCTTCAACCGCACAAACTGTGAAGCCGAAGGCGGCTTCAGCAAACTACATCGTCTTAGTTGTGTCAGTTACGGCGTCGCACAATCGGAGACACCTGGATCGGCAGACCATTTCGAGAAGTCTGTTTCGTATAGACGTCGCATTTCCAGCTTATCATTATTTAACAACTATTTTTACCATCCCCTCACCCTCGCACCATGTATCTCACTACCAGCACGAGTATCACATCGCGCATGTTATTTTACCACGAAAGTGTTTTATGCTTGGGTCCACCACGGCTCCTCTGACGTATTAAGATCAAAGAAAAAACCAGAAGAAAACGTTCTGTCACCGAGCGTCGAACCTGCGACCTCTCGTTCCGCAGCGCGCGGCGCGAAACCACTCGGCCACGGGAGCGTACGTACCTCAGCTTGCTAACAGGATGCTATTTATGTACACCATATGCCGTTGGCGGTCCTCAGAGCTCCTCAACTTCAGCGCGTTTTCGTCATGAGTAGCGAGATGGCGCGAAAGTGGCACGGAGTGGGCGCTCTAAAGGTCGCCGTGCCTCTCGCTGCGGTGAGCGCGCGCCTCCACGGGGCGTGGCCGCTCGAGCGCGCGCGCTTATCTCCTGACCGGGGCACTGGGGCGCGTTGTACGTCTTGTCATTCCACCGCAAGTTTGCTATTGTCACGTGGTTGTGACGTCGACGAAGGCAGCAGGCGACGTGTCCAAAATGAAACTGTTTATTAGGCCGAACTTGTGGCCGGTAAACAGAAAGTAGGATTACAGTAATACACGCTGGCACTGATAGCGGCGTACAGAGCGTCGGCCGGCGAACAACTGAACATCGTTGGAGCGCGCCGGCTTTTATGCATCACGCGTCGAACATTCTAGCCTTATCACTGGTCATCGCGCAAGCTCAGGAACAATCTCGAGTGGTCGCGTCTTGCGCGCAATCTTAACAAAACGATCTACAATAATCGCGAAGGTTCTAGAACAATAAGGCGCGGTTTGAGCTGAGCTTTGCTGACGGTCTTTGTGGGCGAAAACCGAACACAACAAAAGTGAAAATAAGAATAGCGCGTGGCAATGCCCCCCTCTGAAAAGGCATCGTCCCGATGCTTAAAACAGAACACGGGGGAAAAATGCATGCAACAATAAATAACAACAATAAAGAAAGAAAGTACAATAATTAAGCAATAAGTGCAGTCCTCTGGTTTGCTAACGCGCGTAATACGGCTTGAGGCGCACGACATGGACGACTTCAGGTCGCGCACGGCGCCGTTGAGAGTTCGTTATGCCGTCCGGGACGACCTCGTAGTCCAGAGCACCGAGACGTCGAAGCACCTTGTACGGCCCGAAGTATCGCCGAAGGAGTTTTTCACTAAGTCCACGTCGGCGTATCGGTGTCCACACCAAAACGCGGTCGCCGGGCTGGTATTCCACGAAGCGTCGTCGAAGATTGTAACGGCGGCTGTCGGTCGTCTGCTGATTCTTGATCCGCAGGCGGGCGAGCTGTCGTGCTTCTTCGGCGCGCTGTAGGTAGACGGTCACGTCGATGTTTTCCTCATCGGTGACGTTCGGTAACATGGCGTCGAGCGTCGTTGCCGGGCTCCGTCCGTAGACCAACTTGTATGGCGTCATCTGCGTCGTTTCTTGCACGGCCGTGTTGTATGCGAAGGTCACGTACGGAAGGATGGCGTCCCACGTCTTGTGTTCGACGTCGACGTACATGGCCAGCATGTCGGCGATGGTCTTATTTAGACGCTCGGTCAGGCCGTTGGTCTGTGGGTGGTAGGCGGTGGTCCGGCGGTGACTTGTTTGGCTGTACCTTAGGATCGCCTGAGTTAGGTCCGCGGTAAAGGCCGTACAGCCGCGTGCGATATGAAGGTTATCGCGCGATCGTCGGCCTGCCTAACGTCACAGGGGCCTAGCGGCACGTTTAGGAACAATGGAAATCAAGATTGCGCATTCTTCTCTCCCTCGTTCGCTGTTCCATGCTACAACAATCGCCCCCTCGACGAATTCTACGCCCTTTCTCTCGAGCCTTCCGTTCGTTGCGATGAAGTGCATCCATTGTTGGCTCTTATTTCCGCGGGCGATTACAAAATTGCTGGGAAAGATGTGTTCAATTAAGCTGGTTCTTCCCACTGCTTCTTTTAAACAGTTTCTTCAGACGGGAGTGATCGCAGCTGAAGGAACAGCAAAAAGAGCGAGGGAAGCTTGGATGATACCACCCTCTCCTCGAAAGAGTATTCTGGGACGTGGCGCTGTGGTAGTTCTTGGTCGATGCTCGCGCGATAACCTTCAAATCGCGCTCGACTGTACCTCTGTCGGTAATGAGGACCTCTGGGGCGCCATGACGCAGTACGATGTTCTCGACGAAGAACTTTGCTACCTCGGCGGCACTGCCCTTGGGCAGGGGCCCTTGTCTCGGCGTAGCGGGTTGAGGTAGTCAGTAGCTACGACGATCCACTTGTTTCCGGAATTCGACGTCGGGAACGGCCCCAGTAAGTCCATGCCGATTTGCTGGAACGGCCGGCGAGGTGGCTCGATGGGTTGCAGAAGTCCGGCTGGCCTAGTCGGTGGTGTCTTCCGTCGCTGACAATCTCGGCAAGTCCTCAAGTAGTGGGTGACGTCGGCAGTGAGGCGAGGCCAGTAGTACTTTTCTTGTATCCTTGCCAGCGTACGGGAAAATCCAAGGTGTCCAGCCGTCGGGTCGTCATGCAAAGCATGCAGAACTTCTGGTCGTAATGCCGAAGGTACTACGAGGAGGGAGTCGGCCCGAAGTGGCGAGAAGTTTTTCTTTAGCAGAACGCCGTTGCGCATGAAAAACGACTCCAGTCCTCGTCTGAATACCTTTGGAGCCACGGTGGCTTTGCCCTCGAGGTATTCCATAAGACCCTTGAGTTCCGGATCGGCGCGCTGTCGCTCGGCGAAGTCGTCGGCACTTATGGTTCCCAGGAAGCCGTCATCATTCTGGTCGTCCAGCGGTGGTGGGTCGATGGGGGGCACGAGACAGGCAGTCGGCGTCAGAGTGTTTTCTTCCGGACTTGTAAACGACGGTAATATCGAATTCTTGAAGTCTCAGGCTCCACCGTGCGAGGCGACCAGAAGGGTCCTTCAAGCTAGCTAGCCAACACAAGGCGTGGTGGTCGCTCACAACTTTGAAGGGCCTGCCGTAAAGGTAGGGGCGAAACTTTGATGTAGCCCAGATGATGGCAAGGCACTCCTTTTCTGCTGTGGAGTAGTTGGCCTCTGCCTTTGATAGCGACCGGCTAGCATAACTGATAACCCTTTCCAGTCCGTCCGTCCTCTGCACAAGGACGGCGCCGGGAGTCCTACGCTGCTCGCGTCGGTGTGCACTTCTGTTTCGGCGTGTTCGTCGAAATGCGCAAGTAACGGGGGCCTTTGCAGGCGTCGTTTTAGTTCTTGAAATGCTTCCTCCTGCGGCGTTTCCCACTTGAACTCGACGTCGGTCCTGGTGAGGTTAGTGAGAGGCTCGGCGATGTGGGCGAAGTTTTTTAACGAATCCGCCTGTAATAGGCACACAAGCCGAGAAATCGACGCACGGCCTTCTTGTCGGTGGGTGGCGGAAAAGCAGCGATGGCGGTTGTCTTTTGCGGGTCGGGGCGTACTCCGGATTTGCTTATCACGTGGCCCAAGAACAAAAGTTCTTCGTACGCGAAGCGGCACTTCTCTGGCTTGAGAGTGAGTCCGGACGTCTTGATTGCCTGAAGTACAGCTTCAAGGCGCGCAGGTGTTCATCGAAGTTCGAGGAAAACACAACGACGTCGTCCAAGTACACAAGGCAAGTCTGCCACTTCAAGCCAGCCAGTACAGTATCCATAACGCGTTGGAAGGTCGCGGGGGCCGAGCAAAGACCAAAAGGCATGACCTTAAACTCGAACAGGCCGTCTGGTGTTATAAAGGCAGTCTTTTCTCGGTCTCTCTCGTCGACTTCGATTTGCCAGTAGCCCGTCTTCAGGTCCATCGACGAAAAGTACTTCGCGTTGTGGAGTCGATCCAGGGCGTCGTCTATCCGTGGGAGGGGGGTACACGTCCTTCTTCGTGATTTTGTTCAGGCGACGATAGTCGACGCAGAAACGTAGCGTCCCATCCTTCTTCTTCACCAACACCACGGGAGACGCCCAGGGACTCTTGGACGGCTGGATTATGTCGTCGCGTAGCATTTCATCGACTTGCTTCTTTACGGCTTCGCGTTCTCGCGTCGAAACTAGGTACGGGCTCTGGCGGAAGGTGGCCTCGCATTTTCCTCTGTAATGATGCGATGTTTTGCGACTGGGGTCTGTCGAATTCTTGACGACGACGAGAAGCAGTCCTTGAATTGCAAGAGCAGACTTTTGAGCTGGTCTTGCTTGTGCTTCGGGAGGCTCGGGTTGACGTCGAAATCTGGTTCGGGACCTCGATTCGTCGAAGCAGGTTCGGCAGCATCGAAGAGGGCGAAAGCAATGCTGGCGGCCACGCATTCATCGATGTAGGCGACCGTCGTACCAATGTTTAGGTGCCTATATTCGTGGCTGAAGTTTGTCAGCACTACCTTTGCTTTACCGTCACGCAGCTCGGCTATACCTCTTGCGACGCAAATTTGACGGTTCAGGAGTAGGTGCTGATCGCCCTCGATGACGCCTTCAAGGTTCGCACGGTTTTCGGTGCCGACGGAAATAATGATGCTGGAGAGCGGCGGAACGGTCACCTGCTGTTCTATCACATTCAATGCATGGTTCCCTGGCGTCGCGAGAGGCGGGAGCGCTTTGTCTGAGGTTAGTGTTATGGACTCAGACCTTAGGTCGATGACGGCGCCGTGGTCACTTAGGAAGTCCATTCCAAGTATCACATCCCTGGAGCAGTTTTGTAGGATTACAAAGCTCGCAGGATAAGTCCGGTTACTGACGGTGACTCTCGCCGTGCAGACTCCAATCGGCGTTATCAGGTGGCCTCCAGCTGTCCGGATTTCGGGTCCACTCCACGCGGTCTTTACTTTCTTCAGCTTGGCGGCGAATGACCCACTGACGACGGAATAGTCGGCCCCAGTGTCGACGAGAGCGGTGACTCCGTGGCCGTCGATAAGAACGTTGAGGTCGGTAGTTCGTCGTCTCGCGTTGCGGTTAGGTCGCGGCGTCGGGTCACGGCTGCGTCGGTTTGTTCCGCCGGTTCCACGTTGTGTAGTGATGTCTTCTTCGGGCTGCGGAGTTTCCACGCCAGGGCCTCGTTCGTCTTGTGACGGGTTCTTTAGATTTCCTTGCAGCGGCGTCGTCGTCGTCGGCGGCGGCGGAGGATCTTCGGTAGTTCGTCGTACAGCAACCGCACCTCCATCGGTTGCTGCCCTTAGTTTTCCGAGTAAGGGCTAGGAGATCGGCCCCCGGTTTGGGCCAGCGTACTGCCGGCGGTGCGGTGACATGTAGCGGCCAGGCGACGGCGAGCGGGATGGTCGTCGGGGTGTCCACTGAGCACCTGCGAGGTAGTCGGCGAATGTCTTGCGGTCGTTCACCCCGCTGTGGGCGAGGCGCGTTGACGGCGAAACCTCGTAGCCCCATCTGTCGGTACTGGCACCGGCGGTAGGTGTGGCCAGCCTCTCCGCAGTGGTAACAAAGTGGGCGGTGGTCAGGGGGCGCGCCAAACGTCGGTCTTTCGAGGAGTGTAGCGTTGACCGGCGGGTGGACGATATGGCGTCGGTGGCGGTGGCGTCTGGCGGCGGAACTGCGGCGGTGCGACGTCTTCACGTGGGCGCGGCGGGGGGAGCGTTACGACGTGCTGCGGCAGCGTAGCTCATGGCCTCCGGATGAGGGTGTGGTGGTTCGGGGATTCCCAGGGATTGCCGGACTTCCTCACGAATGATATTAGTGATTGAGTCCACCTGAGGAGGCGATGACGGGAACATGCGGCGCAGTTCTTCTCGCACAATGGCCCTTATCGTCTCGCGCAGGTCGTCGGAGCGGAGCCCTTGGACTTCGGTGATGTGTGGCGTGGAACGACGATCGTATTGCCGGTTGCGCATGTCTAGCGTCTTCTCAATTGTCGTTGCTTCAGCGACAAATTCTTGGACACTGGTAGGTGGGTTCCGCATCAGTCCCACAAAGAGCTCCTGCTTGACCCCTCGCATGAGGAGGCGGACTTTCCTCTCTTCGGGCATGGCAGGGTCGGCGTGGCGGAACAGTCGCGTCATTTCTTCTACGAAGATGGTCACGTGTTCGTTCGGCAGCTGTACCCGTGTCTCAAGCAAGGTCGCGGCCCTTTCTTTTCGGACGACGCTCGTGAACGTCTCCAAAAATGTGCTGCGAAACAGGTCCCAGGTACGAATTGGGGACTCCCGATTCTCGAGCCATGTCCTTGCTGCTTCTTCCAGGTGAAAGTATACGTGGCGCAGCTTGTCCTCGGAGTTCCAGTTGTTGTACGTTGAGACCCTCTCGAACGTCTCTAGCCAGGTTTCAGGGTCTTCACACGGCGAACCACGGAATGTCGGTGGCTCCCTGGGCGGCTGCATCACGATCGCTGCAGGGGCCACTTCGGCCGTCATCGTGCCTTTTGTCTTCGTCTCCGTGGCTTTTGGCTTGGCAGGCAGGGGGTCCGTATTGTGGTGCCAGTCCTTGTAGTCTCCGGCTAGCTCGACTTTCCTGGATGGTGTCGGTTTCTTCTTGGCGACTTGGGCTGGGTTCACGGCTTGACGGGGGCGTCCGGAACATGAACGCCCAGCACCTCCACCAGATGTCACGTGGTTGTGACGTCGACGAAGGCAGCAGGCGACGTGTCCAAAATGAAACTGTTTATTAGGCCGAACTTGTGGCCGGTAAACAGAAAGTAGGATTACAGTAATACACGCTGGCACTGATAGCGGCGTACAGAGCGTCGGCCGGCGAACAACTGAACATCGTTGGAGCGCGCCGGCTTTTATGCATCACGCGTCGAACATTCTAGCCTTATCACTGGTCATCGCGCAAGCTCAGGAACAATCTCGAGTGGTCGCGTCTTGCGCGCAATCTTAACAAAACGATCTACAATAATCGCGAAGGTTCTAGAACAATAAGGCGCGGTTTGAGCTGAGCTTTGCTGACGGTCTTTGTGGGCGAAAACCGAACACAACAAAAGTGAAAATAAGAATAGCGCGTGGCACTATGAAGTTACATTGGTTAAACGGGGCGTTTTTTTTTTTTTTTTTTTTTTTTTTTTTTTTTTGATGAAGCCGCTCGCTCGTGCTGCGCCTTGCGTTCTTTGCGCGTTTGAATCCACGCATTTTGCAATCATGCATTCTGTAAACACTGCAGCCATGCAGCATGTGCCAGAAAACAAACGAATCCACTCAAAACACAATATGTCTTTGGCCTTGTTTTATTGCCCTCGTTTCCCAAAATCAACGTGTTCATCAAATGTGGAGCGACGCAAGCTCGGGAGAGTAACAGAAGCGATTAACAGATTAACAGGAGATTAACATACACAGGTTCATGATCACTGAACAACACAAAAGTTCCCAGCAAAGAACTTACAGAACAGTCGTATAAAAAACAGAACAGAACACAACACTTGGGCACATATTAAAAAAACAATTTTTATACTGACAAAAGTGCAGAAGACCTTCGGATATGCGCACGATATTGCAGAAAATTGGGCTTGCATGACATCATTACTATAACAAACAAACGTGAACATCGACCGCATAGCAAAAACTGTGAAATCAGTTGAAGTACCTAAAAAAGAATAATAATGTAAAGATTTAAATGTCAAAATGAACTCCACATAAACTAACATTGGTCGCACTTTATTGACTACATTTCCAAAAACATTGATTTTCATATAAACTCCATATATAACTAACATTGGTCGCACTTTATTCACTACATTTCCAAAAACATTGATTTTCATAAAACTAGTGATATAAAAAAACACGAGGAAATGAACATATGATATGGAAGGATTCCCGCCATCTGTACTTAAAATGCGCCGATTCTGGAATTCTTCAGCACTCCTCTTGGCGCACCGATCAGCTGTACATTCCTGAATAGTTCAAGAACGCTTCCTTCCTGAAGAAAAGTGAAAAGTTTCAATGAGATAAAGAACGCTGTCAACTCGTGCAAAAGAGAACTTGTTTCTTCGTCTCAGAGCAGGACAACTCTTCATACATCTACCTAGAGCCTCAGAAACGCGGTTATAAGCGATGACGAGTGATTAGCCGGACACAAATGGACAGCACACATTTAAAAATGCCCGCGGCTTTATGAGAGTTGTAAACCTGTAACTATAGTTACGTCGAATATGTGCTTTATGTCCACTGTTTGTTCGTACAACGACGTAAACGCAGCATCGTGTGCTTTTCAAGTCAGTCATTTTTGAAAACATTAAGTGCGTCGCCACTGCAAAAAAGAATGCCAATCGGTATAGAGTGAATTCACATTGAAACTATGAAAATTACATCTCAAAGGGTACGCTCACCTCTCGTTCTTTTGGGGGGCCGGCACCATCTTCGGGGCTTGTTCAGGAAGTATTAAGGCGAAAGCCTTTAATGTCTCATGCTCACGTCCGTCCGGTGTCCGTCCGTCCGGTGTCCGTCCGGCGTCCGGTGTCCGTCCGTCCGTCCGTCCGTCCGTCCGGCATCCGTCCATCCGTCCGGCATCCGTCCGTCCGTCCGGATGTCCATCCGTCCGTCCGTCTGTCCGGATGTGCGTCCGTCCGTCCGGATGTCCGTCCGTCCGTTTGGATGTCCGTCCGTCCGTCCGTCCGTCGTTTGGATGTCCGTCCGTCCGTCTATCCGGATGTCCGTCCGTCCGTCCGAATGTCCGTCCGTCCGTCCGTCCGGATGTCCGTCCGTCCGTCCGTCCGGATGTCCATCTGTCCGTCCGGATGTCCGTCTGTCCGTGGATGTCCGTACGTCCGTCCGGATGTCCGTCCGTCCGGATGTCCGTCTGTCCGTCCATCCGTCCGGATGTCCGTCTGTCCGTCCGTCCGTCCGTCCGTCCGGATGTCCGTCCGTCCGTCCGGATGGCCGTCTGTCCGTCCGGATGGCCATCTGTCCGTCCGTCCGTCCGGATGTCCGTCTGTCCGTCCGTCCGTCCCGGATGTCCGTCCGTCCGGATATCCGTCTGTCCGTCCGTCCGTCCGGATGGCCGTCTGTCCGTCCGGATGTCCATCTGTCCGTCCGTCCGTCCGTCCGTCCGGATGTCCGTCCGTCTGTCCGTCCGTCCGTCCGTCCGTTTGGTTGTCCGTCCGTCCGTCCGTCCGGATGTCCGTCTGTCCGTCCGTCCGTCCGGATGTCCGTCTGTCCGTCTGGATGTCCGTCTGGATGTCCGTCCTGTCCGTCCGTCCGTCCGTCCGGATGTCCGTCTGTCCATCCGTCCATCTGGATGTCCGTCCGTCGGTCTTTCCGTCCGTCTTTCCGTCAGTGGAATGGCCACACGCTTTCGCCGAGCACACATTGGAATGTACAAAGTGTCCTTCAATTTTTTGAGCAACAGATCACGATACACGAACAGCGCGAGTCGTAAAACATCGCGGCGCACAAGCACAAAGCGAGCGAGCACCATTAAACGGATGAACGGAGATGGCGAGCGCACGCTTCGCGAACGCCCGACACGAAACTTTCCAACGGATTTCGAAGCCGGCGGCGCCAGCAAGGCGGCGGAAAGCGGGCATCCCGCCAGCGAGGAGGTTGGTCCCAGCAGAGAGGGGGTTGGAGAGAGTCGGGAAATGTTCGGGAGAATGAAAAAAACACGTATTTTAGTTGTGATCCCGGCGGACTGATGGCGCCACACTTATTTTTTATCTGTACAAGTCACGTGGGTTTCTCTCAACCTCCTCATTGAGCAGTGGCGTAAATCATGGGGGGGGGGGTCAGGGGGTCCGGACCCCCCCCTGTGTTCAGGCTGGGGGGGACACCCCATGCAAGTGTCCCCCCCCTCGAGATTTATCTTCCAAATGTCATATTTGAATTTCTTGACAGTCAAGGACAACGCACTCTCCGTAAAACCAACTCTGAAATCTGAAGCACTTTCATTGAACAGAAACTATAGGTACTTCTAGCCGGTACACACAAAGGAAAATACCTTTATGCGTTAGCACAAAAAGTGGTACAATTTTTATTGCATAACTTAACCCGAATGACGCAGCTGCAAAAAATGCTAGCGCCTGCCTACGAGTCGCTATTTAGAAACTTCGCCATTCGATGTCGCTTACTATTGGATACTCAGTGCTATTCTTTTCTGACCAGGCGCCGATGCTGATGCTTGTTTGTTTTATAATAATAATAATAAAAGTAATACTGCTACTACTAATACTAATAAGAATAATTATTATATTTTTATATTTATTACCATTATTATTATCATCATTACTATTACTATTATATGTGAATGCATAATTTTAATTTTATATGATTAAAAATACAGCATATATATAAAAACAAAATGGCCGCCATTGCAAGATATGTGTGGTCTTTATCGGATTTACGCCACTGTCATTGAGTACCGAATGTACCCCACTATATGCGTCAAGAAATAACGCAGCTGAAATGTATTCGAGAAACCGACATGGGCATGAAAGTTTTCCACTAATCTGCGCGCATAGCCTCCGTAGAATGTCA
This sequence comes from Rhipicephalus appendiculatus, assembly GCA_030522465.1. Lineage (NCBI taxonomy): Eukaryota > Metazoa > Arthropoda > Arachnida > Ixodida > Ixodidae > Rhipicephalus > Rhipicephalus appendiculatus. Next base: position 827,558 of record JALIZH010000134.1, read on the forward strand.
AACAACAAAAACTGCTTTGTTCCGGCTGTTTCATAAAAGTTGAAAATTATAGCAATCTTTTCTCTTTAAACTTATTTACGTACATCCAACGAGTCCGCCTTTTAATATAACGCTTAGTTACGCTGCGTCAAAAATGTTTTTTTTTCCCGTATAAATAAAGACAGGCTGAATCCCAAATGTACTGTGGAAGCACGGGCGCACCACATGCAGTTGGAGCTCATCCACACCGGCGAATCTCAGCATTCGCTTGGTCGGCAATTCTGAAGCGTACAACAGCGAGTGGCGTAGTTTAGCATTGTGACTGCAACGCGAGAACGCGCAGGCCTACACTCAAGGCAAAAAATTCACCGACGGTTACGATACTGTGTAATGCGAATTCCGAGCGCTGCTGTTTAGGCGTATAGACGTCAGACTCTGCCCAGGCGGCGCTGCGAAAAACGCCGCCACCAGCGCTCTCATCGCCGCCCTGGCCATAACTTGGTAGTGCAAAGAGAGCCGTCCGCAAGCGAATGTGCATAGGCCACTATAGAACCCCCCCCTCTTTCGCTCGCGTTGAGGGCTGGTTCCCTAAAAATCAAGGACCTAGAAAGCTTCTTCCGTCAATCCGTGCACCCTCGCTTCAGAAAAGTAGGAAGCTCATCAAAGTGAACTGCGGCTGTAATGCAAAATATGTTTCAGTTATTTCGGCGTGCTGCAACTCGCAAGCGAGCATCGCATGACATCGAGTTCGAGGCACTCCGACGTGCGTTCTGTAACGCCTAATTGCTTAACTTTGGGCATATACATAATGTCAAAGCGATGAAGTACGTACACGAGCAATGTTTCTCACGATTAGTGGTACAAAGCTTGCTTTATCAGGCACGAATGGTCGCGGCGATCTTCGCCTTTGCAGTTGCATTCTCCATCCATCTCTTGCTTCCACTGTTTCATTACGCATCCTCGAATGTACTGTTGACGGTTGTCTTGCGTTTGTATATACTGCAAATGGGGATACGTGCGTGTCCACTTTCTCGGCGTACAACGAAAGGCAAAACCGTGGCCTCCGAGATAGCTCCGGAAATCGCGGAGACCACGGGCAAGAAAAAACCTGACGGTGGTCCCGACGAACATTTTGCGATTTACTTCTATGACGCACGTGTTAGCATTTGCTAGTTAAAGCCGGAACTTTGAACCTTCGATGCGTACGTGCGCGATGCTGTGTGATGACGACCAGTTCAGATTATGGGTGGTCGCGGAGTGCGCGATGTTTATCGCGCGCTTCACCAGTCTGCATTTGACTGCTGCACGGCGCGCACCGCGGTCTGAGGCTCTGCTGAGCTTCATAGTCAAGGTTACCCCGGTTCTACGTCAAGGCTACTCAAAACACTAACATGAGACCCATATTATCACACTTTCCCATGCGACCGGCTGTGGAGAACGCGAGTAATTCGCTTACCGAACACGTTCGCAACGGCCCGTAACCAGAGCTCTCGTCGTTCTGCTACGTGCAACAGCTACGGAAATCGGTAAAACTGAAGTCCTTTACGTCCGTGGCAATTCACAACGCAACAGTAGCGTCGACTGAAGCCTTTCTGGCCTTTCTTCGTAGCGCGCGGAGCTGTTGTGTCTGCTCTTGTTTTCGCCGTCGTTCTGGCACGCACTTCATGGCGGTTCGGTTGCGCGTCCGACTAGCGGAGAGAAATTCGGAGCTCTTTTTCTGAGTGTTCAACGCGCCAACACACCAAATATTTAGGTTAATCGTTGTTTCCAACTCGCTAGTTGCACCTGGATGCACAGCAAACTGTGCAAGGGAGCCGGCCTTTGCACTACCCAAAACTTCTCCGACAGGTGGCGCCACGTGTCTGTAAAACTCCAGAGTCTGACGTCTATTGGTTTTGCGGTAAGTTAAGGCAAATGCTTCTGCTTCGGCGCCGCGCACCTCTGAATTCTGGCGTCGGCTGCGTTGAGTCTGCGCTCGGGCAGCTCGTTTAGCAGCAGAGGAAGATGACGCAATTCCACCAGTTGCGTCGCTCATTGTTCAGACAGAACCGACTGAGACTATTTTGTATACAGGTACGCGGTTTACACCAAGAACGCCGGGAATAGTGTGACTGGCGCGGCCAATTTCTTGCAGCCCATTTCACATCCACCCTCGGAGACGGACCGTGGCGTGGCTGCCTTGCTAATCGGGAGACCGCAAAAGGCGGCGCTTGGGCGCGTTCCACAACAGCCGACGGAAACAGGCCTCCTTTCATGCAGCGATTTATTTCCACATGTAATATTTCTCGGTGGACGCTGTCGCCGAATACCTTTCTGATGACGTCATCAGCGACCGCACGACGGCGCGCGCTACTGTAGTACCGCGTGTGGCTGCCGCGGAATCTGCCGTCTCACCGCTGCCATAGAGTTTCCTAAAATTAACTAGAGGGGACTCTGGCGCTGCGATCGTTTCAGCCACCATGGGAATGATGGGTAGTACACGGATTTGCCTAGTCTACGTACTTACGGCTTCGAACGCACTTGTGGCTTTGTTTATTGTTGTGTTCTGATTCTGTTTCGGATAAAAGAATGAACCGTTGTGAACTTCGCCACCCGATTTGAATTCGTGAGCCTAAAAAGGTCAACGGGGTGAAGCTTACCTGCTAACCCTTTGCTGAACTTCGTATTGCGGCCAAGCGGATTCCACACGGAGCCAAAAGAACGAAGACCTAGGCAAGACTAGGCAAATTTGTGTACTACCCATGATTCCCATGCTGGCTGAAACGCCGTGTGTTGCAGCTCCCATAGACGCTAGCGCCAGAGTTCCCTCTAGTGTATTTATAGGAAACTCTATGACCGCTGCCGTTCCCTCCTCCTCGCGCTCTCCTCACTGCCGCCGTCATTCGGCCTCCGCATTCGCAAAACGTTTTCTTGGGCTAGTTGGTTCATGACTTCTGAAGGAAAAATTGCCGCGCAAAGCAACACACAGACAGACAAGGAGCACGGGACTGGCGCACGGGAATAGCGCCAGTCCCGTGCTCTATGTCTATCCGTGTGTTGCCTTGCGCTACAATTTTAACGCGATAGCGTTTAAGAGCTCGTTTCGCAGAAATTCCGGCGTCGGCGTCGTTGGTTGTGAGCGAAAAATCATTATCTTGTCCGTGACCGAAAAATAGAGAATTATGCAAATAAAAAAAATATTAAGAATTTCCGGGTGCGAGTGAGGATCTAACCCGGCCGTCTGCGTGGCCAGCAGGTTTTCTACCGCACAGTCACGCCTCTGCTTGCACATACAGTGAAAATAACTTCCTCTTCTTGGAGATGCAGTGGAAATAACTTTCATGCTTCGCAAACGCAAGCGTCCTTTATATAGGCGTCGAAATATAACCTGTAATATCCCAGGATTATTGCGTGGTACAAGCGTACATTGCCATCGGGCGTCAGAATATGTGACTATCATAACGATTTCGTAGTTTAAAGCCGGCCACCCATTACAAACGGCACACACTTTACTGCGCGTATTCCCTTAACCCCGGGTAGTGGGTGCATAGCAAGTATGCACTAAGTGGTTGAAGTAGACACTCCGGACAGGATGTCGCTATCGCGTTCAACACTTAAAGGAGACGATTAAGGGTCCCCCCAATTTTTCCTTCCACGTTCACTCTGCGGATTCCGACGACGCCGTCGCCGCTCAACGCCGGAACGGCCGCCTAAAGGCTGGTTCACACCGAAGGCGGAGCGGCAAAGCGGGAAAGCGGCTTTTCGAAGCGGCGAGGCGGCTAGTGCGCGCACCTGTTCAGACCGCACACCGCATTTGGCTGCCCGCGCGGCCGAGGAGGCGGAGCATCGCGCGCGTGTCGCTATCACGTGGCACTGCTTCTCCCAAAGATACACCAGCTCCACCGCCACGCCACCGCCGCAGCGCGTTCTGATTGGCTGCGGCAAAGCGGCGACCTTGGGCGGGCGGCAAAAAATTGGTCCGGGAGCAATCGGACATGCCGCCTCGTTTTCCGCCCGCTTTCGCCGCCTGGAGAGGAGGTTTTCCCCGCTTTCCGCCTTGCCGCTTGGTCGCTTTGGCCGCCCCGCTTTCGGTGTGAATGAGCCTTAAGAGCTGCGATCTGGAAGAGGGAAAGAAAACCCTCACGAGGTGTCTTGTGTATTCGCTAAAGACGTCTGTAAAGCGAAATCCTTCGTCTTCTTTTTCATCCTAGTCTATTCTCTTGATGCCCCCCCCACTCCCTAATCCCAAATATTTCTGTGCAAAACGTGGTTTCACAGGGCCTCCCGTTGCGAGACAATGCAAGCTTTGCGCACCTCTCACTACTTGGACTTCGTCCGGGATTGACCCGCCTCTAACCAAGGGAGAATATAGTGTGATGATGGCGCCGTGTGACATTATTATGGCGTCGTGATAACGTCCACAATTTGGAGATACGTGACACCATGATGACTTAATGTCAAGTTAAGGCACGCCGCGGGCACACATTCGTGCATCTGGGGCATTTCTGACTTTTGACCATCTTTTAGGGTCAAGGCTTGTCCTTCCACGTCCGCCGTGTCCGGTCACGGCACAGCACCGTGTAAAAGGTTCAAAAAGGTTAACAAGAACAAAATCAAAGGCCACAACACCGTAAAAATACCGACATTTAGGCACCCATCAATCAAGGCATATGAGAGAATGAAAGGTTATAAGAACAAAATAAATCGCTCTTAACCAGAACAAAACACAAGGCTACAACACCATAAAAGCGGCAAAGCGGCATCGCCAAGAAGCTACCTTGGGGTTGAAGGCGCAGCAAGCGGCGGCTACACGCCTGAAGCGCTGTCGAGGTGGAGCCTCACAATGCCGCCAGGGGTCGCTGATAAAGGCGCGTGCTCTGCGCAGTCTCACCGCCGCCGTGGAGGGGGCGGCGCTGAGATAATTCACGATCCGATGCACACTGCTTCGCCCCATCATCACCATCCACTTCGTCGATATGCGTGTTTTTTTTTTGTTTTTTTTTTGTTGCAGCATTTGTGTTAACACTATCGTCGAACAAGGCATCGCTATGTACCATGAGGTCTCGTCAAATCTCGCGAGTTTCTCGCCTCGGTGCGACATATAAGACCTTAAAAATTGAAGGACACTTTGTACACTCCAATGTGTGTTCGGCGAAAGCGTGTGGCCATTCCACTGACGGAAAGACCGACGGACGGACAGACGGACGGACGGACGGACGGACAGGCGGACATCCGGACGGATGGACAGACGGACATCCGGACGGATGGACGGACGGACACCGGACGGACGGACGGACATCCGGACGGACGGGTGGACAGACGGACGGACGGACGGACACCGGACGGACGGATGGACAGACGGACATCCGGACGGATGGACGGACGGACACCGGACGGACGGACGGACATCCGGACGGACGGGTGGACAGACGGACGGACGGACGGACACCGGACGGACGGACACCGGACGCCGGACGGACACCGGACGGACGTGAGCATGAGACATTAAAGGCTTTCGCCTTAAAATTCAGTTGTGGCCGGGCCGCCGGCACGGTGGTCCAGTGGTTATGGTGCTCAGCTGCAGGCCCAAATGTCGCGGCATCAAATCTCGGCTGCGGCGGCCCCATACCCATGGAGGCGACATGCCAGAGGCCCGTGTACTCGGATTAACCTTTACGTTAAGACCAGGTGGTCATAATGTTCGGAACCCTTCACTACGGCATCTCTCATAATCCTGTTACGGTTCTGGGTCGTAAAACCCTAAATATTATTAAGATGCGAGCGCGACGCGCACGCCTTACACCACCCTTATTGGGTGAACCGTTGCCTGACGAGAGCAGTGACGCGTGCGCGCGTCTTATTTTCTGCGGACCCCTACCAGCCAATAGAAGCGCCACCGGATAGTTCAATGATATCTACGTTGCGTGCTTTGGTGAGTGGACGGTACGGACGTAGGACGCTCTAGCTTCAAGCCCACCATTCACCAATTCTCGTGAATGGTCGCTGTTTTGGTTGAAAACTGAGCGTTTCCACGTGCCTCTCGCCTTTAAGAAAGACACATATGCCTCATTTGTCAAGAAATTTTCGAGATTTAACGCGACTGGTCGATGCATCGCGGGACCTTGTCAGGCGGTGATGTCATGTAATTATGTCACACGAAACCATATTAACACACCATCGAATAGTAGAAAGTGCGCCGATCCCTGAGGCAGTGGAAAATCCCGTGAGGTGCAGCAAGCTTGCGCTCACTCAGATCCTGGAGAAAGGGTTAAACCAATTCACGCATTAGCGTAGCCAGAAATCTATTTCGGGACGGGGAGTTCAGTCATACCTTATGTATCTTCCTGCTTGCGTTTGTACGTGTGCGCGTATATATCATCAGCAGCAGGCTGACTACGCTCACTGCAGGGCAAAGGCCTCTCCTATGTTCCGCCAATCAACCCGGTCCTGTGGTTTCTGCTGCCACATTATACCTGCAAACTTTTTATCTCATCTGCCCCCCTAATTTTCTGTCTCCCCCCTCACGCGTTTGGCTACTCTTGGAATCCAGTCAGTTACCCTTAATGACCAGCGGTTATCCTGCCGACGTGCTACGTGCTCGGCCCATGTCCATTTCTTCTTCTTGATTTCAACTATGATATCCTTAATACCAGTTTGTTCCCTGACCCACTCTGCTCTCTTCCTGTCTCTTAAGGTTACACCTATCATTTTCCTTTCCATCTCTCGCTGCGTCGTCCTCAATTTAATTTGAACCCTCTTTGTAAGTCTCCAGGTTTCTGCTCCATGTTTTGTAATTCTCCAGGTTGTATGCATATATACACATGCAATATTGGAAACTTTCCGGTGGGGGGGTCAACGTCGCCGCTGGCTGCGCCAGTGAAGTTAGGGGGAGTAATCTTTCGAGTGGAGTGTGGTGGGAGGCGAAATATAAATACAATCGCCTCACTGGGAAAGGGGAAGAAAAAGAAGTTGGCTTCCACCTTGGACTCGCCTTAGGCTAATGCATAAGGGTGCGCGTGACTGTTGTAGTCACGCGACTGGAAATTTTGTCACGTGGTTGTGACGCTGACGTAGGCAGCAGTCGGCGGGATAGAGACAACTTTTTATATGGGGGGAACTAGTGGCCGGAAAATGAAAATACAACGTGCGAGCGATTCACACTGTCAACTGATAACGGCGTGGACAGTCGTCGGCCGTCGAGTAATCTGATCATCGGCGGAGCGCGCCGTCTTTTATACAGCAGTCATCGTGCCTTCCAGCTGTATCGCTGGTGCTCGCGTAAGGTCTCCATACAAATTCTGTCAAGATTACCCGCGTCCTGCGGGTAAACTTAACAGAATGATCGCAACTTATCGCGAATGCTATCAGCATTCTGGCGTGGTCTACGCCGAGGGTTGATAACAGTTTTTGTAGCTGAAACTCGAATACATCAAAATAAAGTTTATAAACGCACGTGGCAATGCCCCCCCCCCCCCCCTGTGAAAGAACATCGCCCCGTTGCTTAGAAAAGATCATGGAAGTGATAAAAATGCACGCAATGGGAAAGAACAATAAGAAAGTGAGCAGAAACCACACGTCTCGGGTTCCTTAACGAGCATAGAACGGTTTAAAGCGTACGGCGTGCACGACCTCGGGGCGTTTCCGGCGCCGCGGAGAGTTCGTGAAGCCGTCTGGGACAACCTCGTAGTCGAGTGCACCGAGACGTCGAAGTATCCTGTACGGTACGAAGCATTGTCGCAGAAGCTTCTCGCTATGTCCTCGCCGGCGTATTTGCGTCCAGACCAAAACACGCTCTCCGGGTTTCTACTTCAAGTGGCGTCGTCGAAGAGTTCAGTGACGGCTGTCGTTCTTTTGTGGGTTCTTGATACGCCTATGTGCGAGATGCGAGGCTTCTTCAGCGCGCTGAAAGTGGACGGTGACGTCGAGGTTTTCTTCGTCAGTGACGTTGGGTAGCATGGCGTCGAGCGTCGTTGCCGGGTATCTTCCGTTGACCACCTTGTAAGGCGCCATCCACATCGTTTCTTGCACGGCCGTGTTGTATGCGAAAGTTACGTACGGAAGGATGGAATCCCACGTGATTAAGAACTGAAATCAGCGCAACCGTCAGGAGGGGAATGAGAGGAGGAGACAGAGCGCTGACTGAATTCTTAATCATGTTGTACCAACACACCCAATCCTACAGTCTTCTAAGTATCCCACGTCTTGTGCTCGACGTCGAGGTATACATGGCCAGCCCATCGGCAATGGTCAGCTTGCCGGCAGTGGTGCGGCGGTAGCTTGGCTGGCATTTTCTCAAGATCGCATGAGTTCGGTCAGCAATAAAGGCCGCACCTCTCTCGATGATCACGAGCTCTGGGGTGTCATAACGAAGGACGACGTTCTCAACGAAGAACTTGGCCACCTCGGTGGCACTGCATTTCGGCAAGGTTCATGTTCCGGCGTGGCGGGTGCGATGGTCGGTAGCCACGACGATTGACTAATTTCCTCGTGTCGACATTGGGAACGGACCAGGTAGCTCCAACCCCAATTTGCTGGAACGGTTGCCGAGGTGGCTCGATCGGCTGAAGAAAAGCCTTCTGCTTTTGTTGGAGGTGTCTTGCGTCGACGACAGTCTTGGCATGTCCTTACGTATCGAGTAACGACGCCCAAGAAGCAGTGATCATCCTGGTCGCCCAGCGGCGGTAGGTAGACGGGGGCACAGACATGCAGTCGGGGTCGAAGTGCTTTCTTCCGAAGTTGTAAACGACGGTAACGTCGAATTCTTGTAGTTTCAAGCTCCACCGCGCAAGGTGATCTGACGGGTCCTAACAGTTAGCTTAGCCAACACAAGGCGTGGTGGTCGCTCGCAACAAGGAAGGGCGTGCCGTAGAGGTTGGTGCGAAACTTCGATGTAGCCCAGATGATGGCAAGGCACTCCTTTTCCTTTGTGGAATAGTTGGCTTCCGCCTTAGATAACGACCGCCTAGTATAGCTGATAACTCTCTCTAGTCCGTCAGTCCTCTACACAAGGACGGCGACAAGGACGGCGCTCTCCTACAGATGGCGCGAGAGAGGCAAAAAATTATTCTGGGAATAGAAGAAACGGCATTGTGAAGCTTTTGATAACTCCTGCGACAGGCAGCCGACTCGACCTTCGGAGAAGACGGCGCTTTTCAACGTTGGTTGTATTGTCGTCTACCTCTATGTGTGGCTCGATAACTGTGCCTTGATCGAAACCCCAAAAATCGGGTGCTGGTGCCGCACCGAGATTTTATGCATTTCTAAACAGCAGGGGCGACGTAGAGGTGGATGGCACGGGGGAGGGAGGGGGGTCTCCCGAAATTTGTTTGCCTCGTTGGTGCTCGCCCCCCCTCCCACAAAAGCAAAAATAGACTAAACTTAACGCAGAAGTTTGCCGTCCTCCACCCCCTTTCAAATGCCTTTAATGAAGGGACTCGCTTGTGGTGCATTAAATTTAACGCATAAGTTTGCCACCTCCACCCCCTTCAAACGCCTTCAATGAAGGGACTCGCTTGTGGTGCATTAAATTTAACGTATAAGTTTGCCGCCTCCACCCCATCAAACGCCTTCAATGAAGGGACTCGCTTGTGGTGCATGCCTTCGTCCCGCGTCCTCCCAGTAAAAACAATCCCTGGCGCGGCCCCTGGTTAAGTTGTGTGCGACTGCACGGGATGAGTTGGCGTTTGTATGCACAGTCTCTTCTAAGAAGCCTCTGCAGAACCCAATAAGAGCCCGTTACGACACGACGTGCACATTTGTACACGCCGCTTACTTTTGGCATTTCTGAGCACTAGTGGCAGTAAGGAGATAACAAACGCTGAGCTCATTGTAAATTAAGCGTTCTTTTCATTAACCGTTCTTATTAATTACCCCGGGGTGAAATATATTGCTACACTCGATGACCTTCGTGAAAGCAGTGCTGTGTTTATCGAGGGGCTCGACGTGGAGCGTTTCGGCCAAAATTTGGAAACTTTTTTTTAACGCGACAGCGTTAAACAGCTCGCAAGGGATGCGATGCGGGCTTGTTGTTCGCACACCCTCAGTAGGCTTCTATGCAGCACTTATACAAGACTGGAGGAAATGAAGACACCTAGAGTCGCAGAGGGCGCTCGTTTTAACACGAAAGTGTTTTATGCCGGGGTTCACCATGATTTGAGTGACGTATTTTCCGTCACGGAAATTACGTCGAAAAAATATACATGATCAGAAGACAAAAAGTTCCGTCAACGGGAGTCGAACCTACCACCCCTATAGGTCCGCGACAAGAGATGCCGGGCACGCTATCCACTGCGCCACGGTCGCATACTTTGCAAGCTTTAAAAACAAGCCTTTTATATCTACCACTGTCCTCTCACAGTGCTCTTGCTAAGAGAAGTAATGCATTATGACCGTGAAATGCATGATTAGTTTCATCAAAGCGTTGTTTCTCCGCGTCCATCCCAATCGGCGTGTTTCGAATAGTAAACGTGCAATTTCGCCGACGGATTAACACACTGCCAGGTGGTGACCTTACCCCTAGCATCCGCACTCGTAGCATCCGTCCATACCAAAAAAAATTACACCATCTCCCGCTAAAGGGAACCATGTGTAGATGTGAAGCAGCGGGCGCTAACGCTTACACTGGCGGTGGCGTTGACGCTGGCGCTATCGCAGCGTTGCGCAGGAGAAAAAACTGAGGAGGCGCAAAGCACGTAGTGATGGAGCGGTGTTTCCTACTGGAACATGCCAATCGCTGCTAATGGGCAATGAGAGACAGAAGACTCCGACTGGACACAGAGACCCGCAGTCGGCTTTTAGTTAACGCGCACGCTGCGAATTTTTATTGTTCAACAACGCACAGGAGAAATCTCCCACTGGCACACCTTGGAGGTCAAGATCCATAGCCATATATACGGGATGGACAATGAACGGTTGTGCAGCGCGAGCAGTCGGTTTTTTCAACCAAGAAACTCGCTAGCAGACGCTGCCTGCGTCGGCGTCGCGAGGCGAGAGAGGGGGGGTAGCGTAGGAGAGGAGAGAGAGGGGGGGGGACGCGCATGCGCAGTGGGGGGTGTGGACGCTGTGGGCAGGGATGCCTAGAGGAGAGAGGGGGGGAGCGTATTAGAGGAGAGAGAGGGGGGGACGCGCATGCGCAGTGGGAGCGCGGGCAGGGATGCCTAGAGGAGAGAGGGGGGAGCGTAGGAGGGGAGAGAGGAGGGGAGGCGCATGCGCAGTGAGGGTGTGGTTGCCGCAGGGAGGGATGCCTAGAGGGGGAGAGGAGGTTTTTTTATTTTTTTTTTTGAAAGGTTTGCGCATGCGCAGTAAGGGTGGTCACGCCGGCACACCACCACCACCACCACCACCACCACCACCACCACCACCACCGGATTAAGCTTCGCCATAAGATGCTTCACATCTAAAAACAGCATATCCACGGAGTGAATGATGATGAGTGGGCGAAGCTGCGGAGGTTCATCTGTAAACCGTGAATCTTCCGTGAATTCTGCCCGGTTAATCATCAACGACGTGAGATCGGGCGCATTTATACTAAAGGGTCGATGAGAGTCATGGCGACTCGCAGCTCACTTAAATTTTACATCTACGTTGTGAATTTTTTTATTGTTTAATCACGCACAGGAGACATCTCACACCGGCACTACCTTGGAGGTCGAAATCCAGTGCCTACTGGCTACTCAGAATGCATGAACAACCGAAGACCGCCAAGGTGATGCCATAAAGAGCATCGCCCCTAAATATATTCATCTTATATAAGTACCGCCATCTAGCGGACATTCCAAGAACTAAACGAGAGGTGGCTACCTACAACTACATACATCGAGGACGCACGACCCACGGCTTAAGGAGCTTCGCCCCTAAAATAGCTGTGCGACGCGCGAGTGCGTCGCGTGGCCGTAACTCCGCGTCCCTAGCCATGTTTCTAGCTCGCCCCGCGAAAAATCGCAGCCGGCCAACGGGCAAGACACGACGCGCGTTGCGTTTCCCTCTGGTCGGGCAGCGTTGTTCAATAACTCTAACATGTCGCGAGTAGGCGACCTTAGCCCAAGTTCGGCGCCCAATCGTTGACGCTCTTCTGGCTGTCACACCGCTTTCAATAACTCCGCTTTCACCGTACAGCTACCACAAGCATCCATGACCACAAGGGTTTCTTTAATCATTCATCAGACGTTAGTCGTCGGGATACAGATGTACCATCAAGCGTCAACGTGGATGCATCCACGTTAAAGGGTGCTATAACTGTCAACACACCTATAGACATTGTGCAAGCTCTCTTATATCAATGTGCGGTAAACATTCGACTACTTCTGTGAGGACGCGTTTCACTTTCGTGTTATAGCGATTCCTATGACGGAGGGATCAACCATGTTTTTAAATGCGAAGCATTTCTTAGCGAACTTCGGCGACTTTGAGCGTATCTATCTATCTATCTATCTATCTAGCCGCCTACGACTTTGGGCTCTCCTGGCCATATCGTTCATGGGATTTATACCAAATTTGGTATGGCATAACATGACTGTATGACTAACATGAATCACTGGTCATATCATGAAAATCATGACTAACTTGTCATGAAAAGTATGATTTACACGCCATGGCCATAGTGCTCCTGAGGCCGTTTCCATAATTTGATATATCCAAAAATTGGTACGATGCGACATTTCTGCATGACCAACATAAATGACAAGTGGTAATATGAAAATCATGACCTGCATGTCATGTACAACATGATTTACATGCCACGCTCATGGCGCGCTGACGGCCGTTTCGCTAGCTTGATACACACCAAATTTGGTATTGCGTGACGTGACTTTATGACGGTCATAAATCCCAAGTGGTAATATGGAAATCATGACATGTCATGTGCAACATGACTTGCATGCCACGCTCATGACGCTCTCGGGGCCGTTTCGCTAGCATAATATACACCAAATTTGGTATTGAGGGACGTGACTGTATGACGAGCATAAATGACAAGTGGTAATATGGAAACCATGACATGTCATGTGAAACATGACTTGCATGCTACGCTCATGGCACTACCGTGGCCGTTTCGCTAGCTTGATATACACCAAATTTGGTATTGCGTCACGTGACTGTATGACGAACATAAATGCCAAGTGGTCATATGGAAATCATGACATGTCATGAGTGACATGACTTGCATGCCACGCTCATGACACTCTCGTGGCCGTGGCCGTGGGACGGACGTCCGCCCGTCTGGTCGCCCGTCCGTCCCACCAGCCGTGCCCTGGCACGGTGCCAAGTGGGCGCCGGGGCGCGCAAACGGACGCCGGTCGCGTTGGACTCTACAGCGCTCGCGCTTTGCTTATACGTAGCGTCGCTGGTCCCAGCGTTTCTAATCATGCAAGGAAGGAGACGCGCGCACCACGTTCCATTCTTACCGACCCCGTCTCAGTGGGTACAGGCGTTCGAGGAACACACTTTGGAATTGACAAAGTGTCTGTCAATTTAAACGCTGGAACGCGGATGGCGTCTGCATGATGCGCAGAGCGCGAGAATACGAACGCATGCGAAACGATGGCAGATTGGTCTCGCGTCTCGGTGCGATTCGAGGTAAGAAATTAGGCGAACATAAGTGGCAGGTGGTAACACGAAAATCTTGGCATGCATGTCATCTACAATGCCATTTACGTGCCACGCTCATGGTGCGCTTGCGTCCACTTCGCTAGCTTGATATACGCCAAAATTTGTATTGCGGTGCGTGACTGTATAAAGAACACAAATGACAGGTCCTAACATGTAAATAATGACATGCATATTATGTACAGCATGATTTACTCCCTGCTGGCTGCTTCGCATCATATCGATTGCCACAGTGCGTGGGATCTGCCGGTTTTTTCTGAAATTCCATTGTCGGAGTCGGCGTCGTTGGTTGTGAGTGAGAAAAAAACTCGTTGGTTGTGAGTGAGTGTCGTCCGTGAGCGAAAGATCGATTGACGCAAGTAAATAAATAACAAAACTGGGCAGGGGTGAAGCCTGTAGGGAAGGGTGTTTCAGCTCCACTAACGTGAAGCCTGGGGAGGGGCGAAGCATGCAGCGTTTTGAGAGCGATCTCTTTGATGATGCACTAGTGGGGCCAAACATGAAACCGGGCATGTATAGGGAAGGGTGTTTCTGCTCCACTAACGTCGTCGTTGCCTTCCTTGCGACACGGTTTAGGTGTCCAGAGAGAAGCGAAGGCAGGCCGGCAATTGAGAAAGTAATGCGAACAGTGTCCAATCACGCTATTGCGTTGTACTTTGAAGGTGAAGCTCAAGCGTCCTCCAAGTTTTTTTTGTCGTCAACAAATAATAAGCTTGCCGTCAACAAATAACTGTTCAATGTAATTTGAGTGTGTAATTGAATTCGTTTAATGAAGAAATAGGACATGTATAGTTCTAGAGCAATAAAGTAATTAAATAGATTGTGAATAGAACTCATTGCTACGGAATGCATTGTATTTTGTTCGAACATTTCCACTAGCTTTAAATTGATCCTCCAGACCCTTAGCATAAAATCATACAAATTTCACGCTTTTATGCGATGTCGATAATAATGCCTGTCCCAAAGGGATAAAGAAACAAACAATAGAGATAATAGAAGTAACGAAGTGGCGTTGCCCGCTTCAGTGATGCTTCACGTGAAATGGCGAACAGTGCTGGCGTTGCTATATACACGCTTATTTTTTTTCCTGCATTTTTAGATGCGAAGCATCTTATGCTCGGGGCTGTGTACGTCCCTCCCGCGTCCGGCGTCTCGCATCCGGTCACTTTCATGAAGTAGGGAAGCACCCACTATGCGAACCAGAACACTGTAGTACAGTAAGGCTGTCAACCACCACCACAGTTACCAGAGTCATAGCCGAGAGCACAGAGTGGATGCTTAGCAAAGGCTAGGCATGTGGTGGGTGCAAGCAAAGAATAACGCACTACCGGTGGTGTCTGTCGCCCACGTTGACTCCATTCCTTGATCTTGCTTGCATGTGCATGCGGAGGCTTTGTCCGTCGCTCCTTCCCGCGTCCCACACCCCCCTCTCTCTCCTCTCCTACGCTCCCCCCTTTCTCTCCAGGAATCCTCCACTCTACGGAGCGGCGCCCGCGTGCCGTTGACTCTATTCCTTGATCGTGCTTGCCGTCCCTCCCTCCCACGTCCCACACCACCACAGCACATGCGCGTCCCCTCCCCCTCTCTCCCCCCTCTCTCCTACGCTCACCCCCTTTCTCTACTCTAGGAATGCTCTACTCTACGGAGCGGCGCCCGCATCCGACATCCCCACAGTGCACGCGCGTCCTCTCCCCTCTCTCCTACGCTCACCCCCTTTCTCTCCTCTAGGAATCCTCTACTCTATGGAGCGGTTCACGCGTCCCACACCCCTACAGCGCATGCGCGTCCCCTCTCTCTCCTCTCCTACGGTTCCCCCCCGTTCTCTCCTCTAGGAATCCTCTACGGAGCGGCGCGCACGACAGGCTGTGTGACAGCTGCATACTCCGCTCGGAGCACCACGGTAGTTCCGCGGTGTGAAAATGACGGAGCGCCCCTCATTCTCTCTCCTGTGCAGCGCCGCGATGAGCGCCCAGGCCACTGCCGCGAAACGACAGCGGCGACGTTTCTCCCGCTCAAGCTAACCATCTTCCCGCTGCTTCGTATCCACAGATGTTCCCCTTTAGCGGGAGATGGGGAAGTTTTTTATCACGAAAACCTTTACAAAATTGCGTACTCCTGCTCGGCGTTAGATAACGAATTATAAACAAAAAAATGTTCGCTCAGTCCGCGCAACATCACAGGGATGCTTTTGTACCAAACAGAAGAAAGTTATTCCTTTTGTTTCACTTGAATTTCAGTTTTAGTTACTGCTTATGCTGTCAGTACACTTCCTCAAGAATTTGACCATCGTCAAACACTGTAAAATCGAGACCTCATCAACCACCGCGGTTGTAAAGTGGCTATGGTGCTTGAATGCTGAGCAGAAGGCTGCGGGCTTGAATCCCGCCCTCGCCGGACAAATTGCCGTGGAGGCAAAATGTTAGAGGCCCATGTGCTTAGAATAAGAGAGCACGTTAAAGACCCCCCAGGTGGTCAAAATTTCCGGAGCCCTCGACTACTGTGTATCATATAGTCATCTCGTGGTTTTTGGTACTTCAAAGACCAACAAATATTCTTAATATCAAGACCTCCTGTCATTACCTACAAGTCGGAACATAAATGTTCATGTTATAATAGACAGCGGATGGCTTAAAGGTGCACGTTTGACAGCATTCTGTCTGGTTGGGAGGGAACTTATGGTTTAAAAAATGGACTTATTAAAAGTAAAAGATCTTTCTCTTGGGAAAATGGAAAAACTGGCTGTGGCTTAACTCAGTTATGCCTGGGTGTGCGTAGCAAGAGGTATGATTAATCTTATTGGACAGATTTAGTGGAACGTCCGCAACGGCTTTGCGGACGCAGCCTGCCGTAGGAAATGGCTGGCAGGCCGCGTCCGCACACATGTTGCTGACGCCCAACTAGATCTACCTATTATGTAGCTTGGTTCTCTGTATGGTTACGCTTCTCCAGGCGTGCGGCTCGTTTTTCTCCCGTCTTCTTGGCTCGCTGCCTCCTCTTGATTTCGTTCCGACGACGAAGCCTGGCTTCTTTCAGTCTCTCCGACTCGCTTTCCGTATCTGCCGACGAATCCCACCGAGCCGCCCTCCTATATATCCTCCTCAGACCCCAGTAAATTTCTGGCCGCACAGGTGTAATCAAAACACATTTTTGGAATGCACACATATAGTTTATTACTCCAGAAAAAATTTGCGCCTGTACGGCGAACAGCTTTTGCACACCAGCGTGTGCATTACAATGCACACTGGGTCTTAATGCGTAGGAAACGAATAACACTCCGCTACAACAAAATTTTACATTTGCTCGTGAAAAGCACTCTTGTTTGTTTTGAAACTATTTGTAGCAGTTTCGCGCAAATGTGATCAAGAGGAAGATGCTACACCAGAACTTTGTTCGGTGAGAACGTCCAGAGTTTCGGCATCTCGAGGAAGATACCTGATTTACAAGCTCTGGCATGTGGCTTGCTCACGCAGTTCTTGGCTCAGGAGGCGCCTTGGCTTTCAGCAGCTTTTTGTGTGGCTGAAGTTCAAATTCGACGCCACACCAATTTTTTCAACTCAAGGTAATGGGCAAAAAACAGCCTCATCGTCAGCCAGTTAGAGGTCCGAGGTGTCATTACTGGTTATTGTCTCGAGAACACGTTTCGCCTTTTCATCAAAGATTCCTAGATGAAACAAACGCCAAAGCTTAATGCCAATAAGCTTAATATCAACCACATGAGACTGGCCCGAGTACGGACGCCAAAGCACATATTGAGACCGAGTGTGCATTATAATGCAAATTGGCAGAAAACGGCTTGTGATAACAAAAATACTCGCCTGTAAGGTTACATGACGGGCGTAAATTATTCCTGAACCCTTCCTAAGTAGATTGAAACAACAATTCATATATGTTACTGCATTGTTATTGAGTAATTTGGGACTTTGTTGGACGCTGTCAGTAGAACGTCGACGACGAGAATTCCGCCATGTTTCAAAGCGGTAAAGCATGGCTTCCACTGTAGTGTGCTTCCTGTGATGCTGACCAGATGACAGCACATCATCGAGAATGCGATTGCACCAAGAATGTTGGCTTTAATAGGGGCGCGAATTTCCAAAACCGGTAAAGTACAAATGTGCATTTTAATGCACACGGGGTCTGAAGAGGATATACGATGCGACGCTGGCTCCTCCTCTGTTAAGTTTGAACAGCGTGACTGAATGCGGACAGAGGAATGAGAAACGAGGAACGAGGAACAGAGGAACGCGGACAGAGGTGACAGACGCACACACACACACGCGCGCTTACTTTCAATTGGAAACGCGAGGTCTCCTCGATTTGGCTGCACTTTCTGCACTAGTTCAAGAGTGCTGCACTTCGGCGCTCGATTTGGCGAGTGCAGCTCGTGCCACCTGCACTTCTGCACTCGATTTGACGTCGTGCTGCACGAGTTGATCGGCACTTCGGCACTAGCTTCCCCGCCAGTTCTCGTCTCGTGCAAGTAGCCAAGGTATCGTATGGCTGCACTTTTGCCCTCGATTTGACCGCTGCACCGAAACCGCTAGTGTCGGGCTGCACTGACACTAGAGGAACTGGCGCGGCACTGGCACGACACTTTGGTGAACTGCGTCCAGAAAGTGCAGCCAAATCGAGGAGACCTGCGGTTGCAACGTGGGTTCACTTGCTCCTCCTCTGACGTCATACCAGATGACACGGCGAGCGGTGCGGCTACCGGCCACAGTGAAACGGCGAGAATACAGCCAATGCAGCTCTCGCTAGAAAAACCTTGTTTCGGGTTCCCAATTGAACCATTCCGGAGTGGTGTTTGCAGGGCAAGAGAAAGCAGGAGCCTTATTTTCTTTTCTCCAGGCCGAGCGGTCGAGCGTGTTCTGAAGTTTTTGCTTTTGAATCAGTAGCTTGGATTCATGTCTCTTTTTGACCCATATGGAAATAGTTATGTGCAATACAGAAATCAGAGCGTTCGCGCGTATTAATCACTGAAATGCGAACGTGCATTATGTATGATCTTTTTCGAACACTAGTAAACATTGTCTAATGCTTATTTGTGGCCATATATCCCTCATTTTGCACTTAGTGTAATACGCCTGTAAAAGAGATATATGCATTGCAAAAAGGAAATATATGCCCTGCAAAAGATGAAACGCCCACATCTGTGCTGTGACCACGACTAAATGGCTCCAAACGGCTACGATCGCTGTTTACTTTACAATGGAACGCACCGCGGACACCCTTTGCAAAACAACATGGTTCAACTTGCATAGAAGACTTGCTTGTTGGGCGCTCTCGACGCGATACGGCGAGGCAGGAAGAAAACGCGCATGTAGTCTTGTTGCCACGCCAACTGCTCAAGCGAAGGTTGCATTGCCTCGCAAGTCTCGTTGACATTTTAGCTGTTAACGCAAAAAAAAATGACGATGATGATGGGGCGAAGCAGTGTGCATCGGATGGTGAATCATGGTTTTATATTTTTTTTCTAATTAACAGCCTTTTATTTTGTTCTTGTTAACCTTTTCCTTCTGTCATATGCTTTGATTGATGGGTGGTTAAATGTGGGTGTTTTTACGGTGTTGTAGCCTTTCATTTTGTTTGTTCTGGTTAACAGCCTTTCATTAACCTTTTTGTTGCTCACAGATATTTCGGTTTGTTCACATGCACGTGCGTTACATCTGCTCTAGACACCGGACGGCGGTTTACGGGGGGACATTGTGGGGTCTGTGGTGCTTCGCCCCTAAAAGTCACAGTTTCATCGCAAGGGCGAAGTAATGAATGTGATAGCAACAAACTGTAATGTTATACGATGTGAGGCTGGCAGCTAACTCTTTGGATCTAATCTCACGCAACTCTAGAAAACATTAGTGTAAGAGAATACGGCCGCTCCACCAACCCTTTTCGCGCAATCTTTGCGCGTTGGGAGCGCCAGCACGTAGAGGGTAGACGTGCCGCCGGCTGATGGCTGCCGAGGAAATAGCAGGTGCGCCGGCGATGGTGACCGCGCCCGTAAAATTAAAGTTCACATCTGCTGCTCGAGCAACCCCCCACCTCACGTCTTCTCGTGCTCGTTAAAGACGCGCGGGGCTTTTCCTCTCTGCTTGAACATTTGACGGCCGCTCTAACAGGCGGGGCGTTAGAACGGCGCTTTAACATTGCTTCGCCCTTGCAGTTCCACTGCAAAGGCGAAGCAATGGGTGCGATAATAATATTATCTGGGATTTTACGTCCCAAAACCACCATATGATCGTGAGAGACGCCGTAGTGGTGGGCTCCGGAAATTTCGACCATCTTGTGTTCTTTAACGTGCACTGACATCGCACAGTACACGGCCCTCAAGCATTTCGCCTCCATCGAAATGCGACCACCGCTGCCGTAATCGAACCCGCGACATTCGGGTCAGCAGCCGAGCACTATAACTACTTCTCCATCGCGGCGGACAATGGGTGTGATAGCAACAAATTGTAATGTTATCGAATGCTGGCAGCTAACTCTTACGGATCCGATCTTGCGTAACTCTAAAAACCCTGGTGTAATACGATACGGCGGCTCGAAGAAAAAATGCTCTTTCCGCAGCCTCTTCAGCGTTGAGAGCGCAGCACGTAAAAGGGTCTGCTGATGCCTGAGGACGCAGCGCGCCAGTGATCGCGACAGCGAAGTAAGGCTGCTGCGCCCTCCTGGCGGAGGCCGGCTCGTGTGCTCTGCGTCAGCCGTGTTGGTCGCCCCCACTCTCGCGCTTCTACACGTGCGTAGAACACACGATGCGCTGAGCGGGGAGGGAAGTGTTAACAATTCGGGCTTTGTACGGAACATGACGGCGATGGTGACGCCAATAGCGAATCGTGTTCAGAGAAATTAGTTTTCACAGACGGTGAACATCCCTAACATGACTAACATTCCAACAGAACAGAAGGTGCACAGACACACAAAGATTTGTTACAGAAAGATAGGTACGCAGCTAAATTTGTAAAGTGTCTACATGATTGCTGTCACGAGAACCCGGCGCCCGCGAAGTCAAACGAACGTGGCCCTCGAAGGTTACGCCGGTGACGCGAGTATATATATGTGGCGCTTTTCCAATAATGAAAACTATCTCGATCGCGGGCTTCTTGGCGATCAACCGTTCCTGATGTGTC
This sequence comes from Rhipicephalus appendiculatus, assembly GCA_030522465.1. Lineage (NCBI taxonomy): Eukaryota > Metazoa > Arthropoda > Arachnida > Ixodida > Ixodidae > Rhipicephalus > Rhipicephalus appendiculatus. Next base: position 848,239 of record JALIZH010000134.1, read on the forward strand.
AATCAGATATTTTATCGAGCTCTCAATTCCCATTGACACACTTCATTATTACCTACATATGAACGCATGACTATCGTGGTTGTCTGTAGCAAATAAAGTGTTGCACTGCTATTCACGTGGATGAAGGTTTCATTCCCGGCATGGAGGAAGGAAACAGGAGAGAGCATCACGCATTGCGTTGTAAAGAAAAATTACACCAATAAAATTAAAGGGGACCATGAGGCAATGCGAAGCAGCATGGGAGGTGCACACCGCGTTTGCATCGGTTTGACACGGTGTTTTCGTTAATGTTGCGTATTTAGTGTTATCGTTTGTGTTGTGTTTATGTTCTTATGTTGTTGTTAACGTAGACTCCTAGTGTCTACGTTAACACCGTGTGGCTGCGCCGCACGGTGTGCGACGCAGCCGGCGCAGTGACTGAGCGTGTGTACGACCGAACGCCAGCCTTTTATCTAAACGAGGAGGGGGAATGTGGGGAGAGGGAAGTTGGCTACGGCGCAGCCACAGATGTTAACTTGTGTGTGGAGAGGGTTTGAACATGCGCAGTAAGGGTGGTCACGCCGCACACCGGATTGAACTCCGCCATAAGCTGCTTTGCATCTAAAAAGAAAGAAACGTAGTGGGTTGGGCACGTACACGCCAAGCTTCGCGGCCCCCCTTTTTCCCGGTACCAGAAAGGCTCCATGGTTCTTTTCATTCCACTGTACTCTAGACTCGTTCACTTTCATTGTCGGTTTGCAGCTAATTTCTAATCAACTTAATCTTAGGCGAATTCATAGCAGTGGAGCGTACCCCTCCCAAATACCCATGCGTTCATTCGTTGTGGTTGCTACATTCGAAGACTGATATCCACTCGGAAAACCTAAACGCTCTTCTCCGGCAGTGTGCACCCGACTGCGCTATGAATAAGGCTTGGAACACTTTTCAAGGACATTCTACGACTGAAATTTAATCAAAGCCTCATTTTAAAACCTATGATATTGCCCACTTAAAGCGAGGAACTGCAATAATAATACTTGGCTTTCACTACTTCGTCTTTCATTTCTATTTCAGAGTTGAACAAGGTCCTCATCATCATCAGCCTGTCTACGCCCACTGCAGGGCAAAGGCCTCTCCCATGTTTCGCCAATCAACCCGGTCCTGTGCTTTCTTCTGCCACGTTATACTTGCAAACTTCTTCATCTCATCTACCCACCTAATTTTCTGTCTCCCCCCTCACGCGTTTGCCATCTCTTGGAATCCACTCAGTTACCCTTAATGACCAGCGGTTATCCTGCCGACGTGCTACGTGCCCGGCCCATATCCATTTCTTCTTCTTGATTTCAACTACGATATCCTTAACCCCCCGTTTGTTCCCTGACTCACTCTGCTCTCTTCCTGTCTCTTAAGGTTACACCTATCATTTTCCTTTCCATCGCTCGCTGCGTCGTCCTCAGTTTAAGTTGAACCCTCTTTGTAAGTCTCCAGGTTTCTGCTCCGTAGGTAATTTAAGGCGCGAAAAAACACAGTACACAAGAATCCGAACGAGGTAATTTATCTCTACTAAAGTCGAAGCAAGGTGGACACATCCTGCCCTCGGATCACTTTCGTTCTTTTCGACAGAATTAGGAAGCAATTTGTCGCACGTAACAGGGGCGGCTTCATACGAACAAAGGATTTCACTGAATAAAAAAAAAACTTACCTTATTTACCGCATAATAATACTATCTGGGGTTTAACGACCCAAAACCACGATATGATTATGAGTGACGCCGTAGTGGAGGGCTCCGGAAATTTCGACCATCTGGTGTTACGTGCACTGACATCGCATAGTACACGGGCCTCTACCATTTATCCGCCATCGAAATGCGACCTGCCGTGGCCGGGATTGAACCCTCCGACCTTCGGGTCAGCAGCCGAGCACCCTAACCGCTAACCACCGCGGCGGACTATTTACCTGCATCATCAAACTGAGCGAATGAAAAAGACAAGGCATCGCGCAGCTTGGCCTGTCACGAAAAAAATTTGCAACAAAGAACAGGCTGGGAGCATTATTTCAACAGGCACCAAGGAGATCCTGTTTCAATCAATCAGCGTGTTTTCTATCATCATTAAATATCGCTTAAAGAAATCCGAATTTTTTTTTTTTTGAGTTCAGAACTGGTTCTGCTCGTTTATTTCTTTAAGAGAACTTTTTGTTGGGCGAGTTGGTATACGTTCATACCTGATATTTTAAGGCGCGAAAAAACACAGTACACAAGAAAGGACACGCTCTGTCCCGTGTCCTTTCTTGTGTACTGTGTTTTTTCGCGCCTTAAAATATCAGTCAGGTATGATCGTTTGTTTTTGTTCTCAAAAATCTTTTGGCCTTTTTGTGAGAGTTCGCAGCTTTGCGCCGACTGAGCTGGGAAACAGCAAACAACAATTTTTTTTTTCAAAATACGTTTATGTGGAGTACTCGACAAAGAGGTGTTTCCGTCAAGCTTAATGAAGTGATGTAACGGTAAAAATAATTATTTCCTCATGTATACCAATTGATGAAGGCATTTTTGCGCAGTCGAAGTTGAATAAAGTCGCGAAAATTAATTTTTTTTTTGCTAGCACGACAAATTAAAAGGGCACAAATAAAATACATAACTGTGGCCTCTTCAACATACTACGTAATCAAAATAATTAACGCACTGGAGATATTGCAGATCGTCTGAAAAATTATGGGGAGAATTTCTGTCTTTTTTTTTTGAAAAATTCTCTGTATTCAACGTCAAAAGCTCGCCTTGGTGTCGTACTAAAAATAAGCATGATACCTTGTTAGAAAGCTCTATATATTTGTTGATTATACGTGATGTTATAACAGGAAGTTATTTTCTTACACAATCGCAATATGTTACTCCCAACATAAACAAGGCTGTCATAAGACTAGGCTATCAGTTCTTAATATTGTAACGATGGAATGGGTTTTATTTACAATGTGAGAGATGTTAGTGCAGCGCAAGGGACAGGACGGAACGGTCAGCCCCAGCACTGCTCGCTTCGCGCGCGTTCTTCTCCTTCCTCTTCTTCTTGGCTCCAGCGAACTGCAGCTGCGTGACAATTTCCCCGGTTGCAGATGAAGCTCTCCGAGCGAGTTACGTAGGCCGATGGTGGTAATGCTTCAGCCGGGCAACGTGCACTGGTTGGGTTCGACGTGACCGCCGGTTGTCAGAGGTCGCTTCAGCGACGATGAAGGTGACGTCACTTAATCGTCGCAATATGACGTATGGTCCTGTATACCTGGGCAAACACTTCGTGTATAGTCCTTTTTTCCGCATAGGCGTCCAAAGCAAAACATAGTCTCCAGGGGCAAATATGGCAGACATGTGTCGAGAGTCGTAACGATTTTTGGCACGGTGTTGTGAGGAAATAGTCCTGAGGCGAGCCAATTCTAGGAGCTTCCTCAGCACGGCATAATGTCCGGGACTATTGCGAAGTCTTCGTGTGTAGACCAGGGAAGTATTCTGTCGATGAAGCTTTGGGGATGGCGAGCGTAGAGCAAGAAAAAAAGGTGCATACCCCGTGACTTCGTGCTTCGCCGTATTGTATGCGTACGTAACAAACGGCAAAATAGAGTCCCAATTTTTGTGGTCATAAGGACACACACATGGCAAGCATGTTGGTCTAGGTGCAATTCGTGCGCTCAGTGAGGCCGTTTGTTTGAGGGTGGTAAGGTGACGAGTGCCGATAATCAGACCCACAAAGGCGTAATAATTCCTCAACAACATCCGCTGTGAACTGCCGTCCCCGGTCACTAATCACAACACGCGGAGCACCGTGACGAAGAATGACGGAGTGTAGCAGGAAGAATGAGACGTCAGCTGCTGTAGCCGAGACGAGTGCTGCCGTCTCAGTATACCGCGTCAGGTAGTCCACGCACACTATAATCCAGCGACACCCAGTAGATGACTTAGGTAAGGGGTCCAAGCAAGTTAACGCCGATCTTTTCAAAGGGAAGGGTAGGTGGTTTAACTGGCTGCAAGGCACCCGCCTTAGGCGTTGTTGGTTGTTTGTAACGTTGGCAAATAGCACAGCTGGCAACGTACTGTCTTGTTGTCTTTCAGAGCTTGGGCCAGTAGAAACGCTGACGTACTCGGTGCAGCGTCTGAGCAAAGGCCTAGGTGGCCTGATGTGATGTCATCATGCATGGCGCGAAGGATCTCGGGTCTAAGGTTCTGGGGCACGACGAGGAGGAGTGGAGCACCTTCAGCTGAATAGTTCTTCTGATACAGTAAACCTGCGGACATGGTGAAAGGGGAACTCCGTGGTGTTGACCGAGCAGCATCAAGAAGAGTCCTAATGGAAGGGTCTTGTTCCTGTTCACGCTTGAAGGCCGCGGCATCAGGAAACTCCGTGGATATGGCAAAAAGATATTCGTCCAAGTCATCGTCCCCATCCCGAGTGCTTGCTGACGGAAGTCTAGATAAACAGTCAGCATCGGTGTGACAGCGACCACTTTTGTATGTGACCGAAAAGTCGTATTCTTGCAACCTAAACGACTAGCGAGCTAAGCGGCTGGTGGGGTCGCGCAGTCCAACCAACCAGCAAAGTGAATGGTGGTCGGTGACTATCCTGAAGCGACGGCCGTACAGGTATGGTCGAAACTTTTGAATGGCGAATACGACCGCGAGGCATTCCATTTCGGTGACCAGTATAGTTCCGTTCTGCCTTTGTGAGTGTACGGCTTGCATACGCGATCACTTGTTGGCGTCCACTGCGTATTTGTACAAGTACCGCTCCAATGCCCACACCACTAGCATCGGTGTGAAGCTCAGTTGGTGCCTCAGGATCAAAATGGCGTAAAATCGAAGCAGAGGTAAGTAAAAATTTTAGCTCGCTGAACGCAGATTCGCACTCATCAGTCCATGCAAAAGGTGTGTCCTTGTGAAGCAGCGACGTGAGTGGATGAGCTAGACGTGCAAAGTCCTTGATAAAACGGCGGAAATACGAGCACAGTCCAAGGAAGCTACGAAGGTCTTTCACCGTCTTCGGTTGCTCGAAGTCACGAACTGCAGCAAGCTTCCCAGGGTCTGGGATGGATACCTTCCTTGTCGACAAGGAAACCCAGAACAAGCGTTTGACGCTCACCAAAGTGACACTTTTTCGTATTAAGAACCAATCCCGCACGGCGGATGCAGTCGAGAATGACTTCAAGCCGTTTGTTGTGCTCGTGGAATGTCCTGCCGTAACTGACCACGTCGTCGAGGTAGCACATGCATATTTCCCATCGGAGTCCGCGAAGGATCGTGTCCATGAATCGCTCGAAGGTCGCCGGAGCGTTACACAGACCAAAGGGCATTACGTTAAACTCAAAGAGGCCATCCGGTGTAATTAAGGCGGTCTTCTCTTTGTCTTGAGGGTTCATAGGTATTTTGCCAGTAGCCTGAGCGCAAGTCGACAGATGAGAAGTACGAGGCGGAGTGTAAGCAGTCGATGGCATCGTCTATTCGTGGTAGCGGATACACGTCCTTTTTCGTTACTGCGTTTAGGCGTCTATAGTCGACGTAGAATCGCCACGAATAATCTTTCTTCTTGACCAGTATAACTGGGGCTGCCCAAGGATACAGGACTCTTGAATGACACCCTTCTGCAGAATTTCCTTTACTTGATCGTCAATCACTTTCCTTTCGGCGGGGGAGACGCGATAAGGCTTTTGTCTAATGGGGGGCTGCTGCCCCAGTATTGATGCAATGGTGCACGCGGGATTGTGGTGGAAGAAGGCAGAGGCTCAGGTTGTGCAAAGTCGAAGACGGTAGCTTAGCGCGCAAGAAGCTCTTGGAGCACGCGTTGGTCGGACGAGGGGAGCGATTTGTTTATCATGCTCTTGAACTTTGACGGGTGGTGAGAGAGTGGCGAAGTTTTGTCGGTCGCGACAGCAACTGCACGAATACTCACAGCGGTATCTTCTTCAAAGTAAGCTAGCTTCAACCCAGCAGGTAGAATAACCGACTCGGAAGACACGTTCACTGTCCACACGTGAGCAGAGCCGTCGACGTGCTTGACAAGTGAACGAGGCACGATAAGCTTCTTCTTCAGTGTGTTAGGATAGTCCGGCTCTATCAATCCACAGGACAAACCCTCACGGACTCGAGATGAAGTCACTCTAACAAACTTTGCAGTTTCCGCAGGCAAAAGCACATCACCGGACACGGAAAATACCTCAACTTGATCGGACGGCATATCTTCAAAAGCATGCGGTAATGTATCAGTTCTCATAGAAATTTCCCCAGCTCTGCAGTCTAATGTCGCTCCACAGTCTCGCAAAAAGTCCATGCCCAGAATTACATCATGAGTAGCACGTGCTAATACGGTGAATTCAGTTTGAAACGCCTGTTCGCCCACGGTGACCAAGACTGAACATACTCCAACAGGTCGCAACAGCTCTCCGCCAACACCACGAAACGAGGAGAGCCCGTTCCAGGCAAACATAACTTTCTGTCCTAGGCGATTCTTGAACGAAAGGGACATCACAGACACTGGAAGCACCAGTATCCACCAAGGCTACAGTACTCACGCCTTCGACACAAACACACACTTTGTTCTTTGACATAATGACAGGCGGAGGAATTTGCGAAGATGACCGTCCTGCGACCTCACCTCCATCGGTCGCACCAGCTAGTTTCCCAGCTGAGGCGGTGTAGGCGGGCGGCGACTTGGTGATGGCATCCGGGTTGAACGCATCCGGGTTGGCGGCGGAGTCAGGCTACGGTCAGACAGCGGGGACGCGTTCCGGGGCATGTATTCGCGAGGTGGCAGATGAAAAGAGGCAGATGCAGCAGACGGTTGCCAGGGTGTGGTGTCTTGCATGCGAGGCGGGTATGCACGATCTCTTGCAGGGCGTTGCGGACGACGTCTGCAGTACCTCGAGATGTGTCCTTGGAATTCCGCAGTTGAAGCAGACAGGTGGGGTGCGAGGGTTTTCGTTGTTGTAGGACACAGGTCTTCTGGGCATTGCGTAATCGAGAGGCATTCGCCGAGGCGGTACGTCCTGTCAGCGTGGAAAACTCGTCACTCGAGGCTGTGTGGCGCCCTCCATAAAGACGTCATAGCAGGCTGGGCGATTGGTGTATGCAGGTCGCGACCGGGCGACCGGTACTTCCGAATAGCGCTCATCCAATGCACATTGGTGACAGACGCGGTTGGCATCGCCGCCTTGAAAGTGAGCCAGTTCGTCTCTGACAACACGACGTACTATAGCGGCGAAGTCTTCAGAGGAAGAGGCGTCCACACTAGCAACGGTCGGGACGTTGTCCAGTCGACCAAACTTCGGAAGTATCCGCCGTGTTTTGAGAGCCTTCAAACGCTCGACAGTGACGCCTCAAGTCGGACGGGGTCGTAACGTCTTCCTTAGAGATCAGGAAATTATAAACATCCTCAGTAATTCCCTTGAGCAAGTGCCCCACCTTGTCCTCGTCTGACATGTTTGGATTCACTATTCCGCAGAGCTTCAGGATCTCTTCTATGTAGGTCGTACACGTCTCTCCAGGTAACTGTGCTCGCCGGGAAAGTGTCTGTTCAGCCTTTTTCTTTTTGGAAAGCGAATCACCGAAGCACTTCGTTATCTCTTGAACGAAGGACCTCCCAAGTTGTTAGTACACTCTCATTGTTATCGAACCACAGAAGTGCAGTTCCCGCAAGGAAGAGGACAACGTGCGAGAGTTGTGCTGAGGTGTTTCATTCATTAAGACGGCTCACCCTCTGGTAGTGCTTCAACCAGTCATCGACGTCTTCATCTTCTCTTCCTGAGAATGTGCGGGGCTCCCGATAAAGTGTGCAGCCCGCCTGTCTTGGGCGAGCATTCTCTTGCGCGGTTCGTTCCCGACCGTCGTCGCCTGCATCCGTGTCATTCATGGCCACGTCTTGCGGTGGTAGCCCGGCCAACCGTTTACTGCGTCGAGGGGGGCGGTAGAGCTCGGTCGTCCAGGGTGATGTACCCCGCACGTCCACCAAAACTGTAACGATGGAATGGGTTTTATTTACAAGGTGAGAGATGTTAGTGCAGCGCAAGGGACAGGACGAACGGTAAGCCCCACGACTGCTCGCTTCGCGCGCGTTCTTCTCCTTACTCTTCTTCTTGGCTCCAGCGAACTGAAGCTGCGTGACAATATAATTCTGTTGTTCACTTGTGTAGACTTATGACAGTCTTTGGATCTCAGGAGGCAGCGTGCTCTCCTAAAAGAAGGAATAAAATGCAGCTATTGTAATGCGATAGATTATATCTATGTATTGCCTGAATGCTACCAGCGCTCTGTCTGGCTTATTCACTGCATATTGTTACGTGCAGAGTTGCAGTATTTACAGTATATTTACAACACGTAAGAGGTGTAGCGTTGACGCCCTATGACAAGTGCAACACCCTCGATTTACGCCCGTGACACCTCATCTTCTTCTTCGGCTAGTAGTGTCCTCTAGTCCACAGTGGCCCAAACACCTATGCGACATTAACTCCCGGCGGCTGAAGCACCGTCTCGGTGCATCAGGATCGGTGTACGTGATGTAGGGCTTTAGTCGCGAAAGATGCACAGTCTCAGTAGCTGGTGAGACGGACGAAGGCTGGGGGGTTAGTGGCGAGATCTCATATGTGACTTCGGTTACTCGGCGAAGAACTCGGTAAGGCCCAACGTAGCGTGGCAGCAGTTTTTCACTCAGGCCAATGAGACGCGAAGGATAGCCAGAGCAAGACCAGGGAACTAGGGCTGAAACGCACGTCCCGGTGGTGACCGTCGTACTGGCGCTTTTGGTTGGCCTGAGACGCCAGGAGTCGATCGCGGGCAACGCGACGCGCAGTCGCCGCGCGAACGATAGTGTCGTGAGCATAGAATGTGGTTGAGTTTGCCTCAGAAGGAAGTAGTGAGTCGAGAGGCAAGAGCGGGTCGCGGCCATACAGCAGATAAAACGGAGAATAACCAGTGACGTCGTGACGCGACGAATTATAGGCAAATGTTACGAACGGTAAGGTGCAGTCCCAATCCCGGTGGTCCTCAGACACGTACATGGATAACATGTCCGTGAGTGTACGGTTAAGACGCTCAGTAAGTCCGTTTGTCTGAGGATGGTAAGCTGTGCTGAACTTGTGGGACGTTGCACAAGAGCGGAGAAGGTCGTCGACAACTTTCGAAAGGAAACTGCGACCTCGATCAGTCAGCAGCTTACGAGGAGCGCCACGGTGTAAGATGACTTGATGGAGGAGAAAGTCAGCGACGTCGGTTGCACAGCTAGTAGGGAGGGCTCGCGTAATGGCATAACGTGTGGCATAATCAGTCGCTACGGCCACCCACTCGTTACCCGCACACGACGTCGGGAAAGGGCCAAGGAGGTCCAGGTCGACACGAAAGAATGGTTCGCTGGGGATAGCTATAGGCTGAAGGTACCCGGCGGGAGAGAGAGGAGGCTTTTTGCGGCGTTGGCAGAGCTCGCAGGAAGCGACGTAGCGCCGAACAGAGCGGTATATGCCAGGCCAGAAGGAACGTCTGCGCACACGATCGTAAGTTCGGTAAACACCCAAGTGGCCAGCGGTGGGAGCATCGTGCAGTTGCGAGAGAATGGATGGTCGCATATGCTGAGCAACAACGAGAAGCAGTTCAGCACCGCGTGGTGTCATATTGCGTCGATATAAGATACCGTCGTGCAGAACAAACATATGGAGGGAGCCGTCCCGTTGTTCTGAGGTGAGGCGTTCTATAAGAGATCGCAAATATGGGTCGCGACGCTGCTCGTCGGTGACGTGTAGGAAGTCGCTGAGCGACAAAACACAGGTATCCGAATCAGTATCGGTGGTGTCAGGTGGGTCGACAGGATAACGGGAGAGGCAGTCAGCGTCCTTGTGTAGCCGTCCAGATTTGTACGACACGGAAAAGAGAACATCTCCCGCTAAAGGGAACCATGTGTAGATGTGAAGCAGCGGGCGCCAACGCTTACACTGGCGGCGGCGTTCACGCTGGCGCTCATCGCGGCGTTGCGCAGGAGAGAAACCTGGGGAGGCGCAAAGCACGCAGTGATGGAGAGGTGTTTCCTGCTGGAACATGCCAATGTCTGCTAATGGGCAATGAGAGACAGAAGACTCCGACTGGACACAGAGACCCGCAGTCCGCTTTTAGTTAACGCACACGCTGCGAATTTTTAATGTTCAACAACGCACAGGAGAAATCTCCCACCGGCACCACCTTGGAGGTCAAGATCCATTGCCATATATACGGGATGGCCAGTGAACCGTTGTGCAGCGCGAGCAGTCGGTTTTTTCAACCAAGAAACTCGCTAGCAGACGCTGCCTGCGTCTGCGTCGCGAGGCGAGAGAGGGGTGGAGCGTAGGAGAGGAGAGAGAGGATTGTACGCGCATGCGCAGTGGGAGTGTGGACGCCGCGGGCAGGGATGCCTAGAGGGGAGAGGGGGGGAGCGTAGAGGAGAGAGGGGGGGGACGCGCATGAGCAGTGGGAGTGTGGACACCACGGGCAGGGATGCCTAGAGGAGAGAGGGGGGAGCGCAGGAGGGGAGAGAGGAGGGGAGGCGCATGCGCAGTGAGGGTGCGGTTGCCGCGGGGAGGGATGCCAGAGGAGAGAGAGGGGGAGAGGAGGTTTTTTATTTTTATTTTTTTGAAAGGGTTTGCGCATGCGCAGTAAGGGTGGGCACGCGGCACACCACCACCACCGGATTAAGCTTCGCCATAAGATGCATCACATCTAAAATGTGTATTCTTGGAGGCGTAAAGCCCAACGACCGAGGGGTCCCGTAGGGTCTTTGAGTGAGGAGAGCCAACATAAGGCATGCTGGTCTGTTACCACGGTGAAATGTCGTCCCGAACAAGTATGGGCGAAACTTGGCAATCGCCCAAACAAGGGCGAGGCATTCACGTTCTGTGACACCTCATCTGTGACACCTTCTGTGACACCTCATCTTCTTCTTCGGCTAGTAGCGTCCTCTAGTCCACAGTGGCACAAACACCTATGTGACATTAAGAATAGATATTTGTATTAGGTGTATAAAATGCCTCTCTCGCTTTTGCAGAACTCTGAGGAAAGTAGCATGTTCAGGTTCTACAACCCTAACGGCTGGATGGCTCATCTGCAAGTCATCCCACTCTACCGACATCGCTTGTATCGTACCTTTTTTGGCGACAAAACGCATGTTCGAAGTCCGCATAACCACCACACAGGGGGGCAGTCCGTGCTTGGGAACCGTTCATGGTGTATTGTGTGCAGTGCCGCAGGGTTGGAGTAGGTGCTCGTTTGTAGCAGTCTGAGAGTGACAGCCTGGGCCTAAGTGAAAAAAATGATAGTCTTTTTTGTAACTTCGCACAAATTTTTCTAATACATGGTGTTTTCTAATGACGTATCACATATGTTTTAGTCCGGCCACCTGGGCGAGTTTCTTGACGTTGAATACAAAGCTTTTTGTAAAATAAAAAGTCATGTTCGCGATTATTTTTCAGACTACGTGCTTTACCTTCAGTGACTTGATTGTTTTTTTTTATTTTTTTGTAGCATTTTGAACTCGCCGCCAGTTACATATTTTATTTTTGAAGTTTCAGTTTGTCATGTTTGCTAAAAAATATCAAAGTTCGCAACTTCATACAATTTCGCTCGTGCCAAAAGCCATTCGAATACTTCGTATATATAAAGTCCTTATTTCTGCAGCTACATTCTTCCATTAGCTTCCCGCAAACACCTCTTTGTCGAGCACACCACATGAACGTCCTTCAAAAAATTTTCTTGTTCACTGCCCTCCAGCTCAATCGGCGCAAAGCTACGAAACTCTCAGAAATGGACGGGAACATTTTTGAGAACAGAAATAAACGAGAACAACGATTTTTGAACTTCAAGAAAAATGTGGAACTTTTTTTGGCCATATCTATGAAGGTCGGGAAAACGCTGGTTGATTTGACGTGGAATGGACCAACCAGTAACCGCACCTGGAACGGACGCTTCTCTCTTGGCTGTCTAAAGGTACAGTCAGTCACAAAAGATTTACGGACCACGCGAGCGCATGGCCTAAAGCCTCTTAGCGACATTTCCGCTACGTCAGCGGTGATCGACAGCACCGCAGCGCCCGAGAGGCATCCCTCCCTTAATCTATGGCCTGTTTGTTTTCTGACTGGGTACTAATAATTTTCACCTTTCACTTTTTAACGCCACGCGCTCTTTGACATCGGCGTGTACGGCCTTCTGCTGCTTCTGCCTCGAGATCAGTCTATGAGCATAACTGTTATCAGGTCGCAATCTTTGGCACAAAGTGATACTTAGCCAACGGAACGCCGTTCGAGGCACGCCGTGATTGCTATGCTCCTGCTATCAAAATAGAAATCTGACGGTCATACCACAGATAAGGGCGCTTCGCGTGAAAACTGCGAACTAACAATACGCTGAGCCGCAATAGAAAATTGAAATGCCAGTAAATAATCACGAACACCCGTTTCCGGCCTGGCACCGCGGTCGACGGTAGATGGCGCACCGCTAGGTGGCGCGGACATCCAGTTTGGCACGCGCTCGCGTGGTCCCGCAAAGCTTTTGTGGTTGAACTGTACATACATTCCAGCGACGTCTTTGGTGTATGTCTCATTCTTCTTATAAGTCGGTGGCCGCGTTGTATACGTGCAAAGACCCGACGCCATCGAGGGTACAGAAATGCGGTGCTCGAGGTCATGCCTGTCGCGCGCATATTTGCGCAATAACTGATGCTCTCTCGATCGTGTGCTTGTCAGAGATCAGTCGTTTCTGAGACGGCAACCTTATCTTTTATCGAGGTGACTTATCTCTTCACGTTACCACATTTCACTGCTTGCTGCATATGAACGCATTACCGTCGTTGTTGCCTGTAGTAACTGGAGTGTTACGCTACTAAGCACGTAGGTGAAGGTCCGATTCCCAGTATGGAGGATGGAAATAGCTAGGAGGGAGCGTTGCACAATTGCTATCAAATAAATAAATAAATAAATAATTAAATAAATAAATAAATAAATAAATAAATAAAGAGAGAGAAAGAAGGAAAGAAAGAAAGAAAAAAAAAGGAAGGAAGAAACCAAGAAAGAAAGAAAGAAACAAACAAACAAGCAAACAAACAGATGTAATTAGTCAGGCACACATAAGAAAAACTGCGCTTGCCTCCATATTCCTAATAGGACAAGGACTTCTCAATTTGTTCCTTTATTACTTATTGTTACTTATTGATAATTCGTATATGGCAACTTGGCTGAGCATAAGTGATTCGCTCTGGACGAACGATATATGCCTCTATAATATCGGTTCTTGTTAACCAAGCTTTTCTTTCGTTTTCTCTTCAAGTCTTCTAGTTCGATTCTCGTTCTCACCCTCAAGCAAATAATAAGAAGATTAATATTAATAAACTGAAAAGGTTTTAGGGAATGCGTGCGAAATCCCAGTAGCTATAGGCTACTGTGTTTATGTTTTGTCATTTATCTTTTGAATAGCAAAAGCTACAGTGAAACAAATTTATATTGTCTTTTCTCGCGCAAAAGAACAGCAACAACAAATGAAAGGGGTGACACTATACCATTATGTATGGATAGATAAACAGAAAAACAAGGAAGGTAATTGGATATGCCCCAACGAACAGGGAAAAGGTCATGAGCTCACGCCTCGTCTGGGATTCTTGGCCAGCAAGATTGACGTACACGTGTGTATAGGGAAGGCAAGGCGTGACAAGAATGCACGAAAGGGGAGCGCTGGCGGACGAATGATTGCCCACACATGTGTGTGAGCCTCAAAGGCCTTAGACTTGCATGGAAAAGGAAAAGCACAAGGGCAGATAAGCCAGGCGGAGATGATATGGATGAAAAGAGACGTCGATGGCTGCAGGGCTCGTCTTCGCGGAATTGATTGCGGCAAGCTGCCCCATACGTCAACGAAAGCGTTCCACGGGATGGAATTGCGCAAGGTCCTGTGATGTTGGCTGGGCATCACTGCTTCCCGAATGGTGGCCGCATTCTGGATGCGTGGTATTCTGACAAGGGGTTGCTCGCGTAGTTCAATTATATGCCACCATTATGCGAATAACCTTTTGGTATTATGTGTTAAGGCTTAAGGGTTGTGCAGGTCTTTGCATACGTTTCTTCCGTAGGTTGGTGTTTTGTGATGTAATTTGTCGCAAGTGTCATAGCCTACCGGTCCTGTTAAGGATTATGGCTCTTGCTGTAACGATGGTGACCTCCTCCAGAATGCAAAACGGCTTCGGGGTCACTTTAAACAAGAACAGCCTCATTTTCCGCCAAGACGCTTCTTTAAGCACAGTTTCCAGAACTTGTAGTCAGTCTAGTTTCTACAGCACCAGATTGTGGTAGCGGCTAAGGGGGGCCACCGCCGAGTTCCCTCAAATTTAAGGGGCCCCGCTCGTCTATTCGAAAAATAGATGCTGAGCGTTCATGGTGCCCTTGCTGGCATTGAGAACAGTTGTGTCAGGGTGCCTTACGTTGCCTAGCTGTTGAATAAGGCTGGCTAGTGTTGGCTAAGTGCTTGGTGGCGCTCCGTAATAGCTGCTAGCGCTTGCTAATATTGGCTGGTGGTGGTCAAATATCATTTACTTTTGGCTAGTGTGCGCTAATTTTGTTCAGTGGTGGCCGTGGTGGCTAAGAGTGCCCATGGGTAATAGTGGACCCAGTGGGCATTATCCAACATTATGTTGCCCTAACCAACACTATCGCTGACTACTGTTGCTAATGGTCGAATAAATTTGATTAATGGTTGCTGGTGCCTGATAAATCTGGGTACTGGAAGATAGCTTTTGGCTAGTTCTTGTTAATCCTGTCCACTGCATGCTAACTACTGTTGACCATCTTTCACCAATTATTCTCAGCCATCGGCTACTCTTGTCTAATGCTGGTGAGTGCTAGCTACTGCTGGCTGCAGTCACGCGGTGTTGAATGTCATCTCGCATAGCAATGACACAAACATTACATAGTAGCCACCATGACTGCCACTTGTAGCCGTTATCTTTTTGCAGAGGAATGCGTCAATGAACGCGGCTGATTACAGCCATGCTAGAGCGCCGGACCATGGATCTCTTTTTTTGATGAAAGTGACGTCAGGGAAGTAACTGAAGAGCCGGAATTACGTCAAACTATAACTACCCTTGACGCGTCGAAGTGTACTCGACATGGAAGAAGCGTCGCGAAACAAGATTAAAGCCGAAAAACAAGTGTTGGCCGAGCACATGACACCCACGTCGGGGAGCGGGCTTTCACTGCAGTCAAGGATAGGGCAACAGAGACGCTCAGGCCTACTCGGCCAGTGTGTTGCATCTCAGAGGTAATAGCAGGTTTTAGAATTGGGGACCCAAGAGGCTTGTGGACCCAAGGAACGTGCGAACCGCATGTACGCATCCACAAAACCCAAGCCAGTCTTGGGTTTCTTTCTGGTTTCGTGTTGACCCATAAGACTTCAAAATAGAGAACTAGAGGGGCTACCCAAGGCGTCTTGCGTCGCCAGCGAGACGACACACACGCTGCGGAGGTCACGGTGCAGTGTGACCCGCGTCTCGCATATTGAAGCTAAGCTTCATCACCTGTGTAGCTGCTGATGTTCCAAAATACCCTGCTCACCTACAGCTGGTTCGTCGTCCTCGTCCTCCTTGCAATATTTCGTGTAGGTGGACTAAAAGCGAACTGCTGGAAAAGGCGTCAGGTTGGTATCACGAAAGGTACATTTTAGAAGTACGAATGAGAGACAATTTAATTCCTAAACCGTGCTTTTATTATCGCGTGATAGTACTTTCGTTTTACTGTTCTATAGGCTGACGAATCCTGGATGTAGCATGAAAAACGCCACACCGATTCTGCCCAA
This sequence comes from Rhipicephalus appendiculatus, assembly GCA_030522465.1. Taxonomy (NCBI): domain Eukaryota; kingdom Metazoa; phylum Arthropoda; class Arachnida; order Ixodida; family Ixodidae; genus Rhipicephalus; species Rhipicephalus appendiculatus. The sequence goes on from JALIZH010000134.1 coordinate 864,036, forward strand.
AAAACAGCGTTCAGGGGGTGGCCGCTACCTAGAAAGAAAGAAAGAAAGAAAGAAAGAAAGAAAGAAAGGAAGAAAGAAAGAAAGAAAGAAAGAAAGAAAGAAAGAAAGAAAGAAAGAAAGAAAGAAAGAAAGAAAGAAAGAAAGAAAGAAAGAAAGAAAGAAAGAAAGAAAGAAAGAAAGAAAGAAAGAAAGAAAGAAAGAAAGAAAGAAAGAAAGAAATGCCTCGGGAACTTCCGCGCCAAGCTTCGCTTACCTCCATTTCGATTTCACCGATTGGGGCAGGGATCCTGAATATTTTTTTTTTAATTTCCCCAGGTGTGGCATCCCGTGCGTTAGACCGATAGCCGCCGACGTTTCAATCATGTCTCGGAACTCTGCTGCTCCTCCGAACTCAGGAGGAGCCCACACCACTCAGCCAGGAGACTCAGTTTACTGGAGTGCCGGCGCTGCCGGTTTCACAGAGCGTTCACTTGTCACGGCTGGCTGCAGCTCTCTCCTAATTTTATAGTGAAAGTTCCACTCCTTCAGGTTTCCCAAGGCGATCCATAGCGTCGGAATGACCTTAAGCCATCCGGGCGCGTGCCACCGGTGCGAGTGTGAGACAGGCGCCACGTTACGCCACGTGATCCGATGTGGAGAGCTCTCGCAGCTGAGCTCGCCCGGAGCCTAGCCGCTGTTGTACCACTGCACCAAGTGAAGGTTTAAAAGACTCCTAAACCACGCGGAGGCCAAAATTTAGTGGAAAAGTCACGATAAGACAACCACAAAGCACAGGCAGTAACTGTCAGAGCTAGCGCGTCAGACCCGTTTTTCCGCGTTTCTTTCGTGGCTGTCTTTTCGCCACTGTTCAAGTATGAATGCGAACTAATTCGCGCAGCTTGCTGTCACGCTGAAGTTTAATTCTGGCGTTGGAGTAGCGCTCGAGTCTGCAGGGAAAGCTGGCAGGGTTACACATGTTGAATAATCAAAACACCACCCTTCTTGGCTTTCACTCTTTTCTTCACTACACTCCGACAGTGGGCTCGTCTCTCCTCTCTGGGAATTCCTCCTCGCCGTGTGAGGATAATGGGCAGGGAGCCCGCGCATCTTGCGCTCATTCCTAAGTTGGTCTGAAAGAGTTGAACCTCAGACGTTTTTTACAGCAAAGCTCTTTTAGTCTACCCCGGAATGCCGTCGTCGTGGTCGTAGTAGTAGTAGTATCAGTAACAGCAACAGCAGCAACAGCACCAGTAGTAGTAGTTCTTGTTTGTTTTTGTTGTTGTAGCAGTGTTAGTGTAGCAGTAGAAGTAGTGGTAGTAATTGTAGTAGTAGTAATATTACTGCTAGTAGTAGTAGTGGTAGTAGTAGCAGCAGTAGTAGTTGTAGTGGTAGTGATAATAATAGTAGTAGTAGAAGTAGTAGTAGTAGTGGTAGTAATAATAGTAGTAGTAGTAGTCGCAACGCAGTTCACGTGACACGAAGGGGAACTGAATAAATAAATACCAGGAACTGTTGATGAAGCTGAACTGAAGAAGATGAGCAGATTGGCGATGATGCTATAATGATGATGATACACGAAATGTGTAAGCGCGTGTATTTAAGTCTAGCGGCGGATGTACGTAAGTACGTGATCTCGCTAGCCAATGACAAACTCACACGCCTACAGCTTCACATTTCGATGGTTTTCAGGGCGAGGAACAGGTTGAAATTCTTTCTTCCGCCACGGGCTTCGACCTGCCAAGTTGGACTGCGTCACACACACTCCTACTCAATTTTAGTGTCTTTCATACCTAATACGGAGAGAGAGAGAGAGAAACGAAGGAGAAAGGCAGGGAGGTTAACCAAGCTAAGCTCGGTTTGCTACCCTACACGTGGGGTGGGGGAAAAGGGGAATAATAGACAAGATAGAGAAGCAAGAAAGAAAAAACCATCTCCCGCTAAAGGGAACCATGTGTAGATGTGAAGCAGCGGGCGCTAACGCTTACACTGGCGGTGGCGTTGACGCTGGCGCTATCGCAGCGTTGCGCAGGAGAGAAAACTGAGGAGGCGCAAAGCACGCAATGATGGAGCGGTGTTTCCTACTGGAACATGCCAATCGCTGCTAATGGGCAATGAGAGACAGAAGACTGACTGGACACAGAGACCCGCAGTCGGCTTTTAGTTAACGCGCACGCTGCGAATTTTTATTGTTCAACAACGCGCAGGAGAAATCTCCCACCGGCACCACCTTTGGAGGTCAAGATCCATTGCCATATATACGGGATGGACAGTGAACGGTTGTGCAGCGCGAGCAGTCGGTTCTTTCAACCAAGAAACTCGCTAGCAGACGCCTGCGTCGGCGTCGCGAGGCGAGAGAGGGGGGTAGCGTAGGAGAGAGAGGGGGGGACGCGCATGCGCAGTGGGGGGTGTGGACGCTGTGGGCAGGGATGCCTAGAGGAGAGGGGGGGGAGCGTATTAGAGGAGAGAGGGGGGGGACGCATGCAAAGTGGGAGCGCGGGGAGGGATGCCTAGAGGAGAGAGGGGGGGAGCGTAGGAGGGGAGAGAGGAGGGGAGGCGCATGCGCAGTGAGGGTGTGGTTGCCGCGTGGAGGGATGCCTAGAGGAGAGAGAGAGGGGGAGAGGAGGTTTTTTTATTTTTATTTTTTTTTTAAAGGGTTTGCGCATGCGCATTAAGTGAGGCCTCGAGGCACACCACCACCACCACCGGATTAAGCTTCGCCATAAGATGCTTCACATCTAAAAGGAACGGAAATGAACAGCCAGTGATAACACACAACGTAAACACGCGCTGGTGATTCACAGACGCTCGCGAAGCCCGGTCGCCTTCAGGTAGCTCAGTAGGGCTTTCGTGGCCTTGTGCATGCCCGAAACCGTTGGCCAAGCTCCTAATACGGAGCTGCCAAAGCGGCCAAAGCGGCCAAAAGGATTTTCAACGCGGCGAGGCGGCAAGTGCTCGTACGTGTTCATACCACAAGGCTCGCCCAGCTGCCCTCGCGGCCGAGGAAGCGGGACATCTCGCGCTTTTGTGGATGTGTCGCCATCACATGGCACTGCTTGTCCTCCCGAGTCACCTGAGCCGACTATTTCGGTTCATGCTATTTCGCGCTATTTCCGGTTCAACACCAGCGCCGCCTCGTCACGGCGTTCTGATTGGCTTTTTTGCGTCAGCGTTATATTGGATACCATAGCCGTAAACGTGAAAACGCCGGATAGGTGGTGCCATGTTGTGGGCACGAGTTGAATCAGGCAAGCACACAATTGTTATTGTAGAAACCTTGTGCATTATACTTCCCTGGCGATGGAAATTCGCGGCAGCGGCCTAATATCGAGTGAGTTGACTTTTTAAACATTTCTCTTCGAGGAGACTAGGCGAAAACAAACAAACGTGTCTGTAATTGTGGTTGCACGAAGCGTCGTATGAGGTCGGTACCATCGACCGATAACCCTGCATTCTCTCAACCCCTGTGCGTATACCGCGACATCGGACAAGCTGAAAACCTCTATACCATGTTCACCAGACCACTAGGCTCATATCCCACATTGCCAATAAACATCACGGCATGAAAGAGGCCAATCTCATCCGACGGGTGACTGTCTTTTTCATAAGCAGAATCCTTTACGTTGCTCCATTTATGAAACTTACGCTTACAGACAAAAAGAAACTAAACATAATGATCAAGCACTGCTACGAGTGCGCGCTGCATATCCCCATTTCTAAGCCCAATGCTAAACTCAATGACTTAGGACTTGACAACACTATAAACGGATTCTTTGAAGCCCGGCGTATATCACACTACGAATGATGGTGTGAAACTCCTATATCCGATGTCATCTCATGTGCGCTCTCGGCATAGCTTACGTCTCACAGTTTGGCCGGAAAACCCCAATAGCTCCGGAACTTCGAAACACCTTCGTGATCCCCCCCCCCCCCCCCCCGCCCTATACCGCGAAACATGCACCCTGAACATAACACGGAAAGACGCGTGGACCGCGCCAAGCAACTAGCTGAGCGCTACGCGCAAGCCACGCAAGTCGCGCATATGGACGTAGAGGAACATTCCAGGCATCGGGCCATGGCCATAGCTGTGGGCACCGGGCCGCAGCACATAATTACTGCAAGTGGCTCCATTCGAGCAACCAAACGCGAACAAGGGGAAGCAGCAGTCATCGCTCTAGCCTCGGCCACAACGCAAGCATCCTGCATCATCAGCGACTCTAAGACTGCCGTCCGCAACTTCACCATAGGCTCGATCTCACAACCGGCGCACCGCATTCTCACAAGTACACTTCTGTTACGTCACCGCCGTGTTGAGATCATTTGGGCTCCGGGCCACTCGGGGCTCACGGGGAACGAACACGCTCATGACGCCGCCCGAGCTCTCGTCCACCGAGCGCGTCATTCAACAGAGCACCACCCCTCGCGATTCGATGCGGCTGAGCGAGAGATGAGGGTCTCCTCTTTTCGCGGCCATGCGAGAGACAGAATGGTTACCTTCGGAGTGCGCTCGGCGAAAGCGTGTGCCCATTCCACTGACTATGCCATGTCTGTTTTCTTTTACACTCTCACTGGGATAACGCACGAAACGAATGTGCGCGTGTTTTCTTTTTTAATTTTTTACCGCGAATCGCAGCGAGACGCGAGACTAATCTTCCTCCGTTCGCATGCGTTAGTATTTTCTCGCGCGTTGCGCATCGCACAAACGCCATCCACGTTCCAGCGCTTAAATTGACGGACCCTTTGTAAATTCGAAAGTGTATTCCGTGGACGCATGTGTCCATTGAAACGGCGTCGGTCAGAATGATTGCAAGGGCTGGGCAAAGCGACGCTACGCAAGCAAAGCGCGAGCGCTGTAGAGTCCGAGGCGACCGCCGTCCGTTTGCGCACCCCGGCGGCCACCTGATTCCGTGCCAGAGCTCGGATGGACAGACGGACGGACAGACGGACGGACGGAGGGACAGACGGACGGACGGAGGGACAGACGGACGGACGGACGAACGGACGGACGGACGGACAAACGGACGGATGGACGGACGGACGGACAGACGGACGGACAGATGAACGGACGGACAAACGGACGGACGGACGGATGGACGAACAAACAAACGGACGGACGGACGGACGGACAGACCCACGGACGGACGGCGGACGGACAGACAGACGGACGGACAGACGGACGGACAAACGGACGGACAAACGGACGGACGGACAGACGGACAGATGAACGGACGGACGAACGGACGGATGGACCGACGGACGGACACCGGACGGACGAACGGACACCGGACGGACGTGAGCATGAGACACCATCTCACGTCCGTGAGATCCCGCTAAAGGGAACCATGTGTAGATGCGAAGCAGCGGTCGCTAACGCTTACACTGGCGGCGGCGTTGACGCTGGCGCTCATCGCGGCGTTGCGCAAGAAAGAAATCTAGGGATGCACAATCAAGCAGTGATGGACCGGTGTTTCCTACTGGAACATGCCAATCGCTGCTAATGGGCAATGAGAGACAGAAGACTCGGACTGGACACGGAGACCCGCAGTCCGCTTTTAGTTCACGTGCACGCTGCGAATTTTTATCGTTCGACAACGCACAGGAGAAATCTCCCACTGGCCCTACTGTGCAGGTCAAGATCCAGTGCCAATATATACGGGGTGGCCAGTGAACGGTTGTGCAGCGTGAGCAGTCGGTTTTTTCAATGAAGAAACTCGCTATCAGACGCTGCCTGCGTCGGCGTTGAACGGTTGTGCAGCGCGAGCAGTCGGTTTTTTCAATCAAGTCGCTAGCAGACGCTGTCTGCGTCGGCGTTGCGAGGCGATAGAGGGGGGAGCGTAGGAGAGGATAGAAGGGGGAGGGGACGCGCATGCGCATTGGGGCTGTAAACGCCGCGGGAGGGATGCCTAGAGGAGAGAGAGGGGGGAGCGGACGCGCATGCGCAGTGGGGGGTGTGGTTGCCGCTGGGAGGGATGCCTAGAGGAGAGATGGAGGAGGGGACGCGCATGCGCAGTGAGGGTGTGGACGCCGCGGCGAGGGATGCCTCGAGGAGAGAGGGGGGAGCGTAGGAGAGAGAGAGGGGGGAGGGGACGCGCATGCGCAATGGGTGTGTAAACGCCGCGGGCGGGAGGGATACCTAGAGGAGAGAGAGGGGGGAGCGTAGGAGAGGAGGTGCGTGGGGAGGGTTTGCGCATGTGCAGTAAGGGTGGTCAGGACGCACACCACCACCACCACCACCGGACGGACACCGGACGGACGTGAGCATGAGACATTAGAGACTTTTAGTTGGGCGTACGCAACAAGCCTACGTACGCAGCACGATACGATGCGTAAGCTGCAAGCGAAGCGCTGAGCAACACTTTTAGTTTACCGTATCGACCATACCGGGATGCGTTTGGTCCAACTAGACGTATCATATGTGAAATGAAACAGCTTTCGAGTGCTTCTTAGCGCCATCCTGCGGTACCGGCCGTTATAACGGCCACTGGCATCCGAGTCAAGCTGAATCATCGGATCCACATTTTTACGTTCTATGCCATCTTGCAATCTGGCTGCTCTTTCATTCGAGATCTCGCGATAGTGTCATGTAGCTAGCGGTAAGTCTCGTTACGTTTGCGTGCGCCGGATTTTTGTTCGGGCGTACGCACGCATCTTTGGAATAGATACGTTACGTACTGCGCATGCGCACTTCTCTCCCGTAGCCATGCTGCGTACGTAGGCTCGTTACATACGCTAAACTAAAAGTGTCTATTAAAGGCTTTCGCCTTAATAAGCCGCAGTCCACTACCTGGCGTTTATTGCAGATCCGCACTTCCCCTATCCTTCACTGTACAGCCGTATTGACCCCGCCGTTCACGCGCCACAATGCAAAGCGTGGGGTGCGCCTCATGCCGGGCCTGTCCATATCATATGGGCCTGTCCCGCAGCTACTCACACAATAAAAATTACACCATCTCCCGCTAAAGGGAACCATGTGTAGATGTGAAGCAGCGGGCGCTAGCGCTTACACTGGCGGTGGCGTTGACGCTGGCCCTATCGCAGCGTTGCGCAGGAGAGAAAACTGAGGAGGCGCAAAGCACGCAGTGATGGAGCGGTGTTTCCTACTGGAACATGCCAATCGCTGCTAATGGGCAATGAGAGACAGAAGACTCCGACTGGACACAGAGACCCGCACTCCGCTTTTAGTTAACGCGCACGCTGCGAATTTTTATTGTTCAACAACGCACAGGAGAAATCTTCCACCGGCACCACCTTGGAGGTCAAGATCCATTGCCATATATACGGGATGGCCAGTGAACGGTTGTGCAGCGCGAGTAGTCGGTTTTTTCAACCAAGAAACTCGCTAGCAGACGCTGCCTGCGTCGGCGTCGCGAGGCGAGAGAGGGGGAAGCGGAGGAGAGGAGAGAGAGAGGGGGTGACACGCATGCGCAGTGGGAGTTTGAACGTCGTGGGCAGGGATGCGTAAAGGAGAGAGGGGGGGGGACGCGCATGCGCAGGGGGGAGTTAGACGCCGCGGGCAGGGATGGAGAGAGGGGGGGGGAGTGTAAGAGGGGAGAGAGAGGAAGGGAGGCGCATGCGCAGTGAGGGTGTGGTTGCCGTGGGGAGGGGATGCCTAGAGGAGAGAGAGGGGGGAGAGGAGGTTTTTTATTTTTATTTTTTCTTTTAACTGTTTGCTCATGCGCAGTAAGGGTGGGCACGCGGCACACCACCACCACCACCGGATTAAGCTTCGCCATAAGATGCTTCACATCTAAAACGCAGCACAAACCCTATATTCACAATCACCACGGCCGAGCAATGGGAGGCTATGCTGCTCAGGACGTGCCCGGAGCTCAGGGCTGTCCGGCTGGCCGAAGACGCCGCCAGGATTCAAGGCCTGGTCGCCACCTGAGAAAGGGGGGTTACGAAGGAATTCGTCTCCCGGCCCCCCCGCCCCACTTGACCCCAGCAGGAACACTCCAATAAAGTTTCTCTCTCTCTCTCTCTACAGACGTCAATCCGCCTTGTAACAGTCGGCGGCTCGAGGAGTACGCCAGAGTTCCTTCATTACTGCATCTCATAACATTGAATCGCTACCTTTGCGACATCTCCCTGAATGTTCACTTCATATTCAACTAAAGGATACAAAGCAGGCGTAACGTACTTCTATGCTCTTTGTCTGGCGTTTTGTGAACCAAGAATTCTTATTAACTGATCAGCAGGAAACCGGCTGCATACCCAGAGAAAAAATTGTGGCATTGCAGAGAGCTTATTATAGCACCACGTACCTGTCGTGGCTCCATCGACGGTCGAGGACTCAGAGCACACGGCTTATTGCCATAGTCGAGTACATGTACTACTCTAAATCATCAGCAATTTTATTGCGATAGCAGTTATATGGGCACTCACGGCTGATTTTTGCCGTCGCCGTCATGCCCCGGATATGTATAGGTATGCATATATATATAAAAAAGGCACAAGGAAAAATAAATAAGAAAAAAATTCCAAGGCACCAACCCGGGGGTGCCTTGAAATTAGAACCAGTGACCCCTCGATCAACAGCGTGCTGCGTTAGACCACTCAGCCACACGCCATGCATGCGCCGTCAAAATAACGGCAAGCTATTTATTCACACAATTTACGACTGGTGGTATGCAGGTCTCGCAGGAGCTTGAGCGTATTTTCTATCACGCAACTCTCCTACATTTTCTTTTAATTTGAAAACTGCCCTTGAGACACGCCCGAAAAAGGGGGCCCCTTTCTGTACCCACTCGTGACGTGCAACGAAAAAAATTAGCAGTGGCTTATCTTGGCTATGCCAGGATATACGTAGCGTGAGCTAAGTTTCAGCAGATTATTCTTAGCTGTCGTTGTTATCTAGGATTAGCTTGATTATCATGCTTACTGCTGGACGGACGGACGGACGACCGGACAGACAGACAGACAGACAGACAGACAGACAGACAGACGGACAGACGGACGGACGGACGGACGGACAGAGAGACAGACGGATGGACGAACTGACGGACAGACAGACGGTCGGACGGACGGACAGATGGACGGGCAGACGGACGGGCAGACAGACGGATGGGTGGACAGAAGGACTAGCGAGCGAGTTCACGCGAGGCAAGCGCCAACCCACTAGTGACACGTCACTCCAGGAGCTCCCAGGCCTTCTCCGGCGCCCCATCTGTGCACCGTGTGACGTCACTGCTCCTCGCGCATGCGCAGCACTGCTCCCCCCTAAGCTACGCGAAACTGCTCAACCTCGGGCAGTGTAGCTTACGCTACAAAAGAAAAAGAACAACGCCCACACCTTGCGTCAAACACCACCGCGTGGCAGGAGATGCAGAGGGGTCATTCCCCGCGCCGCACTTTAAAAGACGAAGAAATATCTGAGACCATCGGGTTCTGCGTTGTCGACACATGCAGAGCGTTGGTGAAACACAAAGGCGTAACAACTGCGTTAGTTGTTAGTTAACGCTTCTCCTGTGTATACCTGCGCGTCCTTTTCGAGGGTCCTTCTTTATGCTTCAGCGGGGAGCTGCAAGTATCGAGCTGCTCGTCGATCTTCGTGTGACATTCCAATTTCTTGCTATCGCATTCATTACTTCGCCCTTTAGGCGAAAATGTGACCTTTTTTTTAAACACATGTGTTACAACCACAGGTCGGGTGCCCCACGCACCGTAAGTTCTATAGCCCGCTTGCACAGGACGAAGAGGAGTGGCCTGGCAACTCACACTTTCCTCCTTTCTGGCGTGAGGAAACGTCTCAGTGTGCATGTGCTTGTGTGAGCGAAATGGCTCAGACTGCGTGTGCTGGTGTGAGCGAAACGGTTCGGAGTGCGCATTATGGTGAGAGCGAAACGGCTGGGAGTGCGCGTGGCCACGCAAAGGCAAGTGTTCGCAAATTCGTGCAAGTCAGTGGGTTGCCAGACTAGAGACAGCGCCGCCCGCTATGCAACATGGCCGCGCCCACGAGAAAATCGTCTATACATCGTTGTACACATCAGGCACAACGCTATGGAAGCTAGCGGGACTTCTTGCAGTAGGTGTGTTGGCACCCAGAAATACCTTACCACCCATAATGTAATTTTTTTGGTGTTTTGACTGAGTAATCAATGATGATGCTTATGAATTTGTATGTGCTGCCATTGCTTACGAGTATGTGCTTACTGCGTACGTCCTGTGTGTGCTTACTACGCATTGCAGCAACACACAGAATGTAAACTGCTTCTAACGCTGCAGCAGTGGTATTCCCATACGCCAACGCTTAGTTGAGCTTCGGAGGACGGTGGGGGCTCCCTGAGGAACGACGGAACGATCTCACTGCGCCATACTATCAAGGAGGTATACCTCCAGCTCAGACTCGACAAGTGACTCTACCCTCCCCCTCATCCATCACTCACTGTGCTAGAGGCTAGAATTCTTCGGCACATACAATTGAATTGCCTGATCACGCCCTCTCGCCTTTTTCTCTATAAATACAGATCTGACCCCTGCTGTCCCAATTGCCCCTCCACATATGCCGACCTGTCACACTGCCTTTTCTATTGCCCAACTGCTCAGCAATCAAGCTTTTACCCTCCCCCCCTCCCTTTTCATCACCACCTGGCTCGACTGGATCGGCGCCGAAGGAGAAGAAGAACAGCGTCGACTGGTCGCGCAGGCGCTCGAAATGCTCGGCCTTTAGTTTGTGACTGAAATAAAAGTCTATTACTACTACTACTAGTTGAGCTTCGCCAGATGTGATCCTAAAAGAGTTAACTGGTAGCCTCACCTCGTATTCCAACTTCTTGCTATCACTTGCAATGCTTCGCCCGAAACAATTACCTTTATTTTTCAAGCGAAGTTTGTTAAGACTCGCAGATTTGGGTGGTAGCGCCGTGCGCAAAATGCCCGGCGTCGGACAGCGTACAGAAATGCCACCCTCGGAGTTGCGTCTGTCACATGCACATTTGTACGCGTCGTTTTCCACTAACCGATGCTCTCTCGATTCTGGGATTATCGGTGGTCAACCGTTCCTGATAAGACAATCTGATTATTTATCAAGGTGATTTGTCATTTGGACTTGCCACATTTCATTGTTGTCTGGATAGGGACACCTTTGTTGCCTGTAGCAACAAAAGTGTTGCTCTGCTAAGAACGTGTATGAAGTTCCCATTCCCCGCATTGAGGAAGGAAAATGTGAGGAGGGAGAATTGCGAAATGCGCCATAAAAAAAGAAACATGAAATAAAGAAGGAAAGAAAGAAAGAAATGAAGAAAGAAAGAAAGAAAGAAAGAAAGAAAGAAAGAAAGAAAGAAAGAAAGAAAGAAAGAAAGAAAGAAAGAAAGAAAGAAAGAAAGAAAGAAAGAAAGAAAGAAAGAAAGAAGGTAATAGATTCTCGAATTTTTCGCCGGTACTTCGCGGGTCGATTAACTTAATCTTACGAGTTTCAGCTCAAGCGCAAGTGCCGGCTATTTCAACGATGTCGTTGTAAGCGACGAAAAGCCTAGTGAAGGGCGACGAGAAACCAAGGAAGAAGGGAACTTTCTCGCTTTCTCGGCCCCTGCAGTCGAATTTATTTCGCAGATATTCTGGTGTGAAAAGTGCGATGCTTGGTGCATTCAAGCCTTCTTTCTCTCAGTTTCATCTTTCCTCTTTCTTCCTTTTTGTTGCCACGCGCAAAGCGTCTCTCCACTTTCATTCTCCGCACCACGCGAAGGACCTCGAACAATGATAACGACCCTTGTCTTGCCCCCCCCCCCCCCCCCCAGTTATTTCTTTCCTGCTAGAAAGTTCAGGGCCTCTCCGCAAAACACTGCTTTCTTCGGGCGAAGGCTATAAGCCGCAGGTGCACCGCAGGTGTGTGAGAAACCCTCTGTGGTAGTTTCCCAACACTTTTCTTTTTCTCTTATTGAATTCATTAAAGATGAACGCTTGCGGACAATGCTTCGGCGCTGCATTATGGAGTTGGCACCTCGCCATGAACGCATGCAGCCTCCTCTTCACGATCTTTTCAAGCAGAAGCTTTTTTGGAGAACTCTAACGTACTATGTGCGCCTTTGTGGTTGTTACCACTGCTGTCTTGTCGAGCGGCCTTGTGGTAAACGGCACGTTTGCAACCAGTCGAGCGATATACGTGTAGACGTGAACTACTTGTAAAAGTGAAAAACCGCAACCTCAAGTTCGTCCAGTAGAAAAAAGTAAGGAAACGAATGTAAAAAGCGTTGTTCCGGATACCATCGAATATAATGTTAAACCGAAAGCGAAAGAGATGAGAGCTAGAGGAACTGAAAGGCACAAAGATTTACCCAAAAGGAAAATCCCGGTGAGCTACAACGATACTGGGAATGGCAGGTGTAGAAAAATAATACATACATACATACATACATACATACATACATACGTACGTACGTACGTACGTACGTACGTACATACATACATACATACATACATACATACATACATACATACATACATACATACATACATACATACATACATACATACATACATACATACATACATACATACATACATACATACATACATACATACACACACACACACACACACACACACACACACACACACACACACACACACACACACACACACACACACACACACACACACACACACACACACACACACACACACACACATACATACATACATACATACATACATACATACATACATACATACATACATACATACATACATACATACATACATACATACATACATACATACATAATTACGCATTCCTAGTCGCAAGTAGAAGGTTGTGGGTTCAGATCCTACAGACAGGAAGTCATGCTTTTTCGTCCAGATTAATTATTTTCAATCTGGGTTAGAGTGTGCTCTATCTGCGTCGCAGTTATTACACTACAGTTATAAACAATTAATGTCCCACTATGCTTTCCTTGGCTGAATGGCCTGTTGGATTCGTTTGGCTCTGTGGAACGAAGAAACGAGCGCCCCGTAAAAAAAAATCCCTTCTTTTGTTCAAGCCATCCATAAGATGACACAACATCTCATAAGGAAGTTTTAAGTAGCGCTGCTAATGTACGTGAAAATGGGGTAGGCCAGCAGAACACTGGTTCTCGTTCGCGAATTCCGTGTGAGGAGGATTAAGCCAAGACCCGATATCGCATATCCAATATCGCTTATCGCATTCCCTTTCTCTCATCTTATCGCCAATGTAATTAAAGTTTTATAATTAACTCGTGCGCGTGCAGAGCCGGTCGCAAGCATACGCAGCAGCGCCAACTTTACGACCTGCCCAGCTGAAGCTGCCGAAGACAACGGATCTGTTTACGACGACGTTCCTCGCGATGCGCTCCAGACGGAAGGCAAACACCGGACCCGTTTGTTTGGCGAGCGCCAGCTCGCGAACGTTAAGGGCAATTAGCGAAAACCCGAGACGGCCCATCAGGACGTGTGTCCCGTATGGGCGAACGGCTGTGAACAAGGGGCCACCTTATATTCCAGGGCGTTATGTAAACAAACAACCGTACGTGCACTTCGAAGAAATGAACGGGGCAGCTATAGACCTGTCCGAGCACCCGGGCGAGCGCCTGCACAGGGTTTCAAGGAGATTATTATTAGACTAACAGCATTAAGCATGCGTGCACGCGCCCGCATGCACAAACACCCATGCGCACATAAACACCGCCCCTTTCTATCTATCTATCTATCTATCTATCTATCTATCTATCTATCTATCTATCTATCTATCTATCTATCTATCTATCTATCTATCTATCTATCTATCTATCTATCTATCTATCTATCTATCTATCTACTAAAATGTGTAAGTAAATACCAAGTCCTTGCTATTTACTTACACACATTCAAATTTCACGAAAGAAATACACGTTTGACCGCGTAGTCATGAATCATCTGCCTTTTCCAGTTCCTGTCGCTTTCTGTTAGAACTTCCTAATTTATGCGGAATAATTTCGGCTTCAGCTATACATATCCAGCATTTGGGAGGCTGCTCTTGTCTTGTTGATGACCTTGTTCACTGATCAGAGATCTTCTTCTTGTTCAGCTATCAACTAGAATCCAATGAAAGGGCTCCTTCGGAACACTTCTCCTTTGTCATCTTCGACAGCCGATCTTCTTGGCTGAACCTCTACTACCCAAATGAATTCCACATCAAACATTTTTTAAACTTACCTGTTTTTTTTTCATTTGCCTTGGCACCTTTCCTTCGTTCCCTCTATACATGACAAAGCCCTCTAAATACTATGCGCTGATTTAAAGCGATTGAAAATCCTTGGCAAACGGGGTTTCGCTGGAAGACAATGTTTCGAGAAAGGGGCTTGTCTTCTTGAAGACTGCAACAAGTGCGCCCGCTGGAAAGTTGCTTGCCGCGACTCCTCGCGTTCCAAGGATCTTTTCGTCCCCTTCAAGATTTTTTGTTCCCCATAACTTGTACCTTATACAAATATGCGATGATTTATTTATTTCATGTATTAAAACACTCAATCGACAAATTCGTATGTAACTGGTACATTCGGCAGCATTCCTTACACTTAACGTAAAGATCAAACACAATAGCAAAAAGCACGCCGGCTCACCCAAAACAACTCAGCACACTATGTAAGTCTCGTGTATCCCGTTATGAAACAGGTATGTTGTCCTTTAGGTGCCTAAACAAACAGATTGGATATCTCTAACGTATTGGAGAGACACAGCGGCTGGCGGACGCCTTACACAATGTGTTTTTCTGCACTGGCAATGCATGTAACGCTCCCCTTAGACGCCACTTGTTCTCCATGCAACGCGATTCCGAAAGATGCGCGCTACTTGCTTTATGTAACACGAGGATCTTCTTGGTGACAAATAGCCTGATTCAGACGTGCAATCACCCTGAGCAAGGCAATCATTGCAAATCTAGATCTGCCTGGAGCCCACAACATTCATCTTCATCATCATCGTCATCATCTTCTTTAAAAGCGAAGCTTTTCTTTAGTCGAGGCTTTCATTTCCGCCGCAGTGGTAACGCTGATCATAAACGGGTATGCGCCACAGAAATTGGGCAGATCTAACTACTCACCACTGGTTCACTAAAAATGAACATGAAAACTCGTTATCAAACGGGTAGGTACCACTGACCGGCCTATCCGAAAACTATCATCGCAAGCGAGTATGTGCCACAGAAACTGCGCAAATCCCGCCACTCACCACTGGTTCACTAAAAATAAAGAAGGCAACAGTCGAACCTCCTTTGCAAACCTGCGTATAAGAGTGGTATGTTCAAGATGCAATAAAACTATACCGCCACTTCAAAGCGTACCAAAGAGTCTCTAATAAAGAGCAGTGATACAGCATATTTGACAGATTGGCAAAACGTAGAAATGCGTTAGCCTGACGAATGCAACGCCACCAGCTTGGCCGTTTCATCAGTGTCCTCACAGAGGAACTCTCTGAATTTTTTTTTCTATCACCTAATACTCACTGAAAGTCCTCCCCCCCCCCCCCCCCCCCCGCCCCCCCCTTTCAAAAAATGAATAAGGAAAAAAAAGGCGGAAGCTTGCGTTGAAAAAAGAAGTTTACACTAGCTGTGTAAAGCTTCAAGGGACCCAGCAACACTTTTCAAGCATGGTCAGAAAACGCTGCCGATCGGTAGCCGAGGCTCCCAGAACACGCGAGCCAAATACTATAGCGCAGCACGCTGCCTGGAATTCACAATAAATTCTCAAAGTCAGCCAAAAATTGCTTTCTCTTCTCTCGACAAATGACGCTACAAGCTCAAAAATCACTCGTCACAGCCATTCTATAAGCCATTGGCTGATTTGAGCATGGCGCGCTCGGTCGTTACTAGGGCCGCCGCGGGAGGCCCCGACTTGTCCACGCGTGCACGCGCGATCGCACTGAGCGTCTTCGATTATTCGCTCGGGCTGCCAGACGGCAGCCAGTGGGCTGCCCGAGAGCCTGTCAGACGTTCGTTTTTCTCGGGCAGTTCTCGGGCAGCCCCGAAGCTCCGCCCACCTGCCGGATCGCTGCCGCAAACGCGTTCGTTTTTCCTTCTCAGGCAGCCAGCGGGCTGCCCGTGGACTCGCTCTACTGCCGGAACGATTTTGCGCTGGCAGCATGCTGGCAGCGAGCAGACGACGCGCTTTTTCGCGTGCTTTTTTTTTCTTTTTCGTCGCGTCGTCTGCCCGTGAGCATCGTCTTTTCGGAGCAGAAGTTCGGCACTCGGTTCGACGGCGTTTTTCGATGTGATATGCTTTCACATTTGTTGGTCGTGCATTTCAGTTGTAGCCTGACCATGTTTAACATGGTGTCCCCTAGCGCCAAGAAAGATTATTTTAAACGAGATGCAGATCGAAGTGCGCCCTGTCTGTAAGAACGAATGCTTTGTGCTGCACGATGGTAATCCCGTGTATGTGACCGAAGGTAAGACATTTTATTGTAGTGTGTGTAATCTTCACGTTCTCTACGCTTAATTCTTGCTCTCTCGCTGCGCCGAAGCTTCTCTTGGTTGTAGCTCTCCTCCGATTTTGATGGTCGGGGTATGCGTAAGTGACAGCCGTCGACGTCCTTGATGAGGTCTCGAACGCCGGCTTCCACCCTTTGGCGTTGAAACAGCGCATGAAATGCACGCTTGCTTCGTGCGGTGTCGTTGCTGTGCAGCCTCTTGATCTATCTCGCACTGATGGCAGTTAAAAAGTCAAGAACGCCGAATGGCGACGTGCTCACTCGACTCCACTGACGTCAGATTTGTCCGCAATCGCATGCTATGTAGTTCGCGAGCCGATATACCTCAGTCCGATCAGCACGGCCTTCTCGGCTGACACCTTCGTTCGTCCAGCGCGAGCCCTGCGGATAAAATGCAGACTTCTGAAATTATTCCACGAGAGGTGCAGAGTGCTTCTCGACCGTCCAAACATTTTTCTGAACTCCAAGTCCACATACTCTGGCACAACCCGCACGACGTATAACGGAACATGGCGCCGGTACTGCCTCATTACCTGGGCCAACAACAGGCTGATGGTGTGATGCTCCACGTCATCACTTTCCTCTTCAATCGCGACGTAAGCGTGTAGCATCGCGACGATCTCGTCTGCCGAAGCCTCCATGCCTACAGGCAGACGATGTCACCGACGACAAGCGTGGCTGCGCTAGCGTAACGGTGATGATGATGCTGCGGCGGCTGCCTCGGGCTGCCCGATGTCTGCCCGAGAATTTTTGCCTCTCGTCACAGTGACGCATAGCTGGCGTCATTTACTGTCAGACAGGAGCCCTCGGGCTGCCGTCAGGCTGCCCGAACAGCGAAAATCGAAGAGGCTCACTGAAAAACCGCGTATTCGAAAAAAAGAAAAAGTGCTCAAGGTCACCAGGCACGCGTGACGTAATTTCTTTCCCCATGCCATCCCTCCCTGCTTAGCTTCCAGCGCTTTCGTCGGGACGAGAGAAGAGAGAATGCAATTGCAGCGGGCGACAAATCTTTATCCACTCGTACTGGATGGATTCTAAAAAAAAATTTGCGGTGGTGAATTCGTGAGGCAATAAGCTCCTTTAGTGAATACATTTTATGGCTACTAGGACTCCAAGTGTTGCAAGGCCCCTTTAAGAAATACATAAGCTGGTTGACCTTACGGGCTTAACATGATGGCCGTTTTGTCTGATGTGAAGTGGCGTAGGCAAAGTCAAACTACAGCCTGTCACAGACCATTCAAGAATGCCCTAGCTACAGCCCCAGAACTAACGTGCAAAGCTGGCTGTGGCACCTTCGGTAGAAGGGCGGGCCTTTCGTCGCTCTCGCGGCGGGCAAACTCGGCATGGCGGCTGCGCGGACTGTCTCCGTCAATGGGCGCAGCTGATAAGCAATGGCGTGCGATAAGCAACTTTGCTGGGGTGTTCCGGCGGACAACCGACGGCTTAACTTGAGCTTTAAGCAGGCCCCGGAAACTCAGCGCTAGTTTCGGTTTCAAGGAACATGTACGCTCATAGCGGTTGCCGGGCTTTCTAAGATCTGGTTGATCGAAGGGAGGTTGATGTGGATGTTCGCATTTATTAGATGCGAAGCAGCTCTTTGACTAGGCTGTGTAACGCTGTCCCTCCGTCCGTGCGTCCTTACGAACGCGCCGCAACGCGCTCCCCTCGCCGCAGGTGTTGGAGCGGTGCCAAGTAGGTCACACCGCAGCTGCGCGTTGACGTCACGCTCCCCTCGCAGTGCGCGCTGACGTCACTCTCTCTCTCGCCTGCCGCGCGCTCGCCGCAGCGCCCGCAGCTGCCGCCTGACGCGCAACGACAAGACCTACGCCAGACACCGCTTGAAACGAATCTTCCAGCGCTCACCGCAGCACCCGCGTTAGCGCCTTTCAACGCGTGACGCCACCCGTGCGCAACGCTGCTGCTTCGCATCCCATCAGGGTTCGCTTTGGGAAGATGGTGTAAATTTTTGCTTTCGTGAGTTTTTACAAATAAAGAAATTTGATTTCACTGTAGACAACTCTTCTTTTGCTCATTTGTCTTGTTTTGTTTCTTATTTTGTGAATTTTGAATCAGGCGAAGCGCGGGAAGTGGTTGACTTGAATTCCTAGCGCTTGCCTCCGGTCCTCCTTGCCACTCACTCAGCGATATCACAAGTTGGATCGCGGTCAGTTATCTTGCTCGGTTGGCGCGCGCCAAGTACGCGAAAGATAAAACAGAAAGTTGTGGCGTGTAGAGAACGGAAGCCGCAGTGAGCTACGCCGAGCAAATCAACCATGCATAAGACGAAAATGGCTAAATCGGGCGTCATATGTTTTTCGCGGCTCTGCGGTGTGTTAACCCGGGGATTTCCAGTTCCGCGAAGGTTTTTCAGGTTTCCCAGTGGCAACGGGTGGACACAAGTATTTGGGCTCATTATTTCAAGCAGGTATTAAATTTGTATGAGTACATGAGTAAACCCAGTTCTCTGCAAGCCTGGGTGTACTGACATAAGCGCAGTGTCGCTGGACTAATGGTCAAGACGACAGCTACCCGGTGTCGGCAAAATACGTTTAATGAAAGGCTTGAATGGGTGTTGGCTCGGCTACATAGCTTATCACCTTTTACTTTTGGCATGTAGCTCAAATGATGAGAAGCAATTTTAGGCTTCTCCCTGTTCATAAAATTCATGTAGCCAGTTTGAAGCTTTGTGGTTCTTCACTTCTAATACTGTCACTGAAATACATGTGATGGACTGAATACTTCTAGAAATCGTTAGAAGAAATGTCGCTGGAGCCAACGTTTTGACTAGTGAACTTGTCTTCGCCAAGGCAACGCTGCTTCCCTGACGAAGACAATTCAACTTGCCGAAACATTGTTTTCAGCGACGTTCTTTCTCGAACTTCTCATCGCTTCAAGCCTCTCTGTTCCTCTGAACTTCTGCCTCATTTGGTAGTAAAATTCTGCAAGAAAAATATGTGCGCCGTCATAGCAAACGTGATTGAGTCAAACACGATCTGTCCTGCTCGTGATTGTTGATAATTTTCGCATTGGTTCGAATATTCTGGGTCCACTATTTGCTCATTGTCCATATTTCAGTTGTGAATTAAACCTGTTTTTATAGATCGACACTTTCACACTACGCGTATGTCTTTTTTTTTTATACGAAACATGCAATAAAAAAAATTTATTTTATTTGTGTCGATCGAGTTTTGTCTTACTGAGCAATCTGTCCGCTCAAGTTTCGCCGCTTCAGAACACACGAACTAAATTTTCAAAAATGTTAACGAAACTTTACGAATTGCCGCGTCGCCCAAGCGGCCAGCGGGCCTGAAAGAGGGCACGAACACATCCCGCTTGCATGCGAAGTGGGAAAGGAGAGCTTCCGCGGCAACCCTCCTCCTCTCAGTTTTCCGCCCTTTTCCTCTATTTTGTGACCTCACCAGTGACGTCATGGAAGAAATGTTCTGTTTGTGATTTATTTCTAGTCGGATGCCCGGCAGCCGCCAGTAGTAAAAGCGGCGCTGCCGCTGCGTATCAGCATGCCAGAGCGCGTCACATGGGAGGTTACATAACTTGCACGTGACGTCACAGACAAGTTCTCTGGGCTGAGTACCGAAAGATGGCGGCCACCATGCCTTTTTATCGCATTAGAGAGTGTCAGTGCAGGGGAGGACAGGGGGTCGTTCGCTCCCTGCGTTCTTTTGTACTCTCCCCGCTTTCTTCTGTTCGCCAGGCGCGCCAAGGGAAAGACAGGATTGGAGGGGCCACCGTTTCTTGCTCCGCGCGTTCGAGCAGGTGTTTACGCAGCATCGCATTCCGCTAGTACCTAAAGATGGCGACCGCAGTGACGTACGTGCAAGTTATGCATAGGGAGTTTCCGCCCCCCTGCTTTAAGGGCCTCGCTCTTTAAAGATCCGTAAACAGGTGTGTGCTCTAACCGACGTTTCGACAAGTCCTTGGACTTGTCTTCACGGCTGGAACTGCCTTGAAGAAGTAAAGTCCACTTCTCGAAACTTCAGCTCGAGCACACAGCCCCCCTAGTTAAGAATTTTTTCATCTAATAGTCATTGTATATTTATTTCGCCTTGTGTTCCTGAAGGTGTATACAGGGCGTCCCAACTATCACGCAGCAACCTTTAAAAAAAAAGAAAAAAAAAGAAAAGAGGAAGGTTGCCCGAAGCAAGCTAATACATATTGCTCCTAATCATAGGCGTATCAGCCGGGGGGGGCAAGGGGGGGCGCCAGCCCCCCCAGTGAGAAACGTTAGGGGGGCTGAGCCCCCCCCACTTCCGACAGTGGCCACTGTTGGCTGCACGCTGGGAAACCAGCAACTAAGGCGGAGTTTTCCTTCACCATAGTAATCACTCAATTATATTGTTACGAGGGAATGGGAATGTTACCAGGGAATGTTACAATATAATGAAATTTTCCAACATTTCTGCTGTCACGATTTTCCTTGTAGGCTCTTTGCGGTGCGGGCCGCCTATGCGACGCTTTCGCGGCTTGTACTGTAGCATTGCAAAGCAGGCTAGCGCTGAGCAGGGGCCCTATAACATTAGATCACTCGTTCATGCTTTTATTCTGCTGTGTCTGGCCTGAAATTTAAATAATTGACGATGGCATTACGGATGAGAACGAGCAAACTTTTTATAGACCGGTCAAAGCACTTTCTGCTTCAGGAAAATCATTTTCTTTCATCGAAAAGGAATAGCATCACCGCTGCTCTGTCGAAGCTGCTGTGAGCCGATCAGTGTGACGAATATTTTTTGATGTTTTAATGTCTTCCTGGGTCATGCACACAGCTGGTGCTGTGTGCATGACCGAGAAAGTTTTTACCAATCATACACAGCTAAGGACCATTTCAGAAGGAAACAAAGAGGTATAGTTTAACGTTATAATCGCTCGCCTTTTTTTCCTTCCAAGAAAAATTTCAGTTGTACTACAATGTCAGTTGTACTACGAAGTTCTTTACAATGTACTACGCTCCTAACACCACAAATTATACGTTTTTTTTAAAGAAACGGGTTGACAAGTTCATAATAAGAGTAAAATAATTATAGTAACAATGTTAATAAGCACGCACCAGAGCCACTGTCTGGACTATTAGCAAAGTATAGGCAAATTATAATACACGCAAGCCTGAATATATGCAGGGAAGTGTAATACTTATTATGAAAAAGTATAACAGCAATCCTTAATTGAAAAAACACGGTTGATCCCTCCGTCATAGGAATCGGTATAGCACGAAAGTAAAACAAGCCTTAACAAAAGTAACTGAATGTTTGCTGTACATTGATATAGGAGGGTTTGTCTAATGTATGTTTTGGTGTTTGGCGCTATAGCACCGTTCAGTGTGGATGCACCCTTGTTGACGCTTGGTGGTACATCTCCATCCCGACGACTAACGTCCATGATCAATTTATTAGACGAACCATTGTGGTATCTGTAAATGTTAACGGCCAGAGCATAATCAGAGAAAGAGGCGTAATAGCAGGATGAGCGTCGCGTATTGGACGCAGAAATTGGGCTAAGGTCGCCACCCGCGGCATGTGGCAACTACGATGAGGCAACTACGAGAGCACCCAGACGTAGGGGGGCCAGATAGATAGTTAAGTAGATAGAAACGGTCATTGTACCTTTGGTTCCCTAAGGATTGCTTCGTATTTAAAGACTCAATTCTTAGAGAGCTGCTTTTAGTCATTAAGAAAATTTCATTGAATGATACAAATATATACTACTGAGGAGGCCGCCATCGACATAATTGTGTTCATGCGGAAAGTTGTGAGGTAAAGCATAAAAAGCGTCGCGTGTAATACTGTTAGATGCATAACACGCATATATGTGTTGTTGTCCCAGTGCATGCTGCTTAAAACTGACGGTCCTTTTTTTTAGAATAATATTAAACACTATTTAACAGATGTTCTGTGTATGAAAAATCACATCAAAGTGTGATTGTCGATCAAGTTCTCCCTCTCTCTCGTAATATATATATCGAGAGAAAGAAATATATATATATATATATATATATATATATATATATATATATATATATATATATATATATATGTCGCGGTCGGCAGTGAGGTAGGTTTGCCCCTCCACTCGCGAAGGAGTTGGTACGCCACTGCTCCTAATATCACCACAATTTTTTTCTTCAATGTTTAATTAATCAGTATTATTTGTATAACTAACTCGACAAGTACTGAAATTATTATCACAACGTCAATGTGGGATATATGTTGGCACGTTCAAATTACATTAACTGTGCCATTTTAAACAACGTAATAATTGCGTGCTTAGTTTTTTTTTTTCCAGCTGATAAAGAGAGCCCGCGAAACTTGAAAAATAACATGCGACTACACTCACACCCGCAAAAAAAGAAACAGCGCCGTCAAATAAGCTTAATGCAAGCAACCGCTTTGGCTGTTTTCCGTCGGTAGGGGCAGCGTTTCTCACTTTGGCCAAGTTACATGTCACGCACCAACATGCATCGCAATCTTGCAGGGATTCATTCCACTAGATTGTACTCCACTATCATCATCAAGATCTCAGGGCCGACAGTTTTCGTTGATAACGCGGCAGTAGCGCTGTTGTGAATACGGCCTGACTGTAAAGCGGCACGTTGCTTCGGCCGGGGAATGGCAGATAGGGCGATCCATAATTTTTCCTTTACCCTACCTACCTCAAAGTGAGCCTGTGTAAGGGCGAAGCTTTCTGACGCGCGCAGCAATCTAGCCACGTGTCACTTTTCAGATTTCGCGGGCTTTCTTTATCAACCTGAAAAAAAATGAGTGCGCAATTAAAACGTTGTTGAAATTTACGCCGTTAAATGTCATTTAAACATGCCTACATACGCTTCGTTGACATTTTGATAATTAGGTGAGTACTTGTCGAGTTACCAATATAACTAGGACGGAATAATTCAACTTCATTAACGGAAACAATAGTAGTGGCCGCTCTAGTGTACTAGGTACGAACTAGGTTTGCTTTGCGAAACATTGCTCCCACTTCTTTAAAAGCCGTACTGCGTGATAGTTCGGACGCCCTGTATCACAAACTATGCGCCTCTTAGCGAGGCCACAAAATGGCTTTCCGCGGCGCTTCAGTGGTTACGGTGCTCGGCTGCTGATTCGAAGGTCACGGGTTCTATGGAAGCGTATCGCTAGAGGCCTGTGCACGGGGTCATGTCACTGCACGTTGGTCGAGATTTCCGGAGCCCTTGACTATGGCATGCCTGATAATCATATCCTGGTTTCGGCACGTAAAAGTCCTATTATTATTATTATTATTATTATTATTATTATTACTGCTATATCAGTTATATGGACACTCTCGGCTTCTTTTTGCCGTCGGCGTCGCCGTCATGCCCCGTATATATATATATATATATATATATATATATATATATATATATATATATATATGGGTCATTCCATGCCAACTGTCCCAGAGGTGGAGCTCGACCATCGCAGATTTTGCCGATAAAATTTACACCTCTTTCGTATATCCCATGTAGTACTTTGGCCAAATATTTTTGCTCGAAAAAATTTTGCAAGACCGTGGCGCCCCCTCAAAGTTCGCTTGCTTCTGCTAAACTGTGCATAATAGAAAAATGTATATAAAATCTATATTTGTATGTAGAGCTTCGAAATGACTCTTGAGCTATTACAGAGATTTTGTTTAGTTGTGCTACGAAACCATTCCGAAATTTTTGTGTTTCCCTGCCAGCTAGGCCTTTTCAAAAACAACGAAAATATTCAAAGGTCGCCATTTTTTCTTATGCTATCTGGAACTCTGCCTGAGCATTCTTAATAATATTGTGGTTTTCAGGAAGGTGTAGTTTCGTACAAAAATGTTTAGGGGCGAACAAGACTTCAAATCTTCCCGAAAAAAATTGTGAAATCGGAAAAAATATGCGATTTGTCCCATATTTGTCCGTATTTTTCGTACTGATGCGGTTCAATTAAAAATCTTCTTGATGCGGCGTTTGATAGACCACCTTGTGGCTAAGTAATGAAGAAAGACTAATCAAATCATTTTTTGTTTTAAGCAAGAAAATAATTTTTCAAGTTGGTCCTCAGACCGCACCCTCGATTCCTTTTGTTGCCACTTCGCCGCAAAGCACGTGGTCGCCCTTGCAGCTGACACTTGTCACAGGAAGCGGCAAGGTGCTAGATATATATCAACGGCTCTTGAGTGGTCGAAAGTCTTGTTGCTTTGATGTGAAGGCTCCGAGTATTGAGTTCGCTTTACGATGTGAGCTTGCTTGGCGGGCCCATTGGGAAGTATGGACACCGTTCAGCAGCTTGCGGTATCGTTGGCACATTGTGCTACAGGGCCGTCTGCACAACCAGTATACACTGACCGAAACAAATATTGCACATCTGGTACACTTTTTTATTCCCTATACTCATAGGCGTGCACCCCCCCCCCCCCCTAGTCACCTGAGAAAGGGGGGCGCAAACTCTACCCCATACATTGACTTAATAGGGAAGGGGGGTGCTGCGACAAGCCTTCGCCCCCCCCCCCCCCTGAAGGGGAACCCCTGCGCACGCGTATGCATATACTAGTTGTGCAGACGGCCCTGTAGCAAAATGTGCCAACGATACCGCAAGCTGCTGTACGGCGTCCATACTTCCCAATGGACACGCCAAGCAAGCTCACATCGTAAAGCGAACTCAATACTCGGGGCCTTCACATCAAAACAACAAGACTTTCGACCACTCAAGAGCCGATGATATATATCTAGCACCTTGCCGCTTCCTATGACAAGAGTCAGCTGCAAGAGCGACCACGTGCTTTGCGGCGAAGTGGCAACAAAAGGAATGCAAGGTGCGTTCTGAGGACCAACTTCAAAAATTATTTTCTTTCTTAAAACAAAAAATTATTTGATTAGTCTTTCTTCATTACTTAGCCACAAGGTGGTCTATCAAACGCCGCATCAAGAGGATTTTTACTTGGACCGCATCAGTACGAAAAATACGGTCAAATATGGGACAAATCGAATATTTTTTCCGATTTCACAATTTTTTTCGGGAAGATTTGAAGTCTAGTTCACCCCTAAACATTTTTGTAGGAAACTACACCTTCCTCAAAACCCCAATATTATTAAGAGTGATCAGGCAGAGTTCCAGATAGCATAAGAAAAAATGGCGAACTTTGAACATTTTCGTTGTTTTTGAAAAGGCCTAGATGCCAGGGAAACACAAAAATTTCGGAATGGTTACGTAGCACAACTAAACAAAACCTCTGTAATAGCTCAAGAGTCATTTCGAAGCTCTACATACAAATATACATTTTATAAACATTTTTCTATTATGCACAGTTTAGCAGCAGCAAGCGAACTTTGAGGGGGGCGCCACGGTCTTGCAAAATTTTTTCGAGCAAAAATATTTGGCCACAGTATTACATGGGGTATACGAAAGAGGTGTAAATTTTATCGGCAAAACCTGCGATGGTCGGGCGCCACCTCTGGGACAGTTGGCATGGAATGACCCATATATATATATATATATATAGATATATATTGGGTTTGAAGATCGATGGTTCCGGCTCGGAATATGTTTGAAGAAAAGGATGCACGTGCGAAATATTTTATTAACGTTTCGGCTGGTGGACCCGCCTTTCTGACGAAGGCTGGTCCACCAGCCGAAACGTTAATAAAATATTTCGCACGTGCATCCTTTTCTTCAAATATATATATATATATATATATATATATATATATATATATATATATATATATATATATATATATATATATATATATATATATATATATATATATATATATATATAAAAGCCACGAGGAAAAATAATTAGGAAAAATATTTTCCCAAATGCGAAATCAAACGCGCGACGTCTCGCTCCGCAGCGCGCGGCGTTAACCGGTGAGCCATGAAAGTGCACGTCCCTCGGCGTAGTAACGGCGAGCTTTTTTATATGCACTCTTCACCGCTGGCGGCACGTAGATGTTGGGGGGGGAATATCACCGTGTTCGCAGCATTACTAGCGAGATGGCGCGAAGGGTGCGCTCGGCGCCCCGCTTCTATAAATGTGTACTTGGCCCTACGGTGCGTGGTCGCCCATGCGCGCGCTTATCTCAAGCTGGGGAGAGGGGGGGGGGGGGGGCTTGTGCGTCTTGGGCTCTCACCGGAGCGATTGCGTTGTAGTTATGGAACGCACGAAGGTCACTTCGCTTACTGTCGAGTCCCCTGTACGCGAATAGAGCGCGCTGTCCAAACACGGTGAAGTACTAACAACTGTGACACTATTTAGTTCGCGCTCAATTCTGTGCATACCTGTGCGTATACGTTTCGTGCGTCCTTTTAGTCTGAGCAGCGCGTTCAGTGTTGAGGCTGTGAACGTTGTTAGTTCGCGCTCGTCCTGTATGTGTTCTTTTCGTGCGTTCTTTCTTCTTGAGCAGCGCGCTGCATGTTTCGATCTGGTTGCCGTTCTTCGCGCGACATTCCAATTTGTTGCTATCGCATTCATTGCTTCGCCCTCGCGGCAAAACTGTGACTTTATTATTATTATTGTTAATAGAGGACACTACATGATAGGCACGCATCGTGTATTCACTTTTTTTTACTCTTGCCGTAAGAACGTACTAGTTTTGCCATCTTTTATTCATTTGGCTACCATTTCCTCCTTGTGTCTTACCTGCCTGCCTCACCATCTATAGTTCACCCTTTCTACGTAAACAAGACCACTCACCGCAACACCCAAAAAAGTACGTGCTTACATATCTTTACAATGAACACTCCTGGAGTGCTGCCGTGATGACCCTCTGGGCTGTGGCAAACATGGGTGACCTTCCGAAAAATGCACTGCCGAGGGGCAGTGACGTCTCCGTGCGTGAGCCTTTGTACTCCCATGCCACAGACCGGAGAGGATGCGTTCCCTGGAGGCTCACGAAAAGGGTCCATCTTAAATTGAGGGCTAACGCAGTGAGGCATAGAAAGAAAAAGTATTGGTGTATAAGCTTGAAAGATATAGGAAGAGAGCAGAGTGGGCCGGGGAACAGAGGACTGTTACGGACATTTTAGCGAAAATCCAGAACTGGACGTGGGCAGGGCATGGGACGCGAAGGCAATAGAACCGCTGTTGATTAAGCGTAAACTAATGAGTTCCAAGAGAAGGCCAGTGCGCCCGGGGAGGTAGACAGTTAGGCGGGTCGATGAGATTAAGAAGTCGCGAAAATAGCGTGGCCGTAACCGGACCGGGTCATTTGGAGAAACGTGAGTGAGGCCTTTGCTCAGCACTGGGAGAGGTCAGCTACTGATCATGATGACGCGAGTCCGTGAAGGCATTACGTCAGTGGTACGTGTGACGTCATTCATTGACGGTAAATCATCAGTTTCTTTTTCTAGAAAGTGAACTCAGGGTCTGCTTTCAGTTCCGCTTCACTTGTCCTTTAAATTTAGTCACTACGCCGCTTTGATATATCCGGCAGGTACGAGGAGTCTGACAGATTAACCAGAGGCCGATTGAGAGAGAAAGCGAAGGGTGCGGACGGCTTGAGGCAAAGTGAATTTACGCAGCGATGTAGACTGATGAACCCGGGTGTCTTTTTCGAGTGAATGAAATAAATTGGACACGAGATGAACATGCGAACTAACGTATGGCAAGCCCAATTTCGGACAGAAGCAAATCACGTTATGGTTCGTGATTACGTTCGCGACTTCTGGGTCTCCTCCTGGAAAGTATCGACTTGATATATACACTGGATTCTCACTTCTGTTAATAAACTTGGCTGACTGATATGCACGCTGGAAGTCTACAAGGTGCGCTTGGCGCTATGTTCGGTCGGGGAACGTGTATTTAATGTCTAAGGTTTCCTGTGTACAGGTACGGCCAATTATTTGTCAGAAGTTCTACGGAAGAGACTGGGGTCGAGTAAGAGTACAGATCAATCAGACAACACAGAACACCGTCCGATTTAGTCATTGACGTTTGGAGGTGTATACTAATTCATTATCCTACAACGACTTCACGTTCATAAGAATCTAAAGGCACCAAACACTTGCGAACAAGAATAGTTATACATATATAAGGAATCATCTTAGCAAGAATTCCTTAATGAGTAATGCACATTTATGAGGTTACCCGGCTCCAGCGACAACCCACATGTACGAATTTTTCATCTCAAGAAATTGGTAAATTATATGAAGTGAAGCTAGCAGCTAACTCTTTTACGATCCCATCTGGCATAAGAGTCCGCTTCAGGAAGCGGAAGTGGTTTTTGCGTTGTCTATCTCCTAAGCGTGAACTATGCGGCGAGAGCATAACACGTACAAGTGTATGAGCCGTCTCCTGATCTGAGTCCGCCGAGGAGGTACAGCGGTTACGGTGATCGGCTGATGACTCGAAGGTCTCGAATTCGATCCTGGCCGCGGCGGTTGCATTTTGGTGGAGGCGCAATGCCAAAGGCCCGTGTATTGTGGGATATCCGTGCACGTTTAAATACACCATGTGGTCAAAATTTCTGGAGCCCTCCACTACGGCGCGCCTCATAATCACATCGTGGTTTTGGCACGTAAAAACGCAGATGTTATTATTATTATTATTATTATTATTATTATTATTATTATTATTATTATTATTATTATTATTATTATTATTATTATTATTATTATTATTATTATTAGTCTACTGATCACACTCGAGCGCACGCGACCGTGTCCGTTTGATGAAAACACTCCGTGCAGAGGCAAAATGCATTAGGCATCAAAAGCTGCGTGAATATCTTAAAAAAAATGACTGGCTATTTGCGTTTAAATGCGTTTGAAGACAACCTGCAGTGTAATAAGTAGAGGCCGGATTTTTAGGCACTTAAAAAGCGCGTTTTATGCGCCAAAAATAGGCAGGCAAAACACAGTTTTAGGCTTCCAATGGTAAATAGAGGTACAATAAATGTTTACATAAATTCAAAATATTTCAGACAAAGACGTACGTGACCTGTATTTACGACAGAAAAGCAGGAAATGTTATTGTTCACGATGACACAAAGGCGCTAACAGTTGAACATAGCCACGCAATTGTCCTTTTTGCCGCATGGTTCGTTGAACACAGTCTCTCCTTTTATTCTCTGTCATGGTGAGTAAAGTGTCCACCGCGGAATCGACACAGTCGTGGATCTCTATTTTCGGTATGCACAGAAACAGGTAGTCAGACCGCTAAAAAACCAGAAGGGAGGGATGCCTCGTATTGGCCGGGTTGAATCGCGTAGGGTCAGTTGCTACTCTGTCGACGAACACCTTTAAAGGGCCCCTCACCAAGTCTGAGCATGTTGAACTGACAAGTGTTTTGCATGAAGTGGGCGCTCGCAATCACGTCTGCCAAGATTTGCAACGTTACGCGCCGCGGAAAAAATGGGAAATTTCAAAATGAACACCGCTTGCCCTTCTCGCAGGCGCGCGACCCAAGATGGAGGGGTTGACGTACAACAAGGAATGCTCCTGTGTAGTTATCTGAGCTCTAACGTCGCTCCTTTTACGTAGACATTGGTGCTCTGACATCGCTCGCAGTAGCACGTGACACTGCGAGAATTATTCGAAGCGACATGTGTAATTTCTGTAATATATTGCTTAAATAGGTGAATGAAAGTTGAAAGAATTAATAATACACACAAGCGGAATGTGTTTGCATTTTTATTTTTTATTTCTTCGAAGCGCAGCTAGCTGTGAGACTAATCTGCCTCGATTTCGTATGCGTTCGTGTTTTCGCTGTTCCCGCGTCGCGCCGGCACCAGCCCTAACAACGCTTGGTGCGATTTTGGTGCATTGTCCCTAACAACAGTTCCAACTGTGCGACGCGGTGTGTCGCGGTAAGGATACATGATCCGTGCCAGCCTCTCCAAACGTGCGTGCACTGAGAGATCCATCCCAAAGAAATAGGCAGTACACTACAGAGAACGCCGAAACGACACAACACCGCTTGCGTGCACGACCTGGCTCAGGGAGTTCATGCGCACGTGACCTTGCATGCGCATGACGCCTCCTCGCATAATGGTTTCGCCGCTCGTAATGAACCAACTTAAAAAATTATTGTGGTCCAACGCTCTTCATTGGGCACGCATCAACAAACAAAATAAAACCCGCGTGCACACCACAGTTTTCGTACTTTTGATCTGCACTCTCCTTTTCCTTGAGAGCACTCCATGGTTTCGCGTTCGTCCGTCACCTTCCCGCGGCTGCACAGAGGGACCTCCTATTTCTTTCCCATTGCCGCACCCATGTCTTCAAGGTGGTTCACTTCCTTGAGGACACTGGAATGGACAAACGGCTCTAGAAGCCAACCGCCGCGTCTTCGACCATGGACGCCACTTTCCCTTCTTCTCATCTCCTCTTCCCATGTTTATTTCCCTCTACCCATTCCATAGTAGACGTTGACTTGCTCCCGTTTAGGGTTGCAGAAACAACGTCTTTTCCTCTCCTGAACCTCTCCTCCTTTAGCCGCTCGCGACACCTGAGCGCGTTGGCGTAAGATGACCGGCGCGTCCCATTTTACGGCTGCTAGCAGTTGTTTTCCGGAAATTGGTTGAACTAGAAGGCTAGTTTGAACCCCCTAGTATTCCTAAAGGGCAATTTTGCCTGGTAACATGAATAACAGTCTCAAACTGCAGTCGAAAGTGAAACATGGGGTTAAATAGTGTTAATATAGGCACCCATTTGGAAATAAAGGCATTTATAGGCACTTATAGGCGTTTAGGCACGATCGCCAGAAATAGGCATTTATAGGCACTATAAAAACACTATAAAAGCCCTTCTTAACCCCTAATTCGTGCTCATATATCAATGTGGCACGATAGGAACGCAAGGAACAAAATAGGCATTTGCCTATAATCCGGTCTCTAGTAATAAGCAAAGAATCAAGTGAAGATAAAACAAACGTAAAACAGCCCCACGCACACAACTTCGCGACCGTACCGCAGACTTCCCTGCCACTTTGGGACACTCCAGCTTGTATACTCATTGGTGCTCCCACGGTCCTCCGTTAACGGAAGCCAAGCTTCATCGTAGTGCACAACCATCCCCTAGCCCCGTTCCCCCCCAGAAGTCTCTCGAGTTAGAAATAAGACATGTTCCGCTATGGATCTAAGTAAAACTCGTTCGTGGCCTAGTGTGTTAGACATTCTTGAAATCAGAAGGTTGCGTGAAAATAAGACACGTTCAGAAGCGAGGGCACAGCTAACGTACAGTTGCTCACCGATACGATACCCCTGCAGAGCTTCACCGACTCGTCATGATTCACTTCGTGGAGATGCGTAGATTTTTGCTTCTTGCTATTCTTTGTTTCTTTCTCTGCGTTAATGTACACCCCTTTGCTGCCATGGGTCCACGGAAGTCCTGGGCTAATTCGGGAAAGTAAAATGTCCTTTTTTAATGCGACAATCAGGGTTGCTCGGTCGCCAATTCTGTCAAAAGTGCGTGCTTGGTCAGAACTCTGCATACTTAAAAAATGAAAAAGGTTCGACTGAGTCACCGTATGGAACGGAATTGACTCTCCCCCCCCCCTTCCCTTTATTATGATTAGAGGAAAAGACAGCACCCCCCCCCCCACTTGGTCTCACGCGCCACGATGGTTTCCAAGAACCCTAGCCTGCTGTTTCGAACGCGTTTCTAACCGAACCCGATTCTCTCATCTGTCAACCCGTACGTTTATCTGGTGTCCAATTCCATTTCCTCCGCTCAGAAGAGAACTTCCGGGTTGTCAGACTTCCCCGCTGCCTAAAGTGCTTTCGCACGACTCCGTTAGTCTACGCACTCCCCCTTCCTTTCCATCTCTCTCGTTTACCTGTCAGACTGCTGCGTACCGTGGGATATAATAAGAAAGTGCTTCACCGAGAACAATCTTATCGCAGGTGAGAAGCAGTAGGATTGATTACGGAAGTCTGAGACACTCCTGAGAAGCGTGAATGGTAAGAAAAAAGGAAGGATGAAATGACAGGCGTGACAGGCGGCGCAGTTCGCACGGCGAGGCGTGATAGCCCGTGCGGCGATCAATGAACCATCGATCTCCTTCGCTGTCACATTCGGAACGCCGTAGTTAAGGTCAAGGTTGGCGGCGACCTTCTTGTAGCGGAGATGAGGATGAAAGAACCGATATTTTGTGACGTAAAAATGCGGGAAAAATTTTATTTCACTGCTTTTACGTTTAGAAAACTCCGATCTCACCGTGAGGCCGACTCTATAGGTATGTAGTTAACGGACTCGATATTGATTTTGGCCGCCCGCGGTTCCATTAAGCGTGCTCCTTAAACAGACCTGCTGGTCACCAAGGAAATTAATCCCGAAGTGATTCGACGGCAAGAGTACTCAAGTTTTCCTATTTCGGTCATCTCACGACAATTGCCGGTTCAGTAGAACGTAAGAGAGAGAGAGTGAGTGAGTGAATAAAATGAAAAGCAGGGACGATATCCATGTGATATGACCAGCTTACAACACTTCACAGGGATTGAGGAAAAAAAAGTAAGCTCTTCCACTGCTCTAAAGATGGAAGCCAACAAAGCTGTGGCTACGTTTTATCTGGTATAGTTAATATTACTATAGAGAATTTATATATCATCATTACAGCCTATATTGAGCAAATATGGAGACACACCCAAAGGTCCCGCAGTTTTGCTTGCGCATGACACGTATTATCTCTCGACCGGCTGCCAACAGCGGTCCCAAAAAGAAATCATGTATTAGGCCTACACAAGAAACCCCGTTATTTCGAAAGTTTCCAAAAATGGCAAGAGGTTCGCTTTTAATGAAAGAGTGTTTGTTTCTTTTTTTTTCTTTTTTTGAGGCATAATAGGGCTACTTCATTCCGCAATGCCGGCGAAATCATAGACATTTGTTTCGCTTTTGCGCCATGTCCATTTTTTTCCATACTTCAGAATAGCTTCTTACACTCTGATTGTTTCAACGCGAAAACGCTGGATTCTTCGAGTCAATTGGTTTCGGGCGAAAATTGTTGATCTACGCATCTTTTTGTCCACGGACGCGATTCGCCAGAGCCTGGCCGTGCAGTGCAGCTTCGCTTTGAAGATAACTCACAAGGGTCCTTATGTGTTCACTTAGGTCGACTCGCAGGCGACAGCCATCTTCTTTTTCTTCTCCGTCTACGTATTGATACGGCCCCGCCATCATACGAAAGCTTTCTGCATCTAATGTGGGTCCGCACTGCCTCAGAGGTCGGAGGCACCACACCTGGTTCTACATTGCCTCCGTGATCGGATCACTTTGGACAGAGCTACCATGTCATGTGATGGCGTCATAGTTTGATGGCACTATGACGTCACTGCGACGTCATCGTGACGTCATACGTGACGTCATCGCATGATTATTTTTTTCCTTTTTTTTGCGTCACTCGTATCAGACGCCACAGGAGGCCGATCCGACGGTCGAATTTCGCATTTGGTGAGGCATCGAAGACTTTCGCTTTAAAAGCGCACACTCGTAACAACCAATCAGAATAGTCCTGTTGACGGCGCAAGATTCTTTCTCTCGTCAGAGGCCGGTCCTCAACCTCGTTCACCACGTTGTAGTACAAGTGTCCCTGCGACCTGTGCTGCGGACTGTCGCACAGATTGTGTCCGTGGAGGTGATTGTGACCGATCGTTTCCCGATGGCCGCAGTGGTCACAGGCTGCGGTGGAGGCGATTCCTCCTAACAGAGAAGTTGTACGTGGGTTGGGACAAATTACGCTTAGAACAAGGATTTTTGGTCAACCGATTCACTCGACTAATTCAGAGCTTTCGCGTCGCAAAATGGACGTGGCGTGGAAGTAAACATAAAGGTTTATTGTTTTGCCGACGTGGCAGAGCCACGTGAAGAATTTTGCCTCAAAGACTCGACCACTTGCGTAGCAAACCAACGCCATGGCATCTTTGTACTTCCGAAGCAACGGTGTTTGCTCTGCATTGAAGGATTCCCCTCTGAGGCTGTCGTTGTGCGCCGTTGATAATTAAATGTATGTCATACGCCATCTTGATATTTGAGTGAATGTCTCTTCATTCGTTCAATATAGTCAATAATAAAAATATAGAAATTCGCTGTACCAATGTACGCAATATCAGAACCACAATAGTACCAGCTTCATTGGATTAATTCCATTTATAGAGCAGTGCTAGGCAAGAGATTTTTCTCTCGCATTGGTATCGATACCATCGACTTACCTAATATATATAAACGGTAAGCCCATCATTCTCTGTCCCCATTGTTTCTGCGCTGTCATTAGGACTAACGATACTTCAGGAAAAAAACATTCACGGCGCTAAGAATACGGGGACAAAGTGAAGAAACGGACAGACATGGGCGCCATGTCTGTCCGTTTCTTCACTTTGTCCCCGTATTCTTAGCGCCGTGAATGTTTTTTCCTGAAGTATGAACCAACTAGCTCAGCAACAAGTCCTGTTGACTAACGATACTTTATCTGAAGATCCATAAAGCTCAGCGGCGCATCGAAAGGAAAGTGGGGGGGGGGGGGGGGGGATCTCCCGTAGGAGATTCTAAATCCTTCCGTAGAGGAATAGCATAGTGCGGAGTTCACCAACCTTTCCTAACAAGCGCACAACCTTGCCATGTTTTGTTGAACAAAGCTGTTTACTCTAATTGTGTAAAGAAAAGTTATCAAACAAACAAACAAACAAACACACAAACAAAACAAAACAAAAATATGAAAAGGAAAGCTAGAGCAGCTCTGATTGGTGTCTTCCCTGGAGTCTATATATTTTCTATATCGGTGCCTGGAGTCCCTTTCTCGTCATCTCGACGACAACGCCAATTAAGTGCGGTTCCCTACCCCTGCAAACTATTGTAGTTGGGTCGTGTCCTGGAAGTAAACGTCGGACCACAGAGCAAATAGAAATAGCCTCCGCGTCCCATCCTCTCCTTTTTGCTGCTATAAATTGCTGAGTCACGTCCTCAAGCAAGGTTCACTCACTCCAGTCACCTTAACGACAAGTTCTGTCGTTTTTTTTTCTTTATCTCGCGAAGCCTATTCGTTCAGGTAAGGTCAGTGATTTCTGCCAGACGAAGGCACTTCACCGACACACGGGAAACGTCCCTAAGGGGGGCGTCGTTACTTTTCCTCTGGTTAGCTAGAGTTATTAGTGCGACCTCTCGGCAAGCACAATCACCCCTCTGGCATGTTTACGGGCAAACGTAAACAGGCCAATAAAAAATCGCCAGGCCTGCGCGGCACGCGCAGCACAGTCACAGCGAAAGCTGGAAGAGTGGCCTTAATAGAGCCTTTTTAGGGGCGAAGCTCCTGAGGGTGTGGGTCTGTCCCTCCTCTGTAGTAGTAGTAGTAGTAGGTAGGTAGCCACGTATAGTGGAATGTACCCACTCCACGTGATAAAGATGACGATGACGCAGTATAGCGGAATGTACGCACTACACGTCATAACCATGAAGTATAAGCGCGTTCTAGTATAGTGGAATGTAATCACTACACGTGATAACGATGACGATGACGCTGATGACCATGAAGTATAAGCGCGTTCCAGACCACACATTCTCTTTCTGCCATGGATGAAAACGATCGAGCTTCGCCCACTCATCATCATTCACTTCGTGCATATGGCGTGATTTTTTTAAACACCCTTGGGGCGCAACTCCTACAAGCGCACTTGCATGGTACCCACTAACGCCATAAAGCACCATAATTTTTGTGTACTGGGGAAGCGTCCACTACGCCATTATTCGTCATTCTTCGGAAAAGCGCGGTACACGCTACACACTTCTGACGCACTATGTGCACTTTGTTGATGCTGTGGCTGATGACGATGAAGAATTATGCCTGAGGGTTTTGTAATGGGTTGGAGCATTGAACGACCCACTTGTTGCGCAATTCGCATTGTGTGACGTCTGGTTCTTACTTTACTATTCTTAAAACGCTTTACAACACACGTTAACACAATTCCTTACCCCGACATGAAGCCTGCGTAGGGTCAGTTGGCACCGCAGTTTCAGGCAGAGGCGTAGCTCAGTGGTAGGGAGTGCTGGGCTGCCACGAAGAAGATCCCGGGTTCGACTTTCATTTTGTCATAGGCATTTGTTATTTATTTAGTCTTTTTTCTTATTTTGTGTTATAGTGGTTATGGACACCGGTAGCGGCGGCGGCGGAGGAGGACAACTACGGCGCAAAAACTGCCCTTGTTGTGATCTCATAACAGCTTTCACTGTAAAAGCTTCATGTAGAACTTCCAAAGCGTATTAGCTCGACCGTGTAAAAAGTAAATCCTGGAGGCGACCCTAATCTGTGACTTTAGGTGTCTTGCAGTGTAACTCGCACATTTGCGTTCATGTGGCCTGGTGTATTCCTCGGGTTACCTTTGTGTTTCGGAGGCGCCATGATTTATAAGACGTAGCGCTTTATGACAGGGGCAGAGAAGAAGGACAACACACACACAGCCCTAACTTGCAACTAATGGTTCAAGCGCCGAGAAAAATTTGTCGATTGCAGGTCAAGGCGTTGTGTATTGTATTCCTTTGACATGTGAACGCGTGTACTACACAGGCCAAACTGGAAGGTGCGTGAACCAAACACTTAGGGAGCACCAGTACAATGTAGAAAAAGCTGTATCTGGTCATTTGGGAATTCATTGTCGGAGGTGTGGTTGCGCTCCAATGTTTCAAAACACCCGTATTCTAAATAGGACCCGCAGCAAAACTACGCACGAAATAATTGAAGCCTATGAAATCGACAAAATGAAAGAAAAATGCGTCAGTGTGCTTTCTTTAAGCTTTGTCAGCTAAAGAAACGAAGTACCTAGAATCATCGCTTTCACGTTGACGGGTGCAGAGGGTTGTGATTAGTGATGACACGTGCAAGCTCAGTGCTGTATCTTTACATGTTGTTCCCTCGGTTTCATCGATCTACTGTTTTAGTATAAAAGGCATGTGTGATCGCAAATAAAACCATTAGTTACAACTTAGCGCTGTGTGTGTGTTGTCCCTCTTCTCTGTCCCTGTCATGATGCGCTACGTCTTATGAATCATGAATCCCAACCAATTATTGCCCGGCAACGTGCCTTAGCAAGTTTCGGAGGCTGCCGATACGCATCTCAGAGTCCACGTAGAAAGAAGCGAGTGGTTGGGACCTGCTCTGACATGTGCCGTAACGATCACAGGTGCTCCCAATTTTGGCATCGAAGCTGAGCGCCAGGCCATTCGGGTTTGGTTCCTTGGACCGCACCACTGCCCTGTTTATGTTTCCTCGGGGCTGTCTTGTGAGTGGCCGACGGGCTCGGCCGGCACAGAGAACATAGATAGCTTTGTCCAACGCCAGATGGAGCATTAACCCGGGCCCAAGAAACGACATTAACAAGGGTTCAGACTCATTGTATACTCCACCCGATGAGCCTGGCCTCAATAATGAAAGATGCGAAGGTGCATAAGTGCAGCATTAATAACTGTGGCCTAGCACAGGTAGGAAAAGACCACATATTATGAGGGTGCCATGACAACCCACCCCCCGAGGAACTCCTGCAGCCATCTCCCTCACCAGAAGCCTGGGAGAGGTTCTTAAGCAGCACAAGATGGCATATAAAGACCAGGATGCCGGACTGCTCTGCTTGTGTTGCGGGTCCCGGGGTCCCAGTCTAGCCCCCCCGTACAACCCGCCTCCTCCATTGCCACTCCTATTTTTCACATATAAAGTTAATTCCTCCTCCTGTGAAGGGACGCTGAAGAGAAAAACGATTTTTCGCGCGTTAGTAAAGTACAATATCACAATTCCGAAAACACCGCTCTTACCGGGAGACAACGCTCGGTAAGCGAGAAAACGTGCGAAAACACAATGCGGGAGGAGACGCCACCTTGAGATTCCCGCACCTAACACCATGGCGTCATGGATTTTGACGTCGTCTACTTAGTGCTACGTAGTTTCTAATCGGTAAAAATGAAGTAGATTGTCATCTGTGTGTGACATAGGCCTAACATACGATTTTTCAGAAAATTTCATTGAGCCCATGTCACAAAAATACGAAAAATGCTTTTTTTGAAATTCGTGACGTCACGCGTGGAGATTCCGCAGCGAAATTTAAAAATCAAACTTCAACCTCGATTTTCTCCGCTAATAATGAACTTATGATAGTGATACTAGTGACGACAGAGTTCTCAGAGTACAGTTTATGAATCTAAACCAAGTTATTGTTTAATAATAATAATAATAATAATAATTGATTTATTTCAGACACAGAGTGAGTCTTGGATGGCAAGGCTAAAGGCAGAACGTTGTCTGCCTGACCAAGGCCTTGTCACCCATACATTGCTCCAACAGTGCGGTAGCATAGAACACAAGGGGATACATAAAGTTTGTGCAAAAGAGTAACAAACATAAATTTGTTACATATAAATGACAGAAAAAAGACACTAACAACAGACTTTCTAAGAAACAACAGTGTTGTACACGCTAATACAATTTGTAATAACAAGAAAAAATGTTTACAAGCACAATGTGGCACTGACAATGCGGCAAACTCAAAACATAATTATGCATACAGCACTTAACCAAAACGAGTTTCTCTTTAGTGTCCCCTAGTGTCCCTTTAACAGCGAACTTGGTCATATATTTGAGCATTTCGTGTCCGGGGGGCCGTCGTAGATGGTAAACGCGTATGTGTCCATACAAAGTTGGCAAAATCCCACTACGGATATGTACCACTCCTTCCACCACTCCAAGTACCCACTACTCCCACAACTCACCGCTACGCCCACTATTGCTAGCGCCACTCATCCCTCTTCAATCACTCCCTTCATTCGCACTGTATCCCCCCCTCATCAGTGGCGTAGCCAGGGGGTGGCACACCGGGCCCGTGCCCCCCCCCAGAAATTTTTAGATGCGAAGCATCTTATGCTCGGGGCTTTGTCCGTCCCTCCCGCGTCCGGCGTCCCGCGTCCGGCCACTTTCATAAAGTAGGGAAGCACCCAGTGTGCGAACCGGACACTGTAGTACAATATAAGGCCGTTAACCACCGCCATTGTCACAAGAGTCATGGCTGAACAGAGGGGCTGCTTAGAAATGGCTAGGCAGGTGGTGTCTGTCGCCAAGGTTGACTCCACTCCTTGATCTTGGTTGCATGTGCTTGCGGGGGCTTAGTCCTTCCCGCGTCCCACAGCGCGTCCCCTTCCCCTCTCTCTTTCCTTTCCCTACGCTGACCCCCCTTTCTCTCCTCTAGGAATCGTCTACTCTACGGAGCGGCCCCCCACGTCCCACACCCCGACAGCGGATGCGCGTCTCCTCCCCCTATCTCTCCTCTCCTACGCTCACTCCCTTTCTCTGCTGTAGGAATCCTCTACTCTACGGAGCGGCGCCCGCGTCCGACATCCCCACAGCGCATGCGCGTCCTCACCCCCTTTCTCTACTCTAGGAATCCTCTACTCTACGGAGCGGCTCCCGCGTCTCACACCCCCACAGTGCATGCGCGTCCCCCTCTCTCTCTCCTCTCCTACGGTTCTCTCCTTTAGGAATCCTTCTACGGAGCGGCGCGCGTAAAGCGTTGCGACAGCTGCATACTCTGCTGGGGGGCACCACGGTAGTTCCGCGGTATAAAAATGACGGAGCGCGCCTCATTCTCTCTCCTGTGCAGCGCCGCGATGAGCACCCGGGCCGCTGAAGCGAAACGAGTGCGGCGACGTTTCTCCCGCTCAAGCTAACCAACTCCCTGCTGCTTCGCATCCACACATGGTTCCCTTTAGCGGGAGATGGGGAAGTTTTTTGAATTCAATCGCAAATGCTGCCACGGGCTCATTTTCCTTGTTTTGTTCGTTATTCCTGACAATTAATGGCCGCTATGCAAAGTTGAGCTCCGATGCCATGCGTACGCAACATAAATCTTCGCTTAAACAGAACGTTCAATTTCTAATTTTTTGCCGACTTTTCGTCAATATTGGGAAAACCGGAAAAATTCGACCAGAAGTGCTTGGAAGAGGAACAAAGGCGTCGCTCGGTGTTCGGTACCACAGAAGAGGAAGAGCAGGCACACGATTCTGGCTATTTAACTATTTAAAAATTTTATGCGAAGCAGAGATATACAGTTGAATTCTTTAATTAATAAATCTTTATAAGCACCAGTTAAGGTTGAAGCAACCCATTATACGGCACAAGTTTTGGGAGTGAAGGAGATGGGAGAGACAGAGGCTTTTTTATATCAGGTGGAGCGACTGAAACATGAAGCGGAGCGCGCGCAGTTAACAGCAGAGTTGAAAACTACGAAAAGTACAGCCATAATTTAAGGCGAACAAGAACAAGAACAGCCATGAGCTGATTATCTCACGACTAAGATGTACACGTTTTGTGAGTGGGAATAGTGTTGGAAGCGTACAAATAACATTGAAATGTATTTTAGAGAACCAGTTATTTTTGTGCACGTACCACATTTTTTTCTACTAAATATGTACACCAGTACTTGTATCGAATGCTTATGAGAGTACGAGGGGTTTTTTGTTTATTCTTTTTATTGCGCAGAACACACTCATGGATGTCTTTTGTAGAGGGCTAACTAATGTGGAAATTATAAAAGTGGCATTGACATGGACTATTATTAGGAGTACCTCACTTTTTGGTTTATTTATAGGACGGCGCGAAATTTCATGATACCTTAAAGGGACGCTAAAGCGAAACAATGACTTGGTTTAGATTGACAAACTGCACTCTGGGAACTCTAATACCATATGTTT
This sequence comes from Rhipicephalus appendiculatus, assembly GCA_030522465.1. Lineage (NCBI taxonomy): Eukaryota > Metazoa > Arthropoda > Arachnida > Ixodida > Ixodidae > Rhipicephalus > Rhipicephalus appendiculatus. The sequence goes on from JALIZH010000134.1 coordinate 905,081, forward strand.
CGCTATCATAAGTTCAATATTGGCGGAGAAAATCAAGATTGAAATTTATTTCTAAATTTGGCGCTGATATCTGCGCGCGTGACGTCAGAAATTCCAAATGTATTTTTCGTATTTTCGCGACATTGGCTCGATGAAATTTTCTGAAACTTCGTATGCTAGGTCTATGGCAACCCACAGATGACAATGCACCTCATTTTTATCGATTAGAAGCTACGTAGGACTGAGTAGACGCCTTCAGAATCTATGACGTCACGGTGTTTGGTGCGGGAATATCAAGGCGGCGTCTCCACCCGCATCTTCTTTTCGCGTGTTTTCTCGCTTACCAAGCGTCGTGTCGCGGTAAGAGTGGTGTTTTCGGGATTGTGAAATTGTGCTTAACTAATACGCGAAAAATCGTTTTGCCCGTTAGTGTCCCTTTAAGCAAGATCTGCTAGGTGTTATTTTTTATGTCTTGTAAGGTCACCTAAACCACACCGAGTTCAAAAGCGAGACAGTAGTTTCTTTCTCGCCTTCACTACCCTTCCTACAAGCGCTATCTCCTCCTCGCCACGTATATATTCATAAAACCCGTTGAATGCCAGCACTAAGCGTTGAGCCAACGCCTCCTATTTTATCAATGCCAGCCAGATGTGCCCGTTCCAGCTGTTCACCACCCTCTCCTCTAACCCTTTCCTACTCTCGCCCATCGCCTAGCCTTCACGTGTGCTTTACGTTCATGGGGGGAGAGCACCCATCATGTAGTGCCTCACAACGGAAATCAGAAGAAGTAAATTTTCTTCAGTTGTGTACAGATTCGTGGGGCGGCGTCTTGCATCCCTCGTGTTCACTACGTTGGTGGCTACGCCGGCTCTGTAAGAGACAAGGTGTTTTGAGATAAGCGCGTTTCCGTTCGTGGCGCTGTGCGGGCAACCAATGGGGAAGCGCCATTGCGACGGTGCTGCATGCGCTGCCTATAAGAGCGCTGCCGTGCGGCGGCGGTGGCATTGCTTCGACCCACTAAGAAGGAGCACGAACGAACAAATGTGACAAACGCATGACATTGAAGAGGGAAACACGTTTATCGCACTCCGTGAGAAAGCGCTCGGACGCACGTGTGACGCAAGCAGCGCTACCCATCATGTCGCGTCGCATCACGAGCACTCCCTGAACTAAGGCGGACCGACAGCTCCCATTGAGGAGCGAGCGTTTGCACTGGCATTGTAAATAGAGGAGGCGCTGGTTGAGCTAGTCAGTATTTCGCGTTTTTCGACTACACGCTGCCATCTCCACTTGCGCAGTCGCTAACGCAGAAAACGAAGTGAAATCAGTTTATCGAGCACGATAGTCACGCGAAACAAGGCACAAAGGGAATGCGACTGCATGGCAAAGCAGGGCAGGCGACAATTCACGACAGATATCTCTCGTATATCGACCAATCGAGAGCTTATTTCATCGTGACGTCACGGGAACTGCTGGCGTCACGAATTGTGCTGCAAATACGGAATACACTGAATAACGCGCTCGCTCTTCGTATTTTCAGGAGTAGTCTAGGGGAGCCTTTAAGTTAGGATTGCGCGTTCGCAGTCCTTCAGAATACCCTTCATGCACTACAGCACTAATTGCCGGATTATTGGTGTCATTAGACTGAGTAATGAGGTGCCCGCTAAATAAAGACGCCGAAGTAGCAATGAAAAATATATGCGTGTCGTAATTTGTATCGAGAGTTCGTGTACACATGTACAACAAGCAGTACTGATTGCGCTCTAGTAGCTTCTTTGTTTGCATTTTTAATTTTCATTCGCTGCTCGTGTTGTTCGCACATTGTCTCCTGGGACCACTGTACACTTGATCCGCGTCCACAGTCCTAGCAAAGAAGCGCACGCGTATTTCCTTGTTTCCCCCCTTAGGAGTAGTGCAAAAGCGGGGGGCACAGCTGAACCTTATACCGTGGCTTCAAATATCAGGGGCGCGCCTCGAGACAGAGGTAATTTAGCGCAGAGTTCGTTAATGAACCTTCGAAGCGGCGCCGACCCGGTAATTGACGAGGAGCGAGTGAAAAGTTTGCTATCCGAAAGCACCAACGCAGGCTTCCACGCACAAAGCCTTTCCCTCCCACATTCCTTCCTCTCCTACTTTGTCAGAGTTGCTTGCGCTATCATAGCAACAGGGGTGAAGGTCCGAGACGGTAAACACCCGAAGAGACTCGTTGCGCTTCAACGCTGGCAGGCCTGCTTAATGATTTACTGGACGCCGCTTGTACCTTTTTTAATGGCTTCCTTTTCGAGAAAGTAACTACAAAATGGGGAAAACGCACGACTTAGTTTTTTTTTTTTTTCATAGCTTTCGGTGCAGGCCCGCATGCGCTCCTGGCAAAACATGTAGGTTTTCTGCAGCGATGAAATGTTTTAATGAGCTCCGCCAGCAAGGACTTGAAGTGCGGGAGCCAAATTCACTTTTTTTTTCACGATGTGAAAGTAGAAGGCAGGGGACGGTGTCATATTGTGAAGGCTTCGAAGTTTTACGTGACAAGAGAGCTCGAGATAGCCAGGCCGCTTACTGGCGGGCGAACTTAATCAATCAATCAATTAAACAATCAATCAATCAATCAATCAATCAATCAATCAATCAATCAATCAATCAATCAATCAATCAATGAATCAATCAATCTCATCACCCAGCTTGCCTATCAGCGCGAAGACCACACATTTTGTTTTCATACTTCCATTCTTTCTAATGAGGTGCTGTAGGCGAATGGTATTGCCTAATCATAATGGACTGAAGAGTGCTTGAATTTTCAACGGTATGTTCTTGACTAGAACGTTGACTTTTGCGAATCGGCGGGCATGAAAAAAAAAAAAAGCACGTTCTCTTGTTCCTTTCTTACAATCAACCAGCGCGTTAATGATGGCACTTACAGTTTAAGCAGTCGCGAAAGCAGGATTTGCGTAGCTGACTGAGTCGGCCCGCTCATCAGTATTTTAAGAATAATGAGGATATACGGAGATGGTCGTTCAACTCAAAAATGAACCTATTTGTTTGCTCGATTTCATCACGTCAGTTCGTGCACAGCACGCACTTTATCTATTTATTTCTTTTTATTTCTTGCTGTGCTGCGCTCCGTTCATATTGAGCAACGTGTCCTTTTGTAATTACTATACTATAGTGCTACGCTATGTTCATATTGAGGAATGTGTCCTTTTGTAATTACTATACCATTACCATACGACGCGCTCGAACAATGCCCTGGCTCTAATAGATGGCCAGTACGATTTTTCTGTTGCATCAAATCAATTCCTTGACATTCCGAAATGCGTACACCCCCCATACGAAATTTCCCTTGCAGCGGTCAAATAATAAAACCGTGACGCTATATGGTGATTGTGCTCCAAATGAGTTCAATACTTTTTAACATTTTTTTTTTTTCGAAATATGAATGGGCGCGAAAGATGCGTTTCTGAACCCGATACACCAAAGAGGGCGTTAACTGAGAGTCTTGGCCTGTCCAAAAATGAGGCCTAGGCAAGGGCGTTACCGCAACGCAAGGTTACCGGACAATGGAAGGGACATGTTGCGAAGCCTCTCCTAACTACAACTGTAGACTTTCTGGGGTTCGACGAGCGTTTTCTTCAAAAAAATAGCTTTGAAAAAAATAATTCAGCACTCTTTCCCTGATCAGGTGAACGAGGCAAGCGAAGCTTGGCGTGAGTAAGCCTGCCCTTTCTTCCTTTCTTTCTTTCTTTCTTTCTTTCTTTCTTTCTTTCTTTCTTTCTTTCTTTCTTTCTTTCTTTCTTTCTTTCTTTCTTTCTTTCTTTCTTTCTTTCTTTCTCTATGTCTTTCTTTCTTTCTTTTTTCTTTCTTTCCTTCCTTCTTTCTTTCTCTCTTTCTTTCTTTCTTTCTTTCTTGTTTCTTTGATTCTTGCTTTCTTTTCTTTCCTTGTATCTTTCTTTTTCTCCTTTCTTTCTTTCCGTAACCTTTTTTTCTTTCTTTCGTGTTTCTTTGATTCTTGCTTTCTTTTCTTTCCTTTTATCTTTGTTTTTCTCCTTTCTTCCTTTCTTCCTTCCTTTCTTTTTTTCTCACCAGCGTAAGCCAAACGGCTGTGATTGGCTGTGGGCACGGCTTAAGGGCGCGCCTGCCATAGTTGGCATCGTGTTTAGTGACTCACGCCCAGACGCCGGTGCCGGAACATGAGGTCGTGCGTTCGTATCCAGGCAACGCAGAACTTCGGCAACGTGAAGTGACAAGTGACCTCGGTGAAAGATCAGACTGCCCTATCAGAGACGGCTGATCGCAGGCAAATCCACGATCGAGAGAGCATCGGTTATTGGAAAACAGCGCATACAAATACAATTTCGTCGCAAGAATTAACGGTGATCGCTATTCACTTTGCGACGTAGTCATAAGGAACGTGCTTATTTCCAGCACATAATCCAACGTCACTCAACTGGAATTCCAGAGGTAAATCTCTCAAAGTTGCCTGACAAGGTGGGATAAGAAGCCAAAAGGAACTGGCCGTCGAAGAAAATCTGTGCTAGATGGCAGTGCGGCTTGTGGTCCACATTTTGAACGAAAAAACAGTCCACTTCGTTGGAACAGTGCCCAACGGCAAAAGGCGCAGCTGCGCTGGAGACAACTGCAACAGCACGGTATCCACACAGTGCACTAAATGTGATGTCGGCATGTGCATTCCGTGCTTCATGCTATTTCACAATAAGTGCACAACAAATCCCTCATTTTATTTTTCGCGGTGTGTCAAGCACTGGAATAAAATTTGTCACTTTGTCATTTTTGATGTAGGCCCAAGGGCCTAGCGTGACCATATGGTCACGGGCCATACTTTGTAAACTAAGAGCTCGTTGACGATGAGATTTTCAGTATGAGCTATACAAATGCAGATATGATAAAAAGACTCATCTGTTTTCACAAAAATCGCAAAAAAAAGAAACCGGTCTCTAATGGGTTAAGGTGACACGAAGGCTAAAACCATGTCCTTATTCTTCTCAGTCAATGTATTGCCACCCCCCCCCCCCCCCTCGAAAGCTCTCTGCACTTACCTGGTTTTCCACTGCCTTCAGGACTGGGAGACATATTAATGATGACGTCATCATGTAAAGTCACGTGGTGTGACCTCAAAGTGACGTCATGGCGACGTCATCACATGATAGTGATTTAGGTATAGCCAAACTCGTGTTGACGTCGGCAGTGAAGTTTCGCGTTCGATGGGCCATCTAAAGCTATTCGCTCACCCTTTGTATTTCACGGTCAATCAGTTTGTGGAAGTACACTTTATGGGCGTATATCCAGTAACATTATAGGCGAAAGAGAAAACAAGAAAAAAAATTCTCCATCTCCCGCTAAAGGGAACCATGTGCGGATGCGAAGCAGCGGGGAGATAATTAGCTTGAGCGGAAGGAACGTCGCCGCTCTCATTTCACGACAGCGGCCCGGGCGCTCATCGCGGCGCTGCACAGGAGAGAGAATGAGGCGCGCGCGCTCCGTCATTTTAATACCGTGGAACTACCGTGGCACCCCCCAGCGGAGTATGCAGCTGTCACACCACCAGTCGTGCGTGCCGCTCCGTAGAGGATTCCTAGAGGAGAGGACGGGGGGGGACCGTAGGAGAGGAGAGAGAGGGGGGACGGGACGTGCATGCCCTGTGGGGGGTGTGGGACGCGGGAGCCGATCCGTGGAGTAGAGGATTCTTAGAGGAGAGAGGGGGAGAGGACGTGCATGCGCTGTGGGCGCCGCTCCTTAGAGTAGAGGAAGGGGGGTGAGCGTAGGTGAGCAGAGGGGGAGGGGACGCGCATGCGCTGTGGGGGGGTGTGGGACGTGGGGGCCGCTCCGTAGAGTAGAGGATTCCTAGAGGAGAGAAAGGGCGTGAGTGTAGGAGAGAGAGGGGGGAGGGGACGCGCTGTGGTGGTGTGGGACGCGGGAAGGAGGGACGGACTAAGCCCCCCTCCAAACACATGCAAGCAAGATTAAGGAATGGGGTCAAACTGGGCGACAGACACCACCTGCCTAGCCATTGCTAAGCAGCCTCTCTGTGCTCTCGGCCATGACTCAAGGAATGGGGTCAACCTGGGCGACAGACACCACCTGCCTAGCCATTGCTAAGAAGCCTCTCTGTGCTCTCGGCCATGACTCTGATAACTGTGTTGGGGTTGACGGCCTTCATTTACTACAGTGTTCTGGTTCGCATAATGGGTGCTTCCCTACTTCATGAAAGTGGCCGGACGCGGGACGGGGGGACGCGGGACGGGGGGACGGTGGACGGGGGACGGGGGGACGGGGGACGCGGGACGCGGGACACGGGAGGGACGGACAGAGCCCCGAGCATAAGATGCCTCGCATCTAAAAAATTAGCAATATTTCTTGAAGAAAACAAGTGTTCACATATATGGACGCTGGGTAACCAGTTCGAGAATGTCCATCGTCCTTCTCCGTCGCACATGGGAGCTTTGCTGGCCGACGTCTCTGTTTTAAAGCGTTAATAATTATCATTACCAATTATCATAATCAACACCTTCACCATCAGCTGAATGCGCTCGTCATCAGTACAAACAACATCCTAATAGTTCATGAGGATTCTGCTTGCTAATGGCTGTGCTTCAACATGTTCATAATCTTCGTTCATCATAGCCATCACCAACGCTTTTATTCTCAAGGACAACGCTCTCACAATCACTATCATAACTACCATACTAGGCGCATTTGCTTGCCAACAGCTCTGCTTCAACGTGTTCGTCGTCGGCATTATCGTCGCTGACCATCATAATCAGTGCCTTAATTGTTGTCTTCAAAACGGAACACTTTCATTATCAACTGCAGCATTTTTCAAGATTCCTTTGCTTACCCACGGCTCTGCTTGAACGCGTTTATTAACGGAGCTCTCTAAATGAGCGCGTTTGCTTCCGCAAAGCAACTTGAAAACATCTGCATATATGTCTTCGTTATTTAGTCCACGTCTATGAAAAAAAAAATTCCCCATCTCCCGCTAAAGGGAATCATGTGTGGATGCGAAGCAGCGGGGAGATGGTTAGCTTGAGCGGGAGAAACGTCGCCGCTCCGTCATTTTTATACAGCGGAACTACCGTGGTGCCCCCCAGCGGAGTATGCAGCTGTCGCACCACCTGTCGCGCGCCTCTCCGTAGAGGATTCCTAGAGCAGAGAGCGGGGGGGGAACCGTAGGAGAGGAGAGAGAGAGGGGACGCGTATGCGCTGTGGGGGGTGTGGGACGCGGGGGGCCGCTCCGTAGAGTAGAGGATTCCTAGAATAGAGAAAGGGGGGTGAGCCTAGGAGAGAGGGGGAAGAGGACGCGCATGCGCTGTGGGACGCGGGGGGCCGCTCCGTAGAGTAGAGGATTCCTAGAGGAGAGAAAGGGGGTGAGTTAGGAGAGGAGAGATAGGGGAGGGGACGCGCATGCGCTGTGGGGGTGTGTAGGACGCTGGCGCCGCTCCGTAGAGTAGAGTATTTCTAGAGGAGAGAAATGGCGTGAGCGTAGGAGAGAGAGAGGGGGGAGGAGACGCGCATGCGCTGTGGTGGTGTGGGACGCGGAAAGGAGGGACGGACTAAGCCCCCCCCTCCAAACACATGCAAGGCAAGATCAAAGAATGGGGTCAACCTGGGCGACAGACACCACCTGCCTAGCCATTGCTAAGCACCCTCTCTGTGCTCTCGGCCATGACTCAACGGAATGGAGTCAACCTGGGCAACACACACCACCTGCCAAGCCATTGCTAAGCAGCCTCTCTGTGCTCTCGGCCATGGCTCTGGTGACTGTAGTAGTGGGTTGACGGCCTTATATTGTACTACAGTGTTATCGTTCGCAGAATGGGCGCCGCTCCGTAGAGTAGAGGATTCCTAGAGGAGAGGAAGGGGGTGAGCATAGTAGAGGAGAGAGAGGGAGAGGGGACGCGCATGGGCTGTGGTGGTGTGGGACGCGGGAAGGAGGGACGGACTAAGCCCCCTTCAAACACATGCAAGCAAGATCAAGGAACGGGGTCAACCTGGGCGACAGACACCACCTGCCTAGCCATTGCTAAGCAGCCTCTCTGTGCTTTCGGCCATGACTCTGATGACTGTGGTAGTGGTTGACGGCCTTCATATTACTACAGTGTTCTGGCTCGTATAATGGGTGCTTCCCTACTTGATGAAAGTGGCCGGACGCGGGACGCGGGAGGGACGGACATAGCCCCGAGCATAAGATGCTTCGCATCTAAAAAAGTAAGTGAATTCTAAACGCAAATTCTAATAGGCGTATTTAGTATTACTGAAGGTAAGTTTTTTGTCAAGAACCACACGGCAGCAAAGCGATTCCTACTACAATGCGTCATTTTATCGATTTCAAACAAAAAGTTGGTACGCTTAGTGTCCTCGAACGTCGGCGCCACAGCGTCAACCGAACGTACAACACTTTGGGCGCCAACTTTGCTACAAAAGTTACACAAAAACAACATAAACCCTTCCTCTTCTCAAATAAAGCCAAATAATTCAAAAGCTCTTAGGTATTTAAGATGAACTATTAAAAAAAGTCAGGCGTACACCTCGACGGGCTACCTTAGTAGAACACCATTGTCATGTGCGCAATTACCGCTGTTTCTTCACAGAAGTTGTCACATGGAGATGTCATGAACTGAGGTCACCAACGAAATTGTTTTGTAAGACAATGAGTTGAACAGCTTAATTACACTTCACTAATAGATTTTGCCCTTAGAGAAGCATATAACCATCTGATAAAAAGTAGTAGAAATTGACACACACTACAGACAGAGGTGGTATTGATGTAAAGTTGCGTAGAAATTACTCTCAGTAAACACTACGAGCAAACAACCCGCCAATCAGGAAGTAGAAGAGAATAACATCATCAATAAGCAAGCCTACGAATGGCTAAATACAAAGCAGAAGACCAGCAAGTATAGCAAATGACAAAGCAGGAAGATAAGCGAAAGACAAATAGAAGACAAGAACGCCGGTAGTGAGCAGACGTCAGCGCGAGTGCACGCTTCATTTCAGCACAATCGAACTCGATTCCTCGCCTTGCTTTCACCTCTATTGAAAGCGAGTCCTCGCGAAGAGGCGACCTTTTGCTTTCGGGTTCCGCCAGGCGGGGCGCTTTCATGGGGCGCTATACAAACCGGATCTCAATCCATTCATCTGTTTACCAGCGCGCTAACGAAAGCTTGCGCAACCACCTCTGCCGCAGCGAGCTATGTGCCCTCTCAATCTGCCTGCATTTTAAAGTTCATCTCTGCTTTGTGAATCCTTCCGGGAGACGCTGGAATATGCAATGAACCGCGCGCCATAGAGATATCAGGGCATACCATTTGCCAAAGTGCATACCGAAGGCTCTGTCGAAAGAAGTGCACGAATTCGCATACGAGATGAGCCCGAACATAAGTGTTCTATACACACAAACGAGCGGGAACTGGAGGTCCTACTTTTAGAGAGTTGCGTGAGCTCCGTTGTTGGAGCGAACGCTATTTGTTCTGTACTGCTTGGTTCAAGTACTGCATGATGGGTGATCAGACAACCGAATCAAAAGGAAAGAAAATTATGAAAAAAGGAAATGTCGGTGGTAATTACTTCTCGGGCGTATGTACACGTCAGAAAATTGCGAGCCAGCTTGGACCGTTGAACGATGTTAACTTATTATTTTGTACTTACGTCATATCGCCACCCGCACTTCGCTCTGCAGACATTTTGCACCGGTCTGATTTGCTAATAATAAAACTGAGGAGACCCTGCCCTATCGGGAAAATCGCGGCAAATGAAGCTTGGCGTGTGCTTGCCTGACGTACTGCTTCTTTCTTTCTTTCTTTCTCTCTTTCTTTCTTTCTTTCTTTCTTTCTTTCTTTCTTTCTTTCTTTCTTTCTTTCTTTCTTTCCTTCTTTCTTTCTTTCTCTTTCCTTCCTTTCTTTCTCTCTCTCTCTCTTCCTTCCTTTCTTTCTTTTTTTCTTTCTCTCTCTTTCTTTTTTTATCTCTTTCTCTCTCTCTTTCTCTCCTTCTTTCTTCCTTTCTTTCTCTCTTTCTCTCTCTTTATTTCCTTCTTTCTCTTTCTTTCTTTCTTTCTTTCTTTCTTTCTTTCTTTCTTTCTTTCTTTCTTTCTTTCTTTCTTTCTTTCTTTCTTTTGAATTGTAGAATGCTCCTTCCTTGCATTTTCCTTCCTCCATGCTGGAAATCAGGCCTTTACCCACGTGTTTAGATGCACGACAGTTCATTTGCTACAGGCAGCCTCGACCGTAATGCGGTCTTATGTACGCAGCAATGTAATGTCGAAGCGTGAAATGACAAGTCACCTCAATCAAAGATCCAATTCTCATAGCAGTGAAAAACTGATCACCGACGAGCCCACGATTGAAAGAGCATCAGTAACTTTAAAATGGCGCATACAAATACACCTGTGACCAGAGCACCTTCGAAGGCCGCATTCGTGTACGCTCGCCGTCTCCGGGTTCAAGTAGGAATGAAAGACACGCTTGGTGTAACTGGCGAAGCTGGCGCCGTACGCCACTCCAAACATTTGACCACGCTGACGTAAAAGTACTCCTCACTTACCGAGTACTGCAAGAAATAATCTTCGTGAACTATCAGCCAGTTACTGGTGTGGCCGATCAAAAATTGAAGGACACTTTGTACATTCTAGAGTGTGTTCGGCGAAAGCGTGTGGCCGTTCCACTGACTATGTCATGTCTTTTTTAGATGCGAAGCATCTCTTTGACTAGGCTGTGTAACGCTGTCCCTCCCTCCGTGCGTGCGTACGGACGAACGCGCCGCAACGCGCCCCCCTCGCCGCAGGTGTTGGAGCGGTGCCAAGTAGGTCACGCCGCAGCAGCGCGCACGGCGAGGGGAGCGGGACATCACTCTCTCCCTCGCCTGCCGCGCGCTCGCCTCGAGCGCTGTCTCGAGGAGACGCTGGCTGATTGTGGCGAGGCGTGTGACGCGCGCCTCATAGTCGCGGGAGACTTCAACGTTGACGTCAGCGGACGAGGAGGAGAATGACTCGTCGATTACATGCGTGACGTGCACTCGCTGAAGTGCGTGTCGGCGGAACGGAAACTACCCACCACGATAAGGGGAACGTGCATCGATCTGGTCTTTGCCAACTTCGACGTCGAATGTCTGCAGGAACCTCTCAGCGAGCACTTCACCGATCACAAGGCCGTGGTAGTCAAGGCGAAACGCGCGCCAGCTCCGGTCCAGCACCCGTGTCCACTCTGAAGAAACGACAAGACCTACGCCAGCCATCGCTTCAAACGAATCTTCCAGCGTTCACCGTAGCACCCGCGTTAGCGCCGTTCAACCCGTGACGCCACCCGTGCGCAACGCTGCTGCTTCGCATCCCATCAGGGTTCCCTTTGGGAAGATGGTGTAAATTTTTTTCTTTTACACTCTCAGTGGGATAACACACAAAGCGAATGTGTGCGTGTTTTCTTTTTAAATTTTTTACCGCGAGACGCGAGACTAATCTTCCTCCGTTCGCATGCGTTAGTATTTTCTCGCGCTTTGTGCATTGTGCAAACGCCATAGCGTTCCAGCGCTTAAATTGACGGGCCCTTTTTAAATTCGAAGGTGTATTCCGTGAACGCCTGTGTCCATTGAGACGGCGTCGGTCAGAATGATTGCAAACGCTGGGCACAGCGAAGCTACGCAAGCGAAGAGCGAGCGCTGTAGAGTCCGACGCGACCGGCGTCCGTTTGCGCATCCCGGCGGCCACCTGGCTCCGTGCCAGAGCTCGGATGAACGGGACGGACGGACATGGACAGACGGACGGACGGACGGACGGACGGACAGATGGACAGACGGACGGACAGACAGACAGACGGACGCACGGACGGACAGACGGACGGACGGACGGACAGACGGACGGACGGACGGACAGACAGACAGACAGACAGACAGACAGACAGACAGACAGACAGACAGACAGACAGACAGAGACTAAACGGACGGACGGACGGACGGACACCGGACGAATGGACGGACGGACGGACGGACACCGGACGCACACCGGACGGACGGACGGACGGACAGACGGACGAACACCGGATGGACGGACGGACAGACGGACGGACGGACGGACGGACGGACGGACGGACGGACGGACGGACGGACGGACGGACGGACACCGGACGGACACCGGACGGACTTGAGCATGAGACATTAAAGGCTTTCGCCTTAATACATCGGTCATTTGCGTAGGCAAAAGTTTTACAATAGTCTGGTGCGTTCAGGAGAACACGCGGAAGATTTAGACTGCCATAGGCTGCACTATATGAAAAAGGTAATCTGTTTGTATATCAGGGTTCTCAAATTCACTTCAGCTAGAGGGCTGCAGACCTGAAATTTGAGGCCACCGGAGTCGGCATAACCAAAATGGAAAAAATTAAGACAGGGTGAAGGGGGAGGTTGGTAATGGAATTGTCACCCAACGCTTCCATTTGAAAGAACGCATTTCGCAAACCTCATATATGTATCATTGCTGATGGGTATTTGGTATCAGCGTTCGAGAAGGATGTCTATATTGTGATCTCGGAGTCACTCAAGTTTGGACGCCGCTGTTCAAATATAGATTTTTTTCCGCGGTGGTGTTGCAACACATGGTGACCGCATGGCATGCCTCAAGAAAAAAAAAAACATGCTCGGGAGCACTTCCGTCTCTGCAGTTCATTAGAACAAAGCGCTATAAATCGCAATAGAGGGGTGAATAATGCGAGCACCATTTAGCAAAGTCTCAAACTTTATATTTCTTGTGAAGCTGTGAACCGCATGTGGCCCACGCGCCGTGCGTTTGAGTCCCCTAGCTTAACCTATTCCATCTCTTTATATGTCGTAAACTGCGAATCACTTTAGCAAATTGTTATTTGTTCACCGAGTACCAAAAATACTATCATCACCTATCATACTGTCATCAAATAAACGGGTGCGCGTCACAGCAATTGGGTAAATGTCACAACTCGCCGCTTGCGACATAAAAATGGAGGAGGCAACCGTTAGCCCAACAAAAAGGTATGTGCCGCAGAAATTAGTGCCGCCTTTCAGAAAAGTATCAATATTGTCGACGGATGTGTCCCACAGAAATTGGGTAGATCCCACTACAGACAAGTTACACTAAAATGGAAGAATGCTACAGTTGGTTCAACAAATTGCTGGGAAGCGACGGCGGCGAGCCGAAACCCCGTACAACGAGAAAATACTAGGGAGCGGGAAAGGGAACGATGGCTGTGTGAGTAGCCCCGATTCGATGGAAGAGCTACACCAACGAGGACGTGCCCGTAGATATATGAGGTGTGGACGCTTGGTTTCAGTGCGAGTTTTTGCCCTCTGGAGTTTCGACATCCACGTCGTGGGTGTGGTCAAAACATTCATTAACCATTAAATTGTTTAATCGGCACGTCCCGACTGTGTGGTAGGTGTCAGCCACCGTTTCACGGAACTGGCACGTGTCATCCAAAGGGTGAATTGAGATGCTTCGTATCTGTGACTGTTGTGGTTTAACTCGAACTTGTCTGCGCTGTTAATCAATGTAGAAACAACCTCGCATTACCTGGGAAAACTCTAGAAAAAGACCTAGAAGCAACCTAGAAACAACCTGCATCCCCTAGTGAATGGCTAGAAGTAATATAGAAGCAACCAGATTATTCCTCAGAAATGTCCAGTGTCACTGTTTCAAGCCTTGCGCGGCCTCGCGGGAGCTTCGCCAGTTTTTTTTTTTTTTTGCTTTCACGCCACCGTTTCGCCTCACTCCGTAGAATGTTTCTTGAAATGCGGAATGGCAGGCTGTGTTTGCCAATCACTACTCCTTACCTGTTGTTTGGAGCCGATCAGTTTGAGCAAGCCGCAGTGCTATTCTGACTTCGCTTACACGAATTCATTCAATCAACCAGAAGTTTAAGCTGCTAGTAACCTTCTCTTATAATCGACAGTGTGACAAATCCGCCTCGTGGGTATGAGCCAGTTTTCCTTAGGCGACAAAGCAAAACAAGAGAGACAGTTTCTTTATTTCTTCCTATAATGGGAGGACCTTAAGACGCGCATAAGGAAGGCCTTGGGTCATTCTCGAATCCTCAAACTAGCTTCGTCCAGCTGCTGTAACTCTCATATACGCCCTGCGTCTGAAATCCGATTAACCGCTTCAGCACCCACTCCGCGGAGAGCGGACGACTGATTACCCGTTGAAGAGGATCCGCGTGACGTCTTTATAGCGGGAAACTTCGAAAAAACGCATGGATTCATCCTACATTTTCATCCCAATAAGGCATATCGAAATCAGCGCACGATGCATACAGTGCTCAGGATAAACTAGACAGTTGCTGCCTTTGAGAAAACAAGACCTCCTGTCGAAACATAGGCGTCAATGACACCCTGTGGCGTGGCATGGTATTGAGAGAACGTTGGCTAGGTCGGTGTCTCCGCCCACGTTGGCACCGGTAGGACAAAGGCTTTTACAGCGAAAGCTGTTATGACATCACAAGGGCCGTTTTTGCACCGTAGTTGTCCGCCGCCGCCGGTGTCCGTAACCACTTTCGCGCGAACTAAGAAAATAAAAAACCGGCAGATCCCACGCACCGTGGGAATCGACGTGATGCGAAGCAGCCAGCAAGGAGCAAATCATGCTGTACATAATATACATGTCATTATTTACATGATAGGACCTGTCATTTGTGTTGTCAAACAGTCACGTCGCGCAATACAAATTTTGGTGTATATCAATCTAGCGAATTGGACGCAAGCGCACCATGAGCGTGGCATGTAAATGGCATAGTAGATGACATGCATGCCACGATTTTCATGTTACCACCTGCCACTTATGTTCGATATATCGTCACATCCCGCAATACCAATTTCGGTGTATATTAAGCTAGCGAATTGGACGCAAGCGCACCGCGAGCGTGGCATGTAAGTGGCATTGTAGATGACATGCATGCCAAGATTTACATGTTACCACCTGCCACATATGTTAGCTTAATATTTTACCTCGAATCACAGCGAGACGCGAGAACAATCTGCCTCTATTTTGCATGCGTTCGTATTCTCGCGCTCTGCGCATCGTGCAGACACCATCCGCGTTCCAGCGAAATTGACGGACAATTTGTCAATTCCAAAGTGTGTTCCTCGAACGCCTGTGCCCACTGAGACGGGGTTGGTCACAATGAAACGTGATGCGCGCGTCTCCCTCCTTGCATCATTAGAGACGCTGGGCAATGCGACGTTACGCAAGCAAAGCGCCAGCGCTGTAGAGTCCAACGCGACCGGCGTCCGTTTGCGCGCCCCGGCGCCCACCTCGCACTGTGCCAGGGCACGGCTGGAGGGACGGACGGACGGACGGGCGGACGCGAGCATGAGACATTAAAGGCTTTCACCTTAAAATTTGGTGTATATCAAGCTGGCGAAACGGCCACAAGAGTGTCAAGAGCGTGGCATGCAAGTCATGTTTCACATGACATGTCATGATTTGCATAATACCACTTGTCATTTATCCTTGTCATACCATCACGTCGCTGAATACCATATTTGGTGTATATCAAGCTAGCGAAACGGCCACGGGAGTACCATGAGTGTGGCATGCAAGTCATGTTGCGCATGACATGTCATGGTTTCCATATTAAAACGTCATTTATGCCCGTCATACAGTCACGTCCCTAAATACGAAGTTTGTTGCATATCAAGCTAGCGAAACGGCCACGAGAGTGTCATGAGCGTGCCATGCAAGTCATGTTGCACATGACATGCCACGATTTCCGTATTACCACTTGGCAATTATGTTCGTCATACAGTCACGTCAGTCAATACCAAATTTGGTGTATATCAAGCTAGCGAAACGGCCGTCAGTGAGCCATGAGCGTGGCATGTAAATCATGTTGTATATGACATGCTGGTCATGATTTTCATATTATCACCTGTCATTTATGCTAGTCATACAGTCACGTACCTCAATACCAAACTTGGTGTATATCAAGCAAGCGAAACGGCCACGAGAGTGTCATGAGCGTTGCATGCAAGTCATGTTGCACATGACATGTCATGATTTCCATATTACCACTAGGCATTTATGTTCGTCATACAGTCACGTGACGCAATACCAAGTTTGGTGTATATCAAGCTAGCGAAACGGCCGTCAGCGCGCCATGAGCGTGGCATGTAAATCATGTTGTACAAGACATGCACGTCATTATTTGCATATTACCACCTGTCATTTATGTTCGTCATACAGTCACGTCGCTCAATCCCAAATTTGGTGTATATCAAGTTAACGAAACGGCCGCGAGCGCGCCATGAGCGTGGCATGTAAATCATACTTTTTATGACAAGTTTTTCATGATTTTCATGATATGACCAGCCATTTATGTTCGTCATACAGTCATGTTATGCCATACCAAATTTGGTATAAATCCTATTAACGATACGGCCAGGAGAGCACAAAGTCATAGGCGGCTAGATAGATAGATAGATAGATAGATAGATAGATAGATAGATAGATAGATAGATAGATAGATAGATAGATAGATAGATAGATAGATAGATAGATACGCTCAAAGTCGCCGAAGTTCGCTAAGAAATGCTTCGCATTTAATAAATAATAAATAAATATGATAGAATGGGAATCGCACCCGGCCCTATGCGTGGCAGCCCAGCATTCTACCGCTGAGCTACGCCGGTGCTTGAAACTGCGTTGCGAACTGACCCTGTGCAGGATTCATGTCGGGTAAGGAATCGCGTTAACATGTATTGTAAAGCGTTTTAAAACAGTAACGTTACAATCAGGCGTCACACAATGCGAATTGCATAACGAGTGGGTCGTTCAATGCTCCAACCCATTACAAAAGCCTCAGGCATAATTATTCATCGTCGTCAGCCGCAGCATCAACAAAGTGCACATAAAGCGTTACAAGTGTGTAGTGGGTACCGCGCTATTCCGAAGAATGACGAATAATGGCATAGTGAACGCTTCTCCACTACTCGAAAATTATGATGATTTATGGCGTAGTGGGTACCATGCAAGTGTCCTTGTAGTAGTTGGCCCAAGAGTGTTAAAAAATGCTCTAGAAAGCTCGCTCTTCCAGCTTTCGCTGTGATTGTGCTGCGCGTTCCGCACAGGCCTGGCGGTTTTTTAGATGTGAAGCATCTTAGAGCGGGGTTCAATCCGGTGGTGTGGTGGTAGTGGTGGTGTGCGGCGTGACACCCCTTACTGCGCATGCGCAAACCTTTTCAAAAATAAAAATAAAAACTTCCCCTCCCCCTCCCTCTCCTCTAGGCATCCCTCCCCGCGGCGACCACACCCTCACTGCGCATGCGCGTCCCCTCCCTCTCCACCCTCCTACGTTCCCCCCCCTCTCTCCTCTAGGCATACCTCCCCGCGGCGTCCACACCCTCACTGCGCATGCGCGTCTACCCCTGTCTCTCCTCTCCTACGCTCCCCCCTCTCTCGCCTCGCGACGCCGACGCAGGCAGCGTCTGCTAGCGAGTTTCTTGGTTGAAAGAACTGGCTGCTCGCGCTGCACAACCGTTCACTGGCCACCCCGCATATATGGCACTGAATCTTGACCTGCAAGGTAGTGCCGGTGAGAGATTTCTCCTGTGCGTTGTTGAACAATAAAAACTCGCAGTGTGCGCGTTAACTAAAAGCGGACTGCGGGCCTCTGTGTCCAGTCGGAGTCTTCTGTCTCTCATTGCCCATTAGCAGCGATTGGCATGTTCCAGTAGGAAACACCGGTCCATCACTGCGTGCTTTGCTCCTCCCCAGGTTTCTCTCCTGCGCAACGCTGCGATGAGCGCCAGCGTCAACGCCGCCGCCAGTGTAAGCGTTAGCGCCCGCTGCTTCGAATCTACACATGCTTCCCTTTAGCGGGAGATGGTGTATTTTTTTCGATGTCTTGAGCTCTCCGGACGGCCGGGAGCTGATCTTGGAGGACTTCGCCGGAAATGCGCCGGCTCCAGTCCTCCTTACTGTTGAGATTCGAAGCGCATTGGTTCTCACAGACTTTTCATCACCTATATGCATAGTGCACGTTACTATGCATATAGTAGAGTGTGCCGACATGCCGATGAATATCTCTCCAATGAAGGCATGCAGACCACGAGGCACAGTGTCTCACCGGAAAATGAAGCTGCATTCGTTAAGTAATCCGATTTATGTGGCCCTATAGGCTGTCTCTGGTTGTTTCGAAAGCGTAAATCCTGCAGTAAACGAGGGTCAAGAAAAGGCAAAAAGGCGTTGAGCTTATTTACGAACACGCACTCTCAGATCTACAGCTCTGCAGGGCTTAGGAAGGCGTGAGCTTACAACTACATGCGGGTGTCGACAGCCGCTCCTATAGAAGGCATATCGAAATTGCGCCAGTTGTTCGACGTGACAATACGCAATGTGTTAGACGTTCGGCTAAATTACATAGGCTTAACGAACCTAGTTGTTAACAGCGACGTTTTCTTTGTGATAGGAAGCTTTAGCTAGCGGCCGTATTCGATGCCGCCTGTTGAAGTGCACGTGAAACAGAGAAATGGTTCTTGCGAGAATGGCACAGGATCGATTGTAGTTAGATTAGTTGCACTTGAAAACAGACAGACAGACAGACAGACAGATAGACAGATAGATAGATAGATAGATAGACAGACAGACAGACAGACAGACAGACAGATAGATAGATAGATAGATAGATAGATAGATAGACAGACAGACAGACAGACAGACAGACAGATAGATAGATAGATAGATAGATAGATAGATAGATAGATAGACAGACAGACAGACAGACAGACAGACAGACAGATAGATAGATAGATAGATAGATAGATAGATAGATAGATAGATAGATAGATAGACAGACAGACAGACAGACAGACAGACAGACAGACAGACAGATAGATAGATAGATAGATAGATAGATAGATAGATAGATAGATAGATAGATAGATAGATAGATAGATAGACAGACAGATAGATAGATAGGTAGATAGATAGATAGATAGATAGATAGATAGATAGATAGATAGATAGATAGATAGATAGATAGATAGATAGATAGATAGATAGATAGATAGATAGATAGATAGATAGATAGATAGATAGAACTCTCAATTGAACGAACGTAGCTTCAACGAATATTTCAGAACAACAAACTTTTCGAAAATCCCAGGTGGTCTTGATATGCATTCTATGGAAAAACCTTTCAATTAAACGAACTTCTCAATAGTGAATATTTCAGTTTAACGAACTTGATCTGCAGACCCGGGCTCAATTTTTAGATCAATTCAATGAAGTTTTGCGCTCTGTTATATCTGCCATGAAGGGCGAGAATAGACATTAGTAATTTAAAAGCGAAAGCGTTAAGAATAACCGATATCGGCAGCGTTGACCGGACGAATGCAGAGAATAAAAATCAGGATCGCAGTCAGAATCAAACCCAAGCGTTCTGCGTGGCAGTCAGCTATTGTAGCACAGAGCTACGCGAGGCTATAAAATGCTTTGGAAAAAGACTCTATGGAGGCGTAATGTCGGTGCGACATCAATTGCAGTGGCAGTGCTGGCTCTCTAATTTAAAACAAACCAATAGACATTACATATGTACCCGTACAGGTGCAGGCGTCATGTCGGGTTACCGTCAATTGTTTCCAGTGTTGGCTCCAATTTTGCAACAGTAAAGTAAACATTACATTCTTATTCCTATCATTCAGCAAGCTATATTCAACTGTTTTTGGACCCAAGAGGATTACGCTAACGAAAGTTACGTATGAAATTCTTCGTGATAGCACCCTAAATTGCTGACCATTCCGATTATACTGACTTCTTTGTTCCAACTTCAGTGCTGACGTTACGTCAGGCAATAGGTTACCCTTTCAACGTCCGTGTAGTCGACGTTCCCGGTAAACGCACGATGTGCACAGAACTACTGCACTTATAAAGATAGGCCAATCTACCTCGTGACGCTTGGCTCAGAGCAGAATGTATATATACATATATATATATATACATATATATATATATATATATATATATATATATATATATATACACTATAATGCGAACACTGGGATTAAAGCGGCAGTGCCGTCAGAACGGTAGCAGCGAGAACTGGGCGGGTGCGGGCAGCGTTGCAGCAGCAAAACAGGCCAGGCAGCTCCAGCTCGTGCCTCGCGCGAAGCTGTCGATGCGGCTGCAGCGCTGGGCGTTCCTCTTCACTACAATTCATACATATATATATATATATATATATATATATATATATATATATATATATATATTAAACGGTCAAGTAGACACGCGTACGAAGCGATTTATTGATGTTTCGGCCGTGGGTCCGGCCTTCATCGGATTCCGATGAAGGCCGGACCCAGAATCACTTTTGTTCGGCATATATATATATATATATATATATATATATATATATATATATATATATATATATATATATATATATATATATATATATATATATATATATATATATATATATATATATATATTGTCTTCTGTCTCTATTGCCTTCCTGTCTCCTAGAATCGCGCCAATGGTTTTTCGTTCCACTGCACGTTCCATTGCCAGCGCTTGGAGCCGTCACTGATTAGGAGCGTATACCGACCAGCGAAGGATAGCTTTTTGCTAAATTTCTCGTTCTGATCAGTTCATTTGAGAAAATCAGGTCACTTTTAGGTCACTCGGCCTCCCGTACGAGCAAGCTTAGCGCGTAATTACCTACCATATCTATATAGAGGCGTTGTGGGTCAAGTCTTGGGAGACGCTCGGAGTGTCGGACGTCAGAGTAGCCCCGAAAATTGCTGAGGTAAGCAGGTCGCGGTAACGGGGCTTCTATCACGAGCCACGGGCGCCTAACTCTATCACGCGTGAACCGCCCAAAATTAACGAGCTCGACCCGTCGAGGCAGCGGTAATAAGGGTGAGAGCAACTGCGCTTAACCGCATTACTGGAGTCTCCAAGCAGGTCACGAACAAAAAAAAGAAAACAACGCAAACTAAACGAGTTGTAAACGCAAGGAATAGTTGCATTATCAGCGACGTCTTGAAGTAGGATAGAGGCCACTGTGGTGGCGATGCTATGCCAAAGTACATAGTGATTAGGGAATATCTGGGTAAGTAGAACGACTGCCAATAAGGCGCATTAAAACCAGACCAAGCGGGGGCTTCCAACAGAGAGCACAGTCCGCTGACCTACATACCGCGTGCTAACCCTGTTTTGAATGCACCGCCTCGCATGTTCTGATGGCTTGGTTTCGGCCTAATTTACGATATGCGACGAGAGAGGGAAGCTCTTTATTAACCCCAGATGGCCCAGGCCCCGCCAAACGAGAATGTTGAGCAGTGTTTTTTTTGGCTGTACATAAGCTTCTACACAGGTGCAACTGTATTAGCCACGAAAGATGCGCGTGGATGAGTTGGCCAGTACGTTATCGAATTAGGATTTACTCAGCGCGATATGTCGTACTAATTGTTCCTCGCACTTTATCGGACGTGAACTTGCAGGCTGTTCGCCTGGTGCAAGCGCGATTAAAACTCGGATGCTTAAAAAATATTCGAAAGCCCTTTCTCCATCCAGAAAATGAAGGCAGGCGAAGCTTGGCGTGTACATGCATGACTTACTGCTTTCTCTCTTTCTTTCTTTCTTTCTTTCCTTCTTTCTTTCTTTCTTTCTTTCTTTCTTTCTTTCTTTCTTTCTTTCTTTCTTTCTTTCTTTCTTTCTTTCTTTCTTTCTCTCCGTCTTTCTTTCTCTCTCCCTCTCTCTCAGTCTGCCTTTCTCTCTTTCTTTCGTTCTATCGCATTGCGCAATGCTCCCTCCTTGCTTTTTTCTTTTCTCCTTGTCAGGAATCGGACCACCATCCACCCGCTTAGCAGTGCAACCCCTCTGCTGCTGCAGTCACATTGACACTTCTGCTTTCATATCCAGGCAACAGTGAAATGTGGCAACGGGAAATGACAAGTTACCGTCACAAAACATCCGGCTGCCATATTTGAAAAGGCTGATCTACAAACTCACTTATTGGAGTTTGTAGGATCCATTATTGGAAAACGGCGCACACAGATAAATACGCAAGCGAACGGCGCACCTTCGATAGCCGTATTTTTTGTGGGCGAGCTTTTGCCTGATTATCAGCGTCCTGCATCACCATTGAAGTCTGGGACTCATAAAAGCGGCACTTGAAAAACCAACCCAGAGCTTTCCTCCACTTCAAGGTGTTTCATAAAGTAAAATTCAGTGCTGCAATGAGGAATGGGTGTGTTTTGAGCATATCTTTATTTAGATGAGGAGACACGCGGAGGTAGGTTGTGTTAGAACAGGCTATTCCAACATCGTTGAACATGATGCTGAGTTAAAAGACAACCAGGCCGCAAAGAAAAAAAAAAAAAAGCTCTCGCAGGGTCCCTTCCGCATTCGCCTAAAATGACCCGAAGGCAAAATTCATCCAGTATGGCTATTTCATTATGATGATGATCATTATCATCGTCATTTGAGATTGAGACACTACGCGTGTAGCTGCACACACTGCTGGTGATATGGCTCATCATAACTGTGATGCATTTTAGCACAGCCCTTTCGTAACGTGTTGGCAGATTTCAACCGCCCATTGCAAGCCATGTTCGCATGATCTGACGCCCGGTGCGATTCTACACTTTTACCACGCAATATTAAGGCGAGAGACTTAAATGCTTCATCAAACGCAAAGGGTAACCACCGGCGTCTACGCCATCAACACGAAGTGACACAAAAAAAAAAAAAAAAAACGTCATGCAATGACACCATCATGAACTTGTCCTGTGCAATCATCATCAGCGCTTGTCCTGTGGGTTTGCTTCTCGTGGCCATGCTTTTGTGCGCTGTTTAGCTTCAGTTTGAATGACCAGCTAGCCCAGTCAGCTACATTATCACATGAAGTCATAGTTTGGCAGATTTTGCGACGTTATGACATTTTGATTACGCCAATGTGACGTCGCATAACGTGACGTCATGTGATGACGCCGTCACATGACACCATCACTTGGCGGAAAGTGGGTCGATCCAGGAAGCACCGCACAATCACAGCTGGTGCAGAAAGCTCGCAACGCCTCCGATCACTGAGGCAGTGCAACACACGTTAAGACGGCAAGTTGGGCCCCTTAGTTGGGATTCATCTTGAACTTGGTTAACAGCGCAACACTAAAGACACGGACACAAGGAAGGAGCAAATGAACAACACGGCGCTGTGTTGTTCATTTGCTCCTTCCTTGTGTCCGTGTTGCGCTGTTAACCAAGTTCAACATACGTTAGGTGCAGGTGGCTTTCGAGGAGAGCTTCAATACACCTGGCGGAGAAGAAAAGGTAGAAGAACGTGCATTTCACATCTGAGTCGTTTTTCGCGAATGCAAAATGGATTGCGTTACTTTTAAGTCTGTTGAACCCTTGTCAAGGGTTCATTGAACCCGTCAATGCACCCTTGTCCACCACGGTGGATCAGCGGTTACAGGGCTCGGCTGCTGACCCGAAGATCGCGGCTTCGACCCGGGACGCGGCGGTAGCATTTCTGTGGGGGGCGAAATGGTAGAGGTCCATATGCTGTGTTATCTTAAAGAACACCACATGGGCCGAAGGTTCCGGTGCCCTCCACTGCGGCGTCCTTCGTAATCATGTCTTGGTTTTGGGACGTAAAACCCCAGGTATTATTATTACTATTCTTATTATTATTATTATTATTATTATTATTATTAGTAGTAGTAGTAGTAGTAGTAGTAGTAGTAGTAGTAGTAGTAGTAGTAGTAGTAGTAGTATTTCTATGACTCCTTGCCCAACATAACAGTTTGTTGGGCCTCTTCCCGACGCAGTGACACGCACTTGCATGGCTCTGTGGTATAATGCCTAACTGCCACGCAGAAAACCTGGGTTGGATTCCGTCTCGAAGCGTCATGTTTACCTGGTATTTACTAAGGGAACGCGGGTTTTTCTACAACACAACGCAGTGTTCGTCCTGCGAGGCACTACAGGCTTTCGTCGTGATAATCAATTGCAACATGCAACCTTGCGATCACCAGTGTACGAAGAATGCCTCTACAAAGAATGCCCGCGAGCAAAAAGCGACCATCCATAACACCATAGTTAGAGGCCGTGCGATAGGACCAGGATGCACTCTCTCACCAAACGCTTGTTGCTAGGCTATAGTTTAGCTTACAGAACCAGCTGGCATAGCAACCGAATATGTGATTGTTGCTAAGCCTTTGTTTTTAGCCGTGCCTTTTTCATAACCATGGAATTTTAATCGTGAGCGATTCCATTTTGAGCCAACCCAGGAAGAAGGCAGAAAATTCTCGCTTTTATTTCGGCATTGTTGCGGTTCCAGACTTTCGACGAGTGTTCTGGCACCTGACACGAGCACGCTCTCACGCACCGCGTCAAAACGTCACTAGCATACTGTGTATATGCTAAAACGCGGCACTGCTTTGCCCCGAGCATTGTTCACGAAAAAAGAAAGGTTTTTTCGAATACGCAGTGTTGGTTGCGAAACACCAACGCCGCTGCCTGCATTTTTTACCGGGGCACAGGCTAGTGGGGATAGCTTTGAGGGAAAGCAGATGAATTTACCCACAAAGTTGTCCCCTTTTGAGGGCGTTTCCGGGATTCTATAGTCGTTTCCGGAGTGTTCGAGCATAAAGCAACAGCAATGCAAGAACAATCTACGGATATCGATGCGCAGTCGGACTTACCTAAACAAGAGCTAACGCTATACCTTGCTGTTATTTAGCATGGCCAGCTACATGAATTTGCGAGTTTAGTTCTGTGCCCGGGAGTACACTTGTTAACGTGGCAAAGGCAAGCTGGGTCGAGTTTGTGATTACGCGCGTGGCATAACAAAAAGTTTAACGAGCTCCGCTTTCTAAAAAAGTGTCTGCACTGCCTCAGGTGCACTTTAGAGAATATGCCCTAAGCAGCGGCAGCAGGTTTCGCTTATGAATTTATGATAAGCAGTCCGCTAGGCGCGCGCTTGTCTTTATGGAGTAAACTACGCATGTACGTACACCAAACCAAATAAAGCCGTAATCTCAGGTATCCTGCGCCGCTCAGCTGCGCTAACGAGGACGCGCTTACAAGCGAGGTGATTCGGAGGCCTAGGGGGCCTTCGCGGCAGGTTTGGGACGTCACCGCACCTGGTGTAAGTCGCCTATGCATATAGCCTGCATGCAATAAATGGCTGAAGTACTGTCGAGGCACTCAAATACGGTTACAAGCTTACCGAAGAGTGGCGCGTACGGCGGGTATAGCAGAAGTCACTGTCAACAAAGTGCGTGCTGCACACGGTCGATGAAGGCGTGGTGCGCTTTCCCATTCTGAGCTTGACTATCCTTTCTTCTTCAAGTTCGCGTGCTTAGGATAGTTGCAAGAGCTAACGCCCTTTTTACGGGTGCAGAGCAGTACTTCACCATTGCGCAGCACTCGCCGCGGAGACAAGCGGCCGCAGTTCTAAGAAACAAAGCACTGTGCTTCGAAAATGAACGTCAAAAGTAGATACCCACGGCTGTTCGAACAGCGCCCGTAGCCACCATGCACAAGATAACCAACCAATTGAAGTGCTCCGTAGTTGAGTTTTACCACGACGGTGGTTTCTGCACGCCGCCGGGCCTACGTAGCAGACGAAAGCGCCCGAATCCCCGCTCCGACGTCATAGAGGCGCGGTTCCCAGTGCCACTCGCACACCTAGGCGAATACGGTTAGTTCTTCAGAATGTTTAGGTAAGTCCTACACCTTGAGATCAATATTGCTGATCACGACGTTTACATTATCTGACGGAGACAAATCATCAAACCGACGCATCGTCAAAATTATTTCTGGCCGTAGAAAGCGAGTTTGCGCGTCACACGCCATATTATTATCATTAGTCGTTACCAACATGACAAGAATGTCAAGTTAGTAATTCCATGATGTATCGGTCGTGTTAGGCATATATCCGTGCCCCACCATGCCAATTTTCATGTATACCAACCTACCAAGTGAACGAGACGCGAGAGTTATGCGAGTTATTTTTTACTTTTGGTGCAGCGGCCACGCCGACGGACGCAATCTGCTTCGCATGAAAAGGCTTGAAACAACAGAGTGCGGGGGGGGCACCTTTGTAAAACAAATCGAACGCACGAGATAAAAGAAAAGATATGAAGGGTGCAAACGCGTTAGCATGAGATACACTCTTAATCAGGTCCCGCTTAGAGTGCCAGATATAGCCAGGAAACCGGACATTTTTCGCCTGGTTTCCTGGATATAGCCAGCATTTAACCGGGACCTGATTAAGAGTGTAGCCATTTACTACGTGCATATATCTGCTACGTTCTCGTGGTTAGCTTTGTGGTCTCCAGCTTATTCTCTTCTGCAGCACGTTTACGTTCGTTATTCCACACGAAACTGAATTAAGCACCTTCGCTCACGATGGGTGCTCGCAGAATGCGTTGCCTCAAGTGGGCGCGTAAGTGCGGACGATTGCGGTGACAAACCAGCTGAAAGGAAATATACCAAATCACCGTTTCATAACACAGAAACGCGTTCTCTGTGCGGTGGGTCGCTGCAGTATTATCTTCCAGTGACGCAGTATTAAATATTGCCCAAATTACGGTAACGTCGGCTAATAGCGGCCAAAATATCAGCCGCGCAGCAGACGCTCGCCGGTTTGACGCGGCATCCACTGCGGAGAAAGCCCACAGGCCCGGCACGGCAGCGCCGCGGCGTGGGAGTTCACCGCGAAAGGCGCTCGCTCCTTCTATGTATTCGCGCTGTGCTTTGGACACTCCCCCTATTCTAGGTCACTCTAGCCATGCTTCCGTTTTGCTTAGAGGTTGATGGGGGGACGCACCAGTACCTCCGGAATCTAGATGAATTGAGGAAATATACACGAGACACAGGACGGGCGTACTGAGTTGAGCGTAAGGAAGGAAAATGAGAGAGAGGAAAGGCAGGGATGTTAACCAGTTTGGCATAACCGGTATGCTACCCTGCACAGGGGGAGAGGGATGGGGGGAGATCGAAAGAAGAGTAACGAAAAAAATTGACGGCAGATCCACGAGGTGAATGATGATGAGATTGGGCGAAGCTCCTGGAAGTAATCATCGGTTAAACCGTGAAATTTCTTCCGTTAATTCGCCCGATAAAAATGACGTAAAACGATTGATTAAATGTTTTATCAAACTTTTATTGCTGGTTTCCGTTGTCCTTTCATTATGACCGCTTTGTGGTCGGTGAAATGTAAGCTAAGTGGTTCTTGCACTGGTTGCAGCGGCATCCTTATCCATACGAGCACACACCGACGGCAACGAGCATCGTCAACTACAAACCTGTATCGCGATATGGCTTTGATTATAAAACCATTGCTTTAGAAAACACCTGGCGTCTTTCGTTAAGCAGCTGGCGTCTTTTCGTTTTGCTTTAGAAACATCTGGCGTCTTTTCGTTTTGCTTTTAGAAAACATCTGGCGTCTTTCGTTGGTTTATTTCATCAATCAACGGCGTTTTGAACAATTTTTTTATTGTTTAATCACGCACAGGAGAAATGCCAATGGCTGCTAATGGGGAATGAGAGACAGAAGAATTCGGCTTTTAGTTAACGCGCACGCTGCGAATTTTTTATTGTTCAACAACGCACAGGAGAAATCTCCCACCGGCACCACCTTGGAGGTCAAAGCGTAAGACTGGTTACGCACTACGACTACGACTACGACGAGGGACGAACGGGTGCCGCTTTAAGGAGCTTCGCCCCTAAAAGAGAAAGAGGAGGAGCACACACGCACACACATAACGTCACAGCGCAGAGCGGCAGTCTTGTGCAGTATACGACATCACCGCTCGTGCAAGTTTGTCGTGCTTAGGAATTTGAGTAATGCTTTGGTTGATTGAATTCTCGATGGCTGGAGAATAGTTTCCAGCGTCATCGTTCTGTTGTCGAGACGAGCGAGGGCGGATGAGAGAGATCGTCTCTGCACAGCGTAGCGAGGACAGTCGCAGAAGATATGCTGCAAAGTCTACTCGGTACCGCAGGCGTCGCAAGTAGCGTTGTCGGCCATCCCTATGCGAAACGAATATGACTTCGTGAAAGCCACTCTAAGCAATAAGCGGCAGAGCAAAGTGGCGATTTCAAATTCCAACGGGACTCCACCGAAGTGAGTTGCGCGTAAAGTGCGCGTTCTACTGGTGGGTCTAAAATAAAAAAAAAAGAAAAAATGTTGTCGTTCATTCGTTTGGAAGACACTGAGCATAAAATGCATAACTCAGTCGAGACCTATGAGCCAAAAATCGCCAAAAATTTGCCACGTCACCACTCATAATTTTAGTTCGCCACGGGCCTCTCAAATTCGCCTATTTAGCGAAAAGTAGCCACCACTGGCCAACCTTGATAATAGTGAATGTTTGCATATGTAGCATGTTTACGGCGCAATAACGCCAGAGGAGCATTACAACAACAACAACAACAACGACAATAATGATAATAGTAATAATAATAATAATAATAATAATAATAATAATAATAATAATAATAATAATAATAATACATATAATATTGGCGATTTTATTTTTTATACGGAGCTTGTTTACTGCACAGTAACGCTTAAATAACATCTTAAAAATGACAAATGCAGCAGCACATATTACGTTGTTGATTTTATTGCATATGGAGCTTGTATACAATGCAATGACGCTCTAATATATTTCAATGACAACAAGAAGAAGACAGTATAATAGTCACTTTTTGCATATGGAGCTTGCTCACGGCGCAAGAGCGTTTAACAAATACTTTATCAACAACAACAACAACCAGAACAACGTATAATATGTGATTTTTTTTGCATACGCAGCTTCTTTATGACGCAATAACGCTAAATAAACATATCAACAACAACAACAACAACAAAAACACATATTTTATTAGTTATCTCTTTTTCATACGGAGCATGTGTATGGTGCAGTAACGCTAAACAAAAATTTTAAAAACGAAAACTGCAGCAACACGTTGCCTATGGGGCTTGCATACGGAAAAAATAACGGTGAATCAAAATTTCATCAAAAACAAGAACGACACTCATTGTATTAGTGGTTTCTTGCATACGCAGCTTGTTTATGACGCAAGAAGGACAATAGAACGCTGCAACAACAACGACGACGACTACGATGAAGACAGTATGCGTATTCTCCTGCTGATCTTGCCACGCAGTGCTTGTTTACTTCGCGATAACGCTACAAACGAACATTTCAGCGATAGCAAAAGCTACATCAATTCCGGCAACAACGCATACCATTCTGTACAGGTCACGCGCAGCAGGGAGCTTGTTTACGCTCTCAATAACCGCCGTTCCATGTCGCATTGAGCTCCCGTAAGAAGAAAGACTGCCACGCGGGGCTTGATTCTTTTGACATAGCGAGCAGGCTAGGCGGAGCAGCGTAAATTCTGTTGTCGCCACTTATTTTGCCCGGGCCTCGTGCAAAGCAGAGTGCAAAGCAGAGCAGACGACATATGGTTCCGGAACCAGACGACACGTTTCCGGGAAATCTCTGGGTCCGAGCCGCGGGGCATGCTAAGCGGATATCTGTCACGAAAGGGAACGAGCCGGATCGATAATATCTCTCCAACTGCGGTCTTGGCCGGGCTTTCGCTGTACCTCCGTGCTGCAGGAAAAAAAAATTGCTTGCTGTGTTGTTCCTCTCTCTCTCTATTTTTTTTTGCGTTCCTTCAACGGCTCTCGCTCGATGCGCATTACGTGCCGCTGCTGACCGATGCAACAATTAGTTCTGTTTCGCATAGCATCTACCTTGAACTTGTTGCTTGCAGTCAAAGAGACAGACAGACAGACAGACAGACAGACAGACAGACAGACAGACAGACAGACAGACAGACAGACAGACAGACAGACAGATAGATAGATAGATAGATAGATAGATAGATAGATAGATAGATAGATAGATAGATAGATAGATAGATAGATAGATAGATAGATAGATAGATAGATAGATAGATAGATAGATAGATAGATAGATAGATAGATAGATAAGAAAGAAGATTTCTGTAAAGCCCTGCGGCAGTTCCAAGATCCCTCGCGCTAATTATATTTTTCCGCAATCCGGTTTTTCAAGGGGTTTCCAGGAAGCCAGAAATCCGCCACAGAGATCTCAACAGGTGCTCAAAGCAGGCGAAAAAAATTAACAACACAAGAAGAAGCGGCAAGGGTGTAAATCAATAAAGAAACAAGCTCGAGCTTCCGTAGAGCAGCCACAACCTGAACGGTCAAGGTCGCCCTTAAAGCAACTGCGGGTCAGGGCTCTCTTGCGGCCCCGGGAATAGCTGAGAGGAGGAGAAGAAAACAGCGTCGGGATTATTTCTGGCCCACCGAGTGTTGCTCTTTCCAGCCGGAACGTGGCGCTCTTCCTTTCACTCCACCCTTCAACCTTTCCTGCCCGATCTCATCTGTCTTGCGCTCGTTTTTCTTTGCTGCTGTGCCACCCTCTACCACCTACCCTTCGTCTCCACCACCTGTGAAGCCAGCGCAGCGCGAAGCACGTTGCGTCTCCCCGCCACTACGCGGCGCGCCTTCCCGCTCCTCTTCGGCTCTCCTCCCTCCCGACTTCCCGCTTTCATAGGGGAACAGCGCAAAAAAGGACAAAGATGAGGAAGAGACGTAAACAAGCGCTCAACTTTGCTGTTTTTCCCTTTTTCTTTTGCGGCTTTGCAATGAACCATTACCAGCTGGCCCTGTTTACCACCTTTGCCTCTTTCCTCCAGTGCCGCTTCGCCTTTTCTATGGGAAGCTGAAAGTGCGTAGTTGCAGATCGTAAAGCAGAAATGAAAATCCCACTAAATTTTCTTGTGAGGCGACTGTTTTGTCGGCGAAGCATTACAGCTGCTCATGTGATGCATTCGCTGCACTAGACAATACTCGGCCAACACAAGACGATCACAAGCCTACTCTAGCAAAGATAAGCCACGATGCCGTAGCCAACGTTAAGCTGACATTCGACAACATCACTATACTAGCATAAAGATAGCCATATTTTTGCCAGCTCCAAGCAACAATACGGCAACGCTACCAAAGATAAGCTACCGGCAGCCATCAAAGCAACACAAGTCGAGACTATACAATAACACCCAAAATAGGGCGACACATATCAACACTAGCAAACAGCTAACATTATCATCCTCTGGCCAACAAGAAGTAAACGCCAGCGAAGACAAGCCAGCAACTGTATCGAACATCACGCCAACCACAGGAGAGCACTAGAGGACATTTACGAAACACTATACAGAACCAGCAAACAACAAGCCTCCACAACCAAAGTGTGGCCTAAGGAACCCGACTTTAATCCGGGACTATCCAACGCAGGCAATGGAGTTAGCTAACAGCTAGAACGCTACCCAACTTCAGCCCACAGTCAGGCAACAGCAGCCGGTACGGGTGCTTTGTATCCTGGAACTTCTAACACATCACTTTAAACAAAGCTTTCTTTTCTAAATGTGTCGTCAAGTTTATACATAGTATCGATTGCAGTTTGAGGCAACTTCTGAAGTCCTGCGCCTTAACCGGTGGCTTTGCACAGATGATGGAACTTTGAATTTTGTCGAAATCATTCTCTAATATGTAAAGCCGTTACAAAAACACGGCATTGCAATATTTCCTATTACTATTTAGGTTTTTAAATCTGTAATGCTTTGAGTTTTTGGAATACTTAGTTACAAAAATCAATTTATTCTTCTCTAAAAATAATTGCATTAAAGTAATATATCCGCACAGTGTTGCCTCTCGAACTTGCAAATAACAACACTGGGACATAGAAATCTTAATTAAACAACGCTTGCTAGTCAACAATATCGTGAATTTTTTCTATATTCACCCAAATATAAAAATATATAATTACGTTCGTTCACATTCTTAGACCAGTTTGTATATGTCACGGCCTGCTGAAGACAATGGAAAAGACATGTGCTCATGTAACGCCAGAAATACTGAAAACCTAACGATCTTAGTGCAAAAACACATGGAATACGTTTTATATATTCGTCCGTTCATTTCTATGAATACACACGTCCACACCACTCTTTGCCCAAAGCACATTAAACTGTCCCTGCATCTCACTGTGCAAACACATTTTATGGTGGTCGCCTTTTTCTTTAAAATTCTTTACAAGCGGAGGGCATTAAAATGAACATTACATGTGAGTAAAGAAGTGGCGACCTGTGTGGCCCGTTCGCAATCGCATTACATGACATTACGAGTTAGACGAAATAGATTTAAATCCAAATAGTTTCACGCATCGAATGTATTGCATTCTCAATATGTCAAAAAGTCATCACATTTAACACACAATCTGCTTATAAAACAAGACTGCTGACGTAATATTCTGCGTGTAGACGACAACTGACCTCGATTATAGTATCAAGAAAGAAAACAATAATGGAATGAAATATGCGGGTTTCCGATAGCCTCACTTGAAATTGTTCTCAGCATGAGCAGATGGTCTGAAATTACTATAGCATTCACTTGACCACTCTCCCAAAAGATTCACATCCGTAGATTCCAACAGGTGCTTTGAATCTGCAAAGAATTTTTTTTTGCTTTCTTTCCTTCTGTGTTTCGTGAGTACGACTTCAACTGAGAAGAGACTCTGCATTGCTTCTTTTGGGGCTTCGTTTTTTTTTTTCTTTACTGAAGGGATTAACATCAGCACATAGACACTTCTTTGCTTTCGATTGGCACTCCGTTCTTTTTATGGAGGTGATTACCGCGAGCGTTGCAAAATACGAACAAAGAGAAGCGAACTAGACCGCGAATCAAGGCGCCCTACAGGTGTCAAAAGCAGGCGCACACTTCCGACGTTTGGAAGGAGAAAAGGACTTCAAGCGCCGTTTCCCTGTCGCGGCCTTGAGAGAAGGCCTTAGGAGCGGAAAAGTACATATAACGGAACACTGAGCAAGAGAGAGAAGCAAGATTCGAACGTCGTCGGTGTTGCTTTATTTTTTGCTCCATCTCCTCTCTCGATACGTGGCGAGAGATCGGGCACGTAGTTGCGAAAGGAGACGTATGAGCCTCCGAAGGCCCGACGCCGGGCTGGAACCCGGCCACTTCGCGGATAACCCGGGAGTCTCGCCGGAGCGCCAGCTTGGCTCGGCTTGCGTCGTCTGCTCTGCACCTGCGCAGCAACAGCAGACGACGCCGGCTTGCTAGTCAGCAGACGAATACGGAACTACAAAAAAGAGCAGTCAGCAATACCGCGAAGGTACTAAAGCTGATTAAAACTTTATTCGTATTATAATGCACTGGTATTCTTAACCATAATAAGCGTTGGGGTTTTACACCACGAGATCACGATATGACTTTAGGGGACTCTGTAGTGGAGGGCTCCGCAAATTTTGACCACCTGGTGTTCTTTAACGTGCACTGACATCGTGCAGGCCTCTAGGAGTTCGCCTCCATCGGAATGCAACCATTACGGTCAGGACCGAACCCGCGGCCTTCGTGTCAGCAGCCGAGCATCGCAACCTCAACGCCATCGTGGAGGACAACCGGTATTCTTGGCTCCATATGTGTTCTAACGTAAGACCCCGCTGTGTGCAATGGAACGTAAAATTATAACAATAACATAAAAGGGACGCTAAAGAGAATAACATTTGTTCTCTCATTAGTAAATTACGGTCTTATAATACAAGAATTTCCACTCTTGCTTCGAAAGACGCTTTGTAAGCGAGAAAACGCGCATAAGTAAAATTCAGTTGGCGACGCCACCTTGAAATTCGCGCACCACAATCATCGTGACGTCATAGATTTTGACGGCGTCTGCTAGGGCATACGCCATTCTTAATCGGTCAAAGCGTTGCCCTCTGTGTGGTCCGTAGACTTGAAATACCAGGTTTCAGGACATTTCGTTGCGCAACGTCGCCAAAGTACGAAAAATACACTTTGAAGTCCGTGACGTCATGTGCGGAGATTTCGGCGCGAACTTTAAAGTTCAAACTTTGATCATCGTTTTCTTTTCTGTTAATTGCCGTACAATAGTGAATTTAATCCCGATAAAGTTTTCAGAGAAGCATTTATGAATGCAAACTGATTGATTGCTTCACTTATGTGTCCCTTTAAAGGGACCGATAACTGATTTTTCTCGACCCATGTTTTTACGGCGCGACAGAAAGCTCACCCTTCGTAGTGTTCGTAGCTGCAGTAGTTAATCCCAAAAGCGCGTAGTTATTTTACAAGCAGTATTTTTCGATCTGAAAGGCTCTAAACACAGATGTACCTTTCCTCCAGCAACGCTGATAATTGATAGCGATGCCGCCAGCACTTCTCGCGATTTGTGAAAGCTTTCTCGTTCTGCTTTCGCAGGAGTTCCTGTAACTGTGCTTAACCGCCTTCATTTTGAGCTTTTCAACTATTTTTGAAAATAACAAGCTGCTACAGTGAGGTGATGGGGCATTATACACCTTCTATGTATTTATACCGCGTTGTGTGTGCCTGCGCCCAAGGTTGCCTGCGCCTGTGTCATGGGTGGCTTGTCCCGGCGTCGTACTCTCTCGATGTACGAGCCAAGCCGAGTCAGCGAAAACGTCACTACGCATTATGCACGGCCGCACCGAGTAGCATCATCATCATCATCAGCCTGTCTACGCCCACTGCAGGGCAAAGGCCTCTCCCATGTTTCGCCAATCAACCCGGTCCTGTGCACCGAGTAGCAGTGCGCGTCATTTCTGAGCCGAAGTGTAGGTAGTAAAATTATGTCGCTCAAAAATCTCAGCGACCTGCAAACTGCGTGCACGGTTGCATGAGTACGCTGAAAAGTTGCTCAAGGCGCGCTGACGAGCATGGTATCATTACGTCACGCGAAGGCAGCGCCGCTTTAACGCATACTAATAACACAGGCCTATGTGTACATTTTTATGGAGTAATATCTTTTAATATAAAGAAATGAACAATAATTCAATACCAACAAAAAAGATCCGCGACCGTCTACAGCAATCAATGGTCACGTGGCCCGGTACATCGAATAGTTCATGTATTTGCCACCAGAGGCGCCAAAGGTAATTTTTGCGTCGTTCGATGAAGAAATAAAAATATAAATCCACCTCTCACGAAAAAAACAGGGTTGGTTTGAGTCAGTGCGACGCACAATATTTCCATCAGTGGAATCATCTCAGTTTATGTTCTGGGCAGTTGTCGGTCCCTTTAAGAGACCGGAGGCCGGCACAATGGGTAACGGAGCAAACGGTAGTTGTAGACATCTCAGCCGACACCAAGCGAAAGAAATGGACCTGGACTGGCCACGTGATGCCTGGAACAGACAACCAATGTACATTGAGAGCTACAGAATGGTCCCCAAGGAATGGGAAACGCACTCGAGGTAGGCAGAGAGTTGTATGGAGTGACGGAATTAAGAGGTTAGCAGGGATGAAATGGAATAAACTGGCACGGGATAGGGTAAACTGAAGATCTTTGGGAGAGCCCTTCGTCCTGTAGTGGAATTAAACAGGCTGAGAATGATGATGAACATAATGATAATGATGATGACAATGATTATGATGATGATGTTGATTCTCAGCTATATGTTTCTTGTATTTTCGTGTTTGTGCATATTTTTTTTCAGGAAATACAACAGTTGCGGTTAGAGTGCGGTACTTGATAGTCAATTTGCCAGTGATTGATGATTGGCCGTGACGTCTTGGCGAACTGTTATGCTGTGTGTGAACATTCCGCTGGTATATATGTGTTTTCCAGAACTTCTCTGTTGAGTGCACACTTCATTGTACTGAAGAACTAAGAATAAGTCCGTGGGTATTCGTCCATATGTCTATTTGTGTTGTTTTGTGTTTTTTCACTACTTGGAGAGCACAGCTATTGTATTAGAGAAGACGAGTACCCAGTGCCACGTATTAGCAGCAGCCTCTTCATGTACAAGCTTAGTAACAAAAAGTACGCAATAGAACACCGAGAAAAATGGCTACTCTGATAACGCGCACATCGAATAGACCGTTATGTTCCCGCTCTCGCGACGGAGGGAAAAGATTGGGCAGGGTTTCGCATCTTATATTAGGCTTAAATCAAACACAGTCGTGCACACTCTGGGCTGGAACAGCTGATGAAGGTTAGTGAGAAGTAGTACGTACGAACAAATCCAAAACCCTTCCACTTCCCGTAAAGATAGAAGCCAGAAACTTGTGCGTGTGATGGCACTGTTATGCTGAATGTCGAAATAGTGAAATTGTATATTAGCATTATTGACAACATTTAGCGAATAAAGCGGTGTTTCTCTTGCGCATGAGACAGATTACCGCGTATTGTTACGCTTAATTAAAACGCAGTAGTATACGTTTTGAGCTTCAATGGCTGGTGAAGGCTACTGAATAGGCGAGGTTAGAAAAAGTTGGAAACCTTTTTCCCCCTCTCCTACAGCGCAAGCTCGTATGACGGATGATAGCTTAAAGAGTCTGCGCCGAAGACAAAGTGTTCAATTGCCGTTTCAAAAAATATTGACTATTACAAATATTCGCAATGAAACTGATTGCACAACCGTTGACATCGGTAGAGAATAATTGAAGTTTCTGTACTGTAACTTGCAGTAAGCACCGCTTCTAACATTTGGCTCCATTGACAGTCCCCTATGTCGACGTACCGGAACTTCGCCACCCTAAGGCCGCGTTCACACTTGGCCTCGAAAGAGGCGAAACCGGCAAAAGACACCGGAAATCTGCTCGTTTCGCCGCCGAAGCGGCCGGAAAATCAGGTGGCGCGAAAATCACTCCCAGACCGATTTTTCCGGCACGCGATAGCGGATCGCCTTTCCGCTTCACGGCTTTGGCTGTGCTAGCTCAAACCACGTGACGTAAACAACCGGCCACAAGTTCAACATGGCGGCACAGGCGTCGGAGGTGGCTCGCATCGGCGCAATTGCAAACTACCCGTGCAGCACGACAAAGCTCACGGCCTCGACAAGGACGCGTTCATCGAGAGCCTGGTTTGGATTGCGATCGCCGAGAACACTGGAATTAGAAGAAGGTGCAGCAGCAGCGAGTCGGCATGCCCCAACGCGTCTCGCCTTTGTTGCACAATCGGTTGAGACCGCCGCCGCCGCTGCAGTCGTGTCCGCTCGGGTTGTTTCTGCTGGTGTATCTCCCGAAACAAGGTTTGAAAAGGTGCAAACTGTTTCTTTTCAGTGCCTTGCATGCATAACTAGAATTCGGTACGAAATTTAATGCTCAGGAAACGGGCAAAATGGAATGAATTCTCAGAGTGGCCAAGGCGGTGGCATGTACGAGGGGCAGAATGAATGTGAACGTTTCCGACGCGCGCGGACGTGGTTTTCCGGCCGCTTTGGCGTTTTCGCTTCTCAAGTGTGAATGTGCCCTAAGGACGGCTCTCCCTCGGATGAGCTTGGATGATGAAAACATTTTTATTTAAAAAAAAATAAAGAAAACGGGGAGGGTCCCTATTCCGGGACACCTATGACAACCTCTGCGACAGCCCGGGCCCGCTGAACGAGAGCCCGACAGACCTCGGGAGCGCCGTCGCGAAGGGTGCCTTCCCACTGCTCTGAGGTACGGGTTGACCGAAGGATTGGTGGGAGGGGAGGGAAGTAGGCAGCGGTGCACTCGACGGTGACGTGGAAGGTTGTGGGGGGTAGCGCCACATCTTGGACAGGTGTCGGTGTAGCGAGTAGGGTATATGTTATGCATGAAGTGCAGATTTCAGAAAGTTCGGGTCTGCAGCTGGCGAAGCGCGACAGCCTCCTCTCGTGTGAAGGACTCTGGTGGGAGTTGGTATCGCTGTCGTTGGCGTTTGTAATGCTGTGTGACGTCGTGGTATGTGAGAAGTGGGGAACCTAGCTCTGTGTTGGCCGCCTCACGGCACGGGGCTGCTCGGAGGGTGAGTTCTCGAGCGGCCGCATGAGGGCGTTCATTACCCGACAGTGAGGTATGACCAGGAGTCCAGAGCAGGTGTATGATGTGGCTGTTGTGTGAAGCAACTTTGGATGTGCGTAAAAGCATAGAATGTGAGATTTTTGGAATGCCGCGACCTGTTAGGAAAGCCCGACATGCCGCTTGCGAATCGGTGACTATGTAGTATGTGTCCGCGGGGAGGCTCAATATGTGTTGGATGGCCAGGGTAACCGCTAGTATCTCGCCCGAGTCGGTGGCTGAAGATGGAGAGAAGATAGAGGCAGCACTTACTATCTCATGAGCGCCGCTAACCACCACCGCCGTGTGTCCGTTTGCCGTGCGAGCCGCGTCCGTGTAGTAGACCCTATCCTCCTCAACCTCGCTGAGAGTGCGATTCAGGTACCTCACCCGTGCCCGCCGGCTACCGGTGTAGCGCTCAGGTTGCATGTTGTGTGGAAGGGGATGTATGCGAAGTACTCGAGCTATTTCGAGTGGCACGGAAGTACCCTGCGTTTCCAGGGGTTCAGGGGGTACTGGGTGACCCAGGCGCTGGAGTACCTGTCTACCCGTTGGGGAGAGAAGAAGGCGTTGGCGCTGACTAATCCACTGGGCCTCGAGGATTTCATCGAGGGTATTGTGCACTCCTAGCTTGAAGGACCCAAAAAAATTGGCCGCGTATCTGCGTGCTTCGCTGCAAATGTCGTCGAAAGACGATAGTCTTGTGCCGGCCGTACTACTATGTTTTGCCTTGCCTCAGACAGCGCCTCCTCTACGTTGAATTGGCCGCATCAGGCTGGCATTGATAAAATAGAGGAGGCGCTGCGCGAGATATGGACGCCATTGAAAAACATGAGCTTGTGCTGAACCAAGGGCATTACACCGTGACCAAGGACCAAGCACCTTATCGTCGGCACAGGGCTTTTTAGGAGCGAAGCTCCTTAGGCCGGCACCCCGCCGTCACCGTCGCCGTTGAAGCTCCCTGGCACGGTGCCAGCTGTCGCGTCTCCCCCTCACGCGGGCGGATAAATGAGCTTTATGAGCGCTGGAACGCGGATGGCGTCTACATGATGCGCACAGCGCAAGAATACGAACGCATGCGAAACGGAGGCAGATCAGTCTCCCTCTCCCTCTTTCTTCGACTCTGCCCTCTCTCCTCAAACCGGCGAACGCGCGAAGCCATCGCTTCACCTTGTCGTCCACCCAGTGGGTCCGTTGCCTGGACATTGAAACGTCCAGGCAACGTGCGTCCCATTTCTAAGGAGCTTCGCTCATCGGTTGTATTCGTACACGGAACAACTGCTAGCTTTTCGTGTAAAGCGTCGCAGTTCGTGCACAGCGTCGCATTTTCAGCGCAGCCTAAAAAACACTAGGGTCTTTAGAATTGCGTACCTGTGTATTTTCTAATAAAAGAACACACGACCTGACACCTACATATTAATGTTGCGCCTCAAGTATGCGTAGTATTTGCTTTTTTGATCGAATATGTTCACAAGTATTAACGCAAATCCCAGTTCAAGATGGCTGGGCGTTCAGAAAGTGGCTAAACTTTGGCCGAGTAGCTGAATCGGGTTACGGACAGACAGACAGACAGACAGACAGACAGACAGACAGACAGACGGCCAGAGCAAAATTTTTGCGTGGAGCTATCCCAAGAAAGACTATCGTCTTTAATAACGTTCATTCATACGTTCATGCCGACTCGACCAGGAAACGGTTCATCGCTCTGTCATGTAAGACGATAGCTGCCATACAGAATCAAATGCCTGCAACCAAAAAATAATGTCGTGCTAACATACTTCTTCCGCGGGTCCTGGTGTAGTTCTAAATACTGCATTAATGTCGTCCTTGCGAATGTATTGTTGTAGTCTTAAATCCTGCACTTAATGCAGAAGCACTACCGAGAAACCTCAGGAAGTGCGCAGCAGGACAAAGCCAGCGCTTTCCACGTTCTTCGAAATCCCGCCCTTTTCGGGGTGGTGGCGCCCTCTCTTGCGTGGCTCAGGTATTAGCCGGATATTACCATGGCCTCCGAGATGGCGGGCGCGCGGCGGGTTTTTCTCCGGCCGTCCCAATCGCACGGAGAGAGCGTATTTCCCGAGGTGGGCGTGGCCCGCTCTTTTCTCCGCACCGCGGCGCACTTACTTGGGATCGGAAAAGCTGCGGCGC
This sequence comes from Rhipicephalus appendiculatus, assembly GCA_030522465.1. Classification (NCBI taxonomy): domain Eukaryota; kingdom Metazoa; phylum Arthropoda; class Arachnida; order Ixodida; family Ixodidae; genus Rhipicephalus; species Rhipicephalus appendiculatus. The sequence goes on from JALIZH010000134.1 coordinate 945,078, forward strand.
TGTTGGCGCAGCTTGCATGTGGCGAGGAAAAGAATGGTTTTGTGCTTTTACTAACCTCGAGCTGATTTGGAAATGTCTGGTCAAGGTGTACGAGAGGCCAAGTCAATGCCGGGGCCTATCAATCCTCAAATGGTCTTTTTTTTTTTTTTTGCTGTAGATTTGCGCCGCCTTTATTAGAGCACTTAGAAAAGCGATGCCTCTGCAAGAGATCCGCATGTGCTAGAAACTTACTATACTTCGAAATTTGCGGGCTGTATAGTATGGGGGCGCTAGCGAAGGAGAAAAAAAAAAGAAAGAACGATGATGAGGCTGGGCGTGATGACCCCCGGGGTTCGCGCTCGCCCTGCCGCTCAAGACCGATCAGTCGTTGCCGGGCCTTCGTAAATTAAACGCGTTCTTCGTAATTAAACGGGCCTTCGTAATTAAAAGCCGACCAAATTCGGCATCAGCAATCGTCATGCTCTCTCCTCGCGATGTCGCCGGCGCCATCAAGTCTGGCGCGAAAGCCGCGCTCGCATAGCGCTCAATGCTTCGCACTCGCCCACGAGGCTTCCCAAGTTTCCCTTTCCAACTACCTCCCGTCGCGCCGCAGGAGACAGGGAGGAGGTTGCAGGCGGTCGCCACACGTCTAGACCGTGGTCTAGACTGAAAGGCGCCGGTTCTGCAACGACCACGGACTGGTTACAGGCGCGTTTTGTTCATTTATGATCTATCGATTGATTTGGATGCAGTCGAGAGCACAGTAAATGAACACGATACTGATTGCCATGGTGCTACCAAAACGTAAGCAAAATCCGGATGACGAAAAAGGAGGCGATGACAACTCAGGCACTCAGGATGACAACCGCAGGAGTATAACACTTTCACTGTGAACGACGTGTGGAGTAAACGTAGACGGCTAATCGAAGCCTTCAACAATATTCCTGCAAAATTACTTATCATCTTACTTCAGTGACATCACCAGGGCACTCAGTTATCTAGAGCGTAACCGTGCTTCGGTTGACCAACTCATAAATATCCGTACGCGATCAAATAGTAAAACGATGTGTCACGATAGGAGTGCAATATGATTCAACGACGAAAATTAACCCAGTTTTCACCCATACACGTCTCCAGAAAGGAAGAATGCTAGAACGCCCCTGTATATTTCTCCAATCAAGGTATTTCGCGCCGAGACAGAACGGACCGTAATGAAAAAAAAGTAACACTACCACAGACGAATTGATACCTCCTTACAATAATTTATATCAGGAAAATTCAGTAGTTGCCGTGCTTTTCAACGTAAATTGGACCAAAATAAATGCAGTAACAGAAAAAAATACTTGCCTTCAGTGCATCCAGAAGATTCTGGCGGCAGTGCTTGCTCGTACGCAGGAAAAAAAAAAAAAAAAAAAAACATGCGCACGCTGTAATCCCGCGCGCTCTGCTTTCTGCCGCGGTCTCCGCTGCCGCCGGAATCCCAAGTGAGTGCGCCATCTCGCGGTAGCCGGGCGCGCGACGCGATGTACGTTCTTTTGCTGGGGAGCGCGGCGATTGGGACGGCCGGAGAGAAACCCGCCGCGCGCCCGCCATCTCGGAGGCCATGATATTACAGAAGCGTTTTTCGTGTTTTCAGGTAAATCATTGTGTTTCATTCTTTGTTGTTTCTGTAGTTCACATTATTTTAGACCTTGTTAATTGATTTTGCATTGGTTTTGAGCGTTGTTAGGACAACTTTAGGCCTCTATTGAGCACTGCGTGACCATGCCACATGAGACAGTCAATGGTTGACAAGACGGGCAGCTTAAGTGTGAAGCAATTAAAAATTCTCAGCAATTCCACTAGTGTAAAGATTGAAGCGAGTAAAGGTGTAGTTATGATGTGTCTAGTATAGTAAATATTGCTATAGCGAACTTTTATATTAGCACTTCTGACTACATTCACCGAATAAAGATACACACTCAAATATCCCGGTGTTCCTATAGTACACGACGAATATTATTTCATCAACGGCGGCCAATGGCGGTCTCAAGGTGAAATACAGCTAGAACCGGTAGACGGCGCAATTTGTGCTCTGCGCTTGCATTCTATGTGGCTAACACACTGTCACATTTCCCATTTTCTCTTTCAAACCAGCCACTTCATAATCTCTTATAATTTAAGGTCAGATATCACTAGCTTTGTACCTCATAAAGGAACGACAATGCAACCACACACGGACAGGGACATACACACGGATTTTGTACATACGGTCTTTGTACACACCGACTACGCACGGACTTTGTACATACACATATTTTGCTGTACTTGCCATTAACTCCTATTGTTCTTGGCTTTGTGCACTTGCCTATGCTTCTGTTGTTCGCCGCGGTGGTGTAGCGGTAACAGTGCTCGGCTGCAGGACCGAAGGTCGCGGGTTCGATCCCGGCCGCGGCGGTTGCAATTCGATGGAGGCGACATGCTACAGGCCCGAGTACAGTGCGATGTTAGTGCACGTTAAAGAACGCCAGATGGTCTAAATTTTCGAGGCCTTCCACTACGGTGTCCCTCATATTCATATCGAGATTTTGGGACGTAAAACCTCAGATACTGTAATTTCTTACATTAACCTCAATTGTTTTTGCTTTTGTATCTGAGCCCCCCTTACACAATGCCTCTGCGAGGTTTGTAAGGTATTTGTAAATAAATGAACTACTAAATCCTCTAGTACTACAGAACCACACGTTGTTACGATGGTACGAAAAAAATGGCACGAAGTTCGTTTCTTATGTGAGTGACATTGCCTTTTGAAGAGAATTGTTCACGCCGTTCTGCCATTTCTGCGAAGTCATACCCCTTTACGTTTCACTTTTACGACATGTGCATTTTTGCGACGCAAGAACGCTGGGTAAGTCGATATAATTGGCTAGCCCAAAATTGTTTTTCTACGCGTGATTCGTCCGCGCACGCGAACCCCAACGTCTGTCTAACGGAATGGATGAACGAGAAATAAAAAAAATAAATAAAATCAGTGGTGGCATTGTAGCAGACGACACCGGCGTCTCCTTTACTACTACTAAAAAAAAAAGTAAGGTGAGGCAGCGCAAGGAAAGATGGCAGCCGCCTTTACGGCCTCGCATTGTATAGTGTATTGTTTTCATTTTCGCGAACGTTTTTAAAAGGCCGTCTCGCCGACACTAGGGGTTTCTTCGTGCTCCGAAAGAGTCGACGCGTTTGTGCTGAATTGTTGGCGGTTCGGTTGGAAGGTTTTTCGCAGCATAGCAGACGCAATCGACCGGCGTTAGGTGCGACACTGCATTGAGAAAAACACACACACACAAAGAAGAAAATGGCGGCACGTATGCTGGTTGGCCCTGCATTTCTTGTCAGCGCAGGAATTTGTCACCGTTAGGGTCCGTATAACCTCAGCCGCGCCGCGTCAGGACGTCGGGAATTCGAGATAGATGGAGACGTCGCAGAGCTACGCCCCCCGGTCTGATATTACGAACGCCGTTGCGTTTTGCTTGACCGTTTGTTTATAGTTTCCCAGGGTGCACTGCACGTAATGTGTAAGCGTAGCCGTGAAACTAGGAAGAGATGGCCGGAGTTTTCGGGCTTCTCTTGTTACTATTTTTTTTTCTTTTCGCGAGTTAGCAGACAATGCAGTGCGTCATTTTGTGATCGCAAATAGAGGCAGCGCCTTTATTGAAGGTCCCCGTATTAAAATGAGAAAGGTAACGGGAACACTTCACGAGCCGAACACGTGGGCCGCCTGCCACTGAAGTAGCAGTGGTTTATTAAGGAAATGACGCTTATTTCTGCAGCCCAATACTGAAGCCGAGAGAAAAGATTTTTATATTGTGTCTATCGTGACTGGCTCTTCGCGCGATAATAGGTCTCCGATTTTTTATATGACGAAAAAAAATAGCAACTTGTCCCGTTAGAAAAATGGGGCGAGCGATGCTTCGCGTGTGTGTACGGGGTGTACTACATTTTTTTTTTTTGATCGCATTGCGCAAAGCTCTCTCCGGACTGTTTCCTTCCGCCACGCCGGAAAATGCACCGTCCCCCCGCGTCCTTTCCTACAGGCAACAACGATGGTAATGCGTGAAACAATGAAATGCAACTGTGGGGCAAACGTGAAATGACGAGTAACCTCGACAAAACATGAGAGTGTCGTATCGAAAGCAGCTAATCGCCGACATGCCCGTGATAGACTGAACATGAGATATTCTGAAACGCAGCATACTAATACGCACGTCACTAGCGCACCTTTGAGGGTTCATTAGGAGCGAAGCTCCTTAGGCCGGCGCCCCGCCGTCGCTGTCGCCTTTGAAGCTCCCTGGCACGGTGCCAGCTGTGGCGTGTCCCCCCTCACGCGGGAGGATAAATGAGCTTTATGAGCGCTGGAACGCGGATAGCGTCTGCAAGATGCACAAAGCGCGAGAATACGAACGCATGCGAAACGGAGGCAGATTAGTCACCCTCTCCCTCTTTCTTCATCTCGGCCCTCTCCCCTCAAACCGGCGAACGCGCGAAACCATCCGCTTCACTCTGTCGTCCGCACAGTGATTCGTCCGTTGCCTGGACAACGAAACGCCGTGCGCGCCGAACGCCGCGTGCGTCTCATTAGGGAGTTTTCGAATAGCGTACGCTAAGTTAGCGGGCGTTGCGGGCGTAGCGTTAGCGTACGGGTGCCATATGAGTTTTCGAATAGCGTTTGTCACCCACCAGCGCTACCGCCGCAAAGGGGCTTTGCGGGCCCCACGCTATTTCGGATTTCTTGCGGGCGGCCCGCAAACGCTAACCGTGGTTAGCGTTACGACGCATGCGCAGTGGCAGCGACCGCAACGGTAAGCGAACGCAAAGCTTTGCGTACGGTATTCGAAAACTCCCTATTTCTAAGGAGCTTCGCTCATCGGTTGTATTCGTTCACGGAACAACTGCTAGTTTTTGGTACACCCGCCTTCTGTACTTCTGCCGGTGCCGGGCTCTTTGCAAACTATGCCGCCGCCGCCGCCGCCGCCGCCACCGGCATTTGTTACTCATACACTCTTAGTCAAATCCTGGCTAGAATACACGCCTGCAGGCAGGAAATCCAGTCAAATTATGGCCGGATTCAATCTGATGAATGCGTAATTATGGCCGGAGTCAAATTTTTCCTGGCTATGTACACCCTGCGGTTACGCGTGACGGCCCTGTAGGTGGCCTTTATTTATGCACCTTTTTTTATGCGACATGCGTCGTCTTGTCTGGCTTGTCGCGTGCGCTTACCGTTTTATGCGCGTTCATAGGACAATAATTTGAGCAGCACACGTCTTCTTGCTGTCTTCTCCGTTTTGCGACACTCGAGTGCACTAGTTCTCAGTCATGGATGTTTCGGGGGACCTTTTGGGAGCCGGTGGAAGTGATGAGGAACCCCTTGGAGTGTGTGGAAATGTGGTGAGGCCAGAGGGTCATAAATTAACGCAACACACCGCACGAAATAGGGGCCTTCTATTTCTCCCTGGCAAAGAATGGTCAAACTGTAGCGTCACGCCAGTTCGATCTCAACAGCTTGTCCATAAGTTGTGTGGTCTACAGCCACATTCAACTTGTTTCTAGCTATGATTTCTCTTTCAATATGCAAGCCAAGAAAAAGTATACTCTCGTGCATATGTCGTAATAAACTGCAACAGAAGCTTTACAAAAAATTTCATGGTGAAAGGAAAACCTAGATCCGCTCCACCAGAACACGAAATTTTAATAAATATGGGAGGCACAAAGGAACGAGGACAATAAACGACAGGACTGGTGGCGTCAGTCCTGTCGTTTCTTGTCCTTGTTCTTTTGTGCCTCACATATTTATTACACCATACGCCAACTAGCCCAAGAATGCGTTTTAGGCAGAATTGTTATGCTCTGAAGCATAACAATGTGATTCGAAAAACGCTTTCTTTTTTTTTTTGAGTGCGGGTTTTGCAGACCCCCCAAAAATGATTTTGCGGACCACAGGGGGCCCGCGAACCCGCGAGCTCTTCGAGTCTATGGTGAATAGTGGGTTGAGCGGAATTTTTGTGGCGCATATGTTTTTGCCGGCGCAAACTTCATTTGTAACGCAGCTGTGGTGGGTCACGGCGTTTTATCCCATTGCCATGGCGCGCACCATTGCAACCGCAGCCTGCTGCGAACATACGTTTTCGCATCCGCATACACAGCTTCGCACTAAAAAAGTAAGGACGTATGACGAGCCTTCACACTTCACACTCGTGACGAGGCTTCACACTGGAGCCTTCACACTCGAGCCTTCACACTCGAAGGCCATCACATTCGCTATTTACACACCAGAGACTGTATTAAGGTGACAGCCTTAGATGACTCGTCAAACACGAAATTCGACCGTCGGCGTCCCGCGGCATCGGGGTCGAGTGAAGCGAAAAATCATCATGACGTCACTCTATGATGCCACGATGACGTCACAGACCGCCGAAGTTTGTGACGTCATTACGACGTCACGTGACGTTACGTCTCATGCTGACGTCATCGCGCAATATCGTAGCTTGGACAGAGGTGGTCCGATCACAAAGGCAATGCAGAATCATTCGAGGTACCTCCGATCTTGGAGTTAGTGCCAAACGACGTTAGTTGTGAAATCTTTCGAGTGGTGTCGGGGCAGGATCAATACATCGATTGTGAAGAAAAAGAAGATGGCTTTCACCTCCGAGTCGTTTAGGTGGAAGCATAGCGGACACTGTGACTGTTTCTCAAGACCCCCCCCCCCCCCTCCGGAACGAGCAAAATGACGTTGAAGAAGTGCAAGAGCGGTGAGTGAGGTAGGGGAGTACACATACAATCAACTCTTGGCCGATTCCCCGGAGTGGATATGAACCATGTCAAAGGCAACAACAACAACAACAACTACACAAACACGACAGACTTGTGGATCTGGCGAAGGAGCAACACCGTTGCATTACGTCACTGAACTTACTGGTACTGTACTTGCCAAAGAAGAGAAACCTTCTTCCATTAAAAAGTTGTCTCCTGCGTCGTTCCTTTTTCTGGACCACTTTAGCATCGCTTTCGAGCATGGCGTGTTCCACGGGCACTTGACTGCTGTTCAGATTGCGTGCCACATCCAGAAGCTTTCAATCGCTGTTGCTTTTCTCTCGTTATAAAGCACGGTGGGCGGGAATTTCTCAAACGCACTGGCTACACCGAGTCGCACGTACTGTCCCCTACCGAGTCGACAGTTCATATATCTGTTGCTAAATCCTCTTTCCTGCCATGAAACGTTTTCCTTTTGCAGCCGCTAAACTCTGTGGCCTTGAACAGATATATCACTGCCGGGCAAATAACTTGAAGGCCCAGCGGGCAGGTATTGCCTTGCGGAAGCAGCAAACGTGTCAGTGAGCGAACTCAATTTGAGGCTGTCGAAAAAATGAAACTGAACTGTACGCGATTGTCACGTCTGTCACTTCAGTGCGAGCGAAAACGATGGCGAAAGCAATTGCTTCCTTCGACACCATTTTTGGTTTGTCTGTTTCTTGTTCGCGCCATTGTAATTCGACTGTGCGTGCCCCCCTTTTTTTTGGCAGTGGCGTTGAGCTTCTGACAGGAATAAAATTGCTCTGTGGTCAGTTTATTTTTGCAACTTTCTGGGCTTCCTTTCGTTTCGTTGCGCAAACACCGTAATACACACATTGCTTGGCAGTTTCGGTGTAACGGCAAACCTTCAACTCTCGTCGCAGTTCTCGCTTCAAAGAAATTGTTCTTCACATCCATAGTGTGTGTTCTGCTGCGTTTGTGTTTTATTTTTTTTCTTTTATTATTAACATGATAGGTTTTTCGTTAGTCAGAATCACATTAACGCCTTCGTATGGCCTTTTGCTGTGACGGCTTATTATGATGCGAAGTGTGCAGTTTCGGATTTCCGTCGGCGGCGAGTTGTTGCGACGTCGGCGTCTCATGTTGCCATGATGTGCCATGTAGTCACGGTGTGCCATGTGGTCACGTCCATCATAAAAACGGGTATGAACCACAGAAATTGGGTAAATCCCACTTCTCGCCACCGGTCCACTAAAACTGAAGAAGGCAACAGTTAGCCCAACAAATAGCCGACGACGTTAGTGGAGCTGAAAAGCCCTTCCCTACATGCCGTAGGGAACTGAAACTGGGTATGTAGGGAAGAAGAAGCGCCTTAGGGTAAGCTGCAGCCCGACGCAGCTTTCCGACGACGTTAGTGGAGCGTAAACATCCTTCCTCACACGCCCGCTTTTATGGTTGGCATTAGCATTGCCCCATCAGAGAAATCTCTCTCAAAACACTTCATTCTTCGCCCCTCCCAGGTTTCACGTTTCTGCTGACCCGAAGGTCGTGGGTTCGATCCCGGCCGCGGCGGTCGCATTTCGATGGAGGCGAAATGGTAGAGGCCCATGTACTGTGCTATGTCAGTGCACGTTAAAGAACACCAGATGGTCGAAATTTCCGGAGCCCTCCACTACGACATCCCTCATAATCATATCATCGTTTTGGGACGTAAAACCCCACATATTATTATTATTATTAATTATTATTATTATTATTATTATTATTATTATTATTATTATTATTATTATTATTATTATTATTATTATTATTATTATTATTATTAGGTTTTACGTTAGTGAAGCGGAAACACCCCTCCCTACAAGTTTCGCTCCTCCGCAGTTTCTTTCCTCACCGTGCGCTCTTGCAAAGGAAAATTCTCGTAGAGTTCGAGTTTTCAAGCTATAGTTCTACTGCTCCCTCTACTTTCCCAGAAAACGCCTCGTTGCGTGAATTCGATCTTCAAACTCAGCCAAGGTCAACACCGGGCCAAGAGCTTCCGCGAAACGCTTGTGTGGTGCGTTCACGAGAACAAACGGTAGCTCAACGACACTCTTTCATGCCGACACCGCTAGATACAGTGGCTGCATCTGAGCTCACTGCACATTCGCACCTAAGTGCAGCGATGGCACCGAACAATATGTGTGTGCGCTCTTGGAGTGAAAAACGTTGTCTTCCTTGTCGCAGTGTGCAGTCTAAGCGAGCACACTTTTCGCGGTCCTTGCACAAACCAAGACACGCAGTAAAGTTTGATCTCTGCAATCCAATGAACTCGTCATTTTTTTTAAAGCAAGCAAAAACCAAGGTATCGCTCTACTAATATGGTTTGAGCACGTTCAACAACGGAAAACTTTTACGTGAAAGTGTTTTATGGCGGGGTCCACCGAGACTCCACTGCTTCCATTTCCGTCACAGAAATGACGTTCATAAAATGCACACTAAGAAATGACAAAAGAAACACTAGAAGGAAAAACATGTTTGATCCCTTAGTCATACGAATTGAGATAACACAAAAAATGAAACGTGGATTTACAAAAGTATTTCACTGCCCATAGTACATTGATAAGTGAAAGCTTGCACAATGTAAGTTGGTGTTTTGCGGCTGTACCATGGTTTGCGGCTATACCCATGTGGATCCTAGTGGCGCATCTCCATCCTGATGACTAACATCAATGATCGTCACTAAAGCTTCGTGGTTAGCTGAAGTAGTTGACACAAACTCCGGACACAACGTATGGTGAATCCCACGCAAACACAGCATCAACAAGCCCACAATCACTGGCGCTCAATATACGATCATGGAAAGCATCCCCGTAGAAAACGGCAAGGTGTGTGCTCCTCAGCAGTGCCGGAGGATTTCTGACCTTTCTGAGAGGGCGGTTCTCTAGCGGGCCCAATGCGGCTGAGAGGGCTGCTCCTTGGGTGACAGAACGTGTTCACTCACAGGCCGCGCAAAACAAGCTGAGTTGCAGAAAGCTTGCGATTGGCTCCGATCTTGGAGGCAGTCAAAAATCACGAGAGATGCGGAAATCTTTTACAGGGGCGGGGGGAGTATCAGCACATCGACGAAGGAAAAAAAAAAAGATAATGTGCCATGCGCTTGCAATGTCTCCGATTCTGGAGTCAGTGCAAAACCACGTTAGATGCATTTGACTGAGAAGATGGCGTTGGCCTTCGAGTCGTCTTAGCCGATAGCATAGGGGAACCCTGTGGTTTTCCCATCCTTTCCTACCCTCTGTCATTCAGGCATCCTTTCGACATTATTACAGGCCATAGGTCGGCAAGCTGACTCATCAGCCGATACACTCCGACTCAGATCCAGCCTCTAGTCTGAGTGCGAGGGAGTCAGGTTGAGGAAGGTTTTGGAGAGTCTTAGGCCCGTATTCCCAAACGCTCCTCGACTCGAAACTCGACCTCAAGGGATCCTTAACACAATTCGCGTTGCAGAAATCGCAACGCGAAACAGTCCTCAAGGATTCCTTGAGGTCGAGTTTCGAGTCGAGGAGCGTTTGGGAATACGGACCTTAGTCTGGGTGAATCTGGTGGAGGAAAAGTTTGGTGAGCTGAGTGATAAAAATTTTGGTGACTCTCAGTCCGAGTGATCCCTAAAATTAAAATATCTTTCTTGAGCGAGTCTCAGTGAGCTTCACTTTTTTTTTTTGCCCGCCTAACCTCATGAAAACACCATACCAGCGGCTGTGCAATCTTGATCTTCACCAAGAACCGCGTTTCTCTCGAGTTATATAGGAAACAATTATTTCGCACGCACGAGGTTTGAGCAGAAGAGTGAAAAGAAAAGATCCTTGCTACGGGTGCGAGATTTTTTATATTTCAAACTACTTCCCTCCCTGACATTTCCTGCCTAAAAATACTTCTTCGTCCACGGTTAAACACAGTCTACGTGGTCGACGCTTTTGCCTGCGCGTTCACATTCAAGGAGCGTAGGCGAGGTGTCAGACGAAGATGATGAAACACTTAACGTGTCAAAGGTTGTCTGCGGGCGCGCCAGCCTTTGTTAGCTACTCAATATCATTATTTAGCATTGCGTAAAGTTTGGCGCTCCCTGTTCGCTTTGCTTGGTACTGAGGAAGAAGAAAAAAGTGATTGATGAGGGACCAACGGTGCATGCGCTAGACGGCCTACAGTGTAGCTGCGGATCGATTTTCACAAACTATTGTTTTGACGCTATTATAAATAAAGCACGTTGCGCGAGAGTTCTTACACAACGCACCCTGTAGGAAGGTTCCACGCATTGTTCCCATTTCTTTTTTTTTCTTTGAGGGGGGGGGGGAGGTTGTACGGCTTCGTCAAGACATCTTTCACAAGGTTTTACTTAGCTGAATGGCACCAGCCATATCGAAGAAAATCATTATTCGCAAGAAAGGATATCACAGGTATTGAACCCACGGCCCCGCACACTTTAGAACGACACCGCAGCGACTGGATTTACGCTACGGACACTTTTCAACAAACAAAAGCAGAACACTTCCATTGTAGAGCTGTCAGAAAACGAGTAAGCGTTGTTCGAAATGTGTTTATTTATCAACGTGCGGAAACCACAGCCTACATTAGTAAGTAGTTTTAGATGCGAAGCAGCTCTTTGACTAGCCTGTGTAACGCTGTCCCTCCCTCCGTGCGTACGAACGCGCCGCAACGCGCTCCCCTCCCCGCAGGTGTTGGAGCGGTGCCAAGTAGGTCACGTCGCAGCTGCGCGTTGACGTCACGCTCCCCTCGCAGTGTGCGCTGACGTCACTCTCTCCCTCGCCTGCCGCGCGCTCGCCGCAGCGCCCGCAGCTGCCGCCTGACGCGCAACGACAAGACCTACGCCAGCCATCGCTTCAAACGAATCTTCCAGCGCTCACCGCAGCACCCGCGTTAGCGCCGTTCAACCCGTGACGCCACCCGTGCGCAACGCTGCTGCTTCGCATCCCATCAGGGTTCCCTTTGGGAAGATGGTGCAAATTTTTGAACTTGAGCGAACCCCTACTGAAAATTTGCCCTCCATCCACTGCCATAATCCATCTTCGTAATCCACCGTAGTGCCATAATTCACCATAATGATGCAATGACTTTCATAGTAATCGTGTAGAATATAATGACAATTTTGGAGGTATGGTAGGTGATGTGTCACCCTCTGAGCAAGTTGCCAATGGGAATGACTTGCCCAAAATCCTGTTGTTTCTGCACAGCAATGGCCTAGGCCACCTTTTGTGATGAGTACGCTATCGAGGAGACTTCGCAGCACGTCTTGTGTGACTGATCGCTACGCTGTGCAGAGGAGACCACTCCCGATCACTCTAGTTCATCTTGACCACAAACCAGAGTTGTACGCAACGTGTTACACGTAATCGATTACTGTAATCAGTTACATTTTCTTGTAATTTCGTAACATAATCGATTACCATGTCGGAACTGCTCCGTTTTAGGTAATTCAATTCATTTGAATATAATTTATTACCGGTAATCAATTTTTTTTCATAAGCAAGGTCTTAACCAGTCTTTTACGGCAATTCTCGTCCCGAAAAATATGCGACCGCTCTGTAGGGAACCGCCGCCCTGTGAGACGGTAGTCCCTAAAGCGCCTATTTTTCCCCTTTTCCTTCAGCTTACCTGCAACACCTTACCCAAACGCTGGCAACAGCAAAGCGCGACTTCTTCATAGAAGACATGGAAACAAGCATCGAAGCACTGCGCAGCTACGAGCTGGGGAGCAGCTCATAGTTGCGATCTTCTTTCTAAAAACAAAAAAAAAAAGGAAAGAAACGATATGCTCAATTACTCTAAAAACGGCTCGAAAAAAGTTTCGTTGCCAGGAGGAATCCGTAGGTTTAGAAAAGAAACGAGATATTCATAAGAATAAGATGCTTTTAATTAGCAGCGCAGTGCAGCTTCCTCAGAAAAGCGTGTCTGCGACGGTGTCTCGGACGAAAGCTGTAGTAAACGCGAAAACACCAAAAGCGGCTTTTGATTTCTTGCGACAGACGTTCGCAAAGTTAGGACACCATTTCTGAATTCGTTCCTTGGCGCATACATTAAAGCCAAGTAGGAGGGGATCGCGATTAAACTTTTCTTACGCTCTGCCTTGTCAACCTGGGGCAATCTGAAGTCTGGCACTGAATTATTCCACTTTTTCTTGCATCATCGAAAGACACAAAAGTTTCCTTAAGAAACTTAAGCGCGGTATGCAGACGACAATACTAAACAAATCTCTTTATTTCCGGTCGTCTGCTGCTCAAGAAAGATAGCAGACGACGGGTGCTAAAAATAACATCTAGGCAGCAACGAATATGTCCAAACTACACATACGGGCATATAAGCAAGTAAAAAAAAAATACTAGCACGCAAATGAATAATAGGAGACGAGATTAGCATATCGATATATTCAAATGGAAGAATTTCAGTCAAGGCTGGATCGTTGCGTAACGGTGTAGAAGCGCTCCCAATACTAAAATGATCAAAAAATGCTCTTTTACGTCGTCTCGTATTAAGATGAAGTAGAATGCACTACTTGGCTTTTCTTTTTTGTCAGCCACGCTCCTTGATTCAGAGGACTGTTCTTTAAGCACAAAGAGAAATCTTTAGAAGTAAGTGTGTACGCTGAAACGAGCACAAAGAGGAAGTTTAGAAAATGATAGCGCCTGAAAGAGACGCGAGTGTTCCAGTGGTTTCGCATTAGCGTTTTGGTTGTATTAGCCGCATTGCGTAATTGTATAGAGCGGCTGCTTCGGTCTCGCAAGTGGGTCCCAGCAAACGAGCGCTTGGCGACAATGCGTTTCAAATGCAACTTCTTGTTTCTATCGCTTCGAAAAAAGATTAGAATGCGGTGAATTACGTGGAAATGGTGAGACCGTACTGGGAATGAGTGTGGAACGAGAAAGAGAGACGCAGTATATGTTACTTTGTGAGCTTCTTCTTCAGACCACAGATATGCCGTTAGGGCGCTATGAATGGCCACGCTTCACTTAGCGGGCTGCTAGAACAGAAGATCCCCCCACCCCACCCTCATGGCGAGATTTAGGCTAAACAAGGAAACTTGTAAACACGTCTGCGCCAAATTCCGGCAGATTCCACGCATTGTGGGAAGTGATTTCATGCGAAGCAGTAAATGCGGATTCACACCGGCGACTAGCACCGGTCCCGCGACCATTTGCGACTGGCGACCAAAAAAGCGACTGAAAGCGGCCGATGTTCACACCGGCAGAGGCTGCATGCGAGCGACCGGAAGTCGCAAACCCAGAAAGTCACGTCCGGATATCGTTATCAGTGAGCCAAGGGAGCGCAATAAAAAAAAAAGAAAAAGCGACGAGCCCGGTTGCAAACAAATGCTGACGTCACTTCTGGGCTTCACTGATTGGTTCCAGCCATCCTGCGACTGCAGTCGCGCGACTGAAAAGTCGCGCAGCGAGCGACTGAGCAAAAGCAGTCGCTTTGCGACAGAAGCGAGTGTTTGCGACTGTTTGCGACCAGTCGCAAAGCGACTAACTTGGTCGCGCGACCGGTGCTAGTCGCCGGTGTGAATCAGCCTTAAGCGAGTAGCTGCCCCGGCCACATTTCCAGCCAGACATTACGAAGGCGACTGGTAGCGTGCATATTGCGGGATTACCAGACATGTTGTCTACACTGGCGTCTGTAGGGTAGCTTATTGTCTGACGTAACGCTGACACTCACGTTACAGCACAGACGTCACTCTGATCAAAATGAAACGGAAGCAGCATTCGTCGGCGTATTGCTGCGGGGACAAGCAAAGAGTATTAGGAGTGCATATGTAAACCTCTGTGTGCGGCACTCAAATCCCCAACTAACAAATGGTATGCCTTATCCCTGTTCAATCCACGAAAATTGTCTTGTAAAGGTTTAAATGTCTGTTTTTGGTATCAAGGGTTAATATCGACCGTGAATCACGTGTCGCGTACCCGCCTGTTATGCGCTTTCGTATGAGGTTAAACACCACGCGTGACTGAGGAAAAATGTTTTAGGACGTACGCGACAGGCATGTCATGTGTTTGATGTCATAACTTCGCAGTGAGGTCCGTCGTACAGAAATACACTCCTATGCCAATTTCGGCGCATACCAAGTTGATGAGGTAACCACGAGATCACCCAGGCGTAGGCGGATAGATTCCCTTCTTTCTATTTCTCTATCTTTTCATCCCTTAATCCCTTTCCCCCAGTGTAGATAGCAAACCGGACGCGCGTCTGGTTGACCTTCCTGCCTTTCCTTCTTCTTCCTCCTCCTCCTCCTAGATAGACAGATAGATAGATAGATAGATAGATAGATAGATAGATAGATAGATAGATAGATAGATAGATAGATAGATAGATAGATAGATAGATAGATAGATAGATAGATAGATAGATAGATAGATAGATAGATAGATAGATAGATAGATAGATAGATAGATAGATAGATAGATAGATGTGGTGAAGATCTGGGCCACAAACGCCTCCAATTTTTTAATAGTTGACTTATTTCATTTTCGTTTTTATTTGTCCTACAGGCCTGTTGGACATTACATTGGGGGAGATACTTTCAGTGCAGCTGCTAGGTGGCAAAGAGGTTTTGCTGTAAACTATTCTTTGGAAAGAAAGAAAGAAAGAAAGAAAGAAAGAAAGAAAGAAAGAAAGAAAGAAAGAAAGAAAGAAAGAAAGAAAGAAAGAAAGAAAGAAAGAAAGAAAGAAAGAAAGAAAGAAAGAAAGAAAGAAAGAAAGAAAGAAAGAAAGGAAAGCGGTTCGAAGCTTGATTCTGAAAGCCGCATTGTAGGTTTGGAACGCCTTGTGCGCTTTGTCCATAGACGCGGTGGATCGAATCAGTTTGCAAAGAGCCGCCTCTGTGACCTGGATTCTGAACACACAAAGAACTGCGCCGCTTTTGTACCACGTTCGGCCTCCCGAGTTCACTTCGCAATCGGACTGGCCGCGCCTGCCTAAGCAAACAAGGCTTACGTAAATAGAGAAGGGGAAAAAAAGAGGTATTACTACAATAGAATTATAGCCGAGGCTTCGCGAAGGGCGAAGTAGAAACGTTTGACAAAAACGTATGTTTCCATATATAACTTTACATATATCGGTGCCATGGGGTTTTCAGAAGAAGAATGCTTTATTTTCAGTGAAATGGTTTGCAAAAAAAATTCTGCGAAGACATGCGGATCCGTAGCCAATATGGCGAATTAAGGATCCGTTACAGACAAGGCATGTTGTGGTTTAATTAGAGAGTACAGTCTTTATGCACAGAATTCCATCACAAATCACATATTGAAATACGCTTATGCAAGTGAGAAAAAAAAACAACAGAATTAATGAGACATGTACTAATTAATGGTTCAAGTTGTCCGGCGCATGCGAGCCTTGTACTTAGAACACTGGAAGTAAACCTTTTCTTAATCATCAGCTTTTATAAGTCTCAGATTTCGATGTGGCACTCGAAAAGCATGGCGTCTGCGAACTTGCAGAAATGCGGCCCGCAATCATGCACTTGGCGGTGATCAACCGTTTCTGATACGGTAATTTTATCTTCTCTCAAGATAAAACTTAATATTAATGAGAACTAACGGACAATGATGCCAAGGAAACTATAAGAGATGTGACTAGAAGTAATCGTAATGTAAATGTGAAGAAAGAAAAGTGGACGAAAAGATAACTTGCCGCCGGCAGGGACAGAACCTGCGACCTTCGAATAACGCGTCCGATGCTCTACTACGCGTTATTCGAAGGTCGCAGGTTCGGTCCCTGCCAGCGCCAACTTATCTTTTCGTCCACTTTTCTTTCTTCACAATTACATTACACTTGCTACTAATAACATCCCCTATGCTTTCCTTGGCATCACTCTCTGTTAGTTCTCATTAACACTGTGTCTAACAAAGAAAATGAGCGCTTAAATTTACGCTTATTTCCTTCTCCAGATGACTTGTCATTTCGCCCGACCGCGCTTCATTGTTGCCCGGATACGAGCTCATGACCGTTATTGTTGCCTTTAGCAACAGAAGTGCCGTGCTGCTAGGCACACGGATGAAAACACAATTTTTGGCATGCAGGAAAGAAGCAGTTAGGAGAGAGCACTGGGCAGGGCAATAGAAAGAAGCAAAGAGAGAAAGAAAGAATGAAAGAAAGTAGGAAAGAAACGAGAAGGACGGAAAGAAAGAAAGAAAGAAAGAAAGAAAGAAAGAAAGAAAGAAAGAAAGAAAGAAAGAAAGAAAGAAAGAAAGAAAGAAAGAAAGAAAGAAAGAAAGAAAGAAAGAAAGAAAGAAAGAAAGAAAGAAAGAAAGAAAGAAAGAAAGAAAGAAAGAAAGAAAGAAAGAAAGAAAGAAAGAAAGAAAGAAAGAAAGAAAGAAAGAAAGAAAGAAAGAAAGAAAGAAAGAAAGAAAGAAAGAAAGAAAGAAAGAAAGAAAGAAAGAAAGAAAGAAAGAAAGAAAAGAACAATGTGTCAGGCACGCAGACGCAATGCTTCGCTCGTCCCAACTACCCGAAAGGGCAGGGCTCCTGATGTTCTATTTTTTTTTCTTTTTTGTTTTCTCAGAAATGTGGTTTCGCCGATACGCGCTAGCGGCTGCGCAACAGAGCCGAGCGTATGAGTTATGACGTTTGGAAATACATATATTTTTTTTTTCGATCTGAAACGAAGTGCGAAAAATAGAAGCGCGAGCATCACTTTCGAGCGAGCCGGTGTCAAAAAAGGGAGAGACGTGTATCGTGAAATAGTCCATAGCACTGGTGCTAAAATTATTTTCCTTTCTTTCTGTACAAGGGTGTTGCGACTAGAATAACACCTCTAGGGCTTTCATGCTGTAGTGTTACCCTGTCTGCCGATGCTATTTTAAAACTGTTTCTTGTGTTGCACTATTGTTGCTTCGCTGGAGTGACAAGTCACGGTGCTCTAGTGGTTATGGTGCTCGTCTGCTGACCCGAAGGTCACGGGATCACAGCCCGGTCACGGCGGCCTCGTTTCCGATGGAGGTGAGAATGCTTGAGGCCCGTGTACTTAGATTTACGTGAGCTTAAAAGAACAACAGATGGTAGAAGTTTCCGGAACCCTTCAATACGGCGTCCCTCATAATCATATGGAAGTGTTGCGATGTTAAACCAAACAAAAAAATTATTATTGGCGCCAGGATTCTACAGGAGTCAGGGCCTCGGCCTCACCCTTTCGGTTTTGTGTAAGAAAACTGAAAAGAAAAAAAATAATACAAAACGAAACCTCGGCTGTCAATGTTATGTTCGCTCTGGGAAAAGCATTCTATTATTTTCAACATCCTGACATTTTCACGTGATTTTTTTTTTCGGAGTAACGTGCGATTTTGCTCCTAGGATAAGCTTATTTGGAGTACAGATTGTTCAAGCAAATTAAGGAAAGCAAACACAACGGCCGAGCGGGTCTAATTCAAACTGCACTTCAAGATCGGTAACATACAATCTACTAAATTGCGATGAATCCAAGAGACAATATAATGCAATCAAATCCTACGGGAATAACTTAATTATAAAATAAATTAATGAAAAAATGCGAAAAATGCAATTACAGTGGGCAAAGAAACAACTGGCCACAGGGCGCGAGAGTAACCGACGCCTTTTTTTTTACGCGTGTGATGCCCTTGCCCTCAAGCTTCGGTGGTGCCGTTGCCAACATCCTTAAACGACAGCAGGTTCCTTATAAAAAAATTACACCATCTCCCGCTAAAGGGAGCCATGTGTAGATGTGAAGCAGCGGGCGTTAACGCTTACACTGGCGGCGGTGTTGACGCTGGCGTTCATCGCAGCGTTGCGCAGGAGAGAAAACTGGGGAGGCGCAAAGCAGGCAGTGATGGAGCAGTGTTTCCTACTGGAACATGTCAATCGCTGCTAATGGGCAATGAGAGACAGAAGACTCCGACTGGACACAGAGACCCGCAGTCCGCTTTTAGTTAACGCGCACGCTGCGAATTTTTATTGTTCAATAACGCACAGGAGAAATCTCCCACCGGCCCCACCTTGCAGGTCAAGATCCAGTGCCATATATACGGAGTGGCCAGTGAACGGTTGTGCAGCGCGAGCAGTCGGTTTTTTTTCAACCAAGAAACTCGCTGGCAGACGCTGCCTGCGTCGGCGTCGCGAGGCGAGAGAGGGGGGAGCGTAGGAGAAGAGAGAGAGGAGGGGAGGCGCATGCGCAGTGAGGGTGTGGTTGCCGCGGGGAGGGATGCCTAGAGGAGAGAGAGGGGGAGAGGAGGTTTTTTTATTTTTATTTTTTTTCGTGTTTGCGCATGCGCAGTAACGGTGGTCACGCCGCACACCACCACCACCGGATTAAGGTTCGCCATAAGAAGCTTCACATCTAAAAGTGGTCGTGATACATGTTCGGCGAAACGCTCATCAGTGCTTCAGCTAGGTTGGAAAGCTATTCCCTGAGTGTTGTAATGGACGAGCATTGCACCGTGTTTAGGCATAGGGGAAGCGAAAGAAAGCCTTGACATTATGACAGTAAGCCATCAGCCAGAGTAGTTGTGCAGCTGCCCAAATCTTTAACCAGCTTGCGCGAGCGGCGATTTCTTTTTGCATCAGCGCCATATGAGTGCCAAGTTACAAACAGGGCGAGGGTAAGAGCATGCGCACAAAGCGCGCTCCGCTGTGCTCATCGTCTACAACTACTACTACTAATAATAATATCTGGGGTTTAACGTCCCAAAACCACGATATGATTATGAGGGACGCCGTAGTGGAGGGCTCCGGAAATGTCGACCATCTGGTGTTCTTTAACGTGCACTGACATCGCACAGTACACGGGCCTCTACCACTTCGCCTCCATCGAAATGCGACCGCCGCGGCCGGGATCGAACCCGCGACCTTCGGGTCAGCAGTCGATCACCCCCTAACCGCTACACCTCCGGGGCGGACTCATCGTCTACTAGGCAGTTCCTTCTTGAGGACCTCACCTCATACGGACGCACTTCATACGAACAGTGTTCTAGGCTTACCTCACGAGTAGGGCGAATTTAATTCCATCGGTTGCTTGCTGCAACGATCACCTTTAGAACATAAAATACGAGTAAAACCATTCGCCTTCTCACGCGGCCTGTTCGTCTGAAGTGCACTGATATGGGTTGAAGTCATTAAGAAGGAACAGCCTAGAAGACGATGAGCACAGCTGAGAGCGCTTTGTGAGCATGCGCTTACCGTCGCCCTGTTTGCAACTTGGTACCGTCATATGGCGCTGATGCACAGAGAAGTCGCCGCTCGCGTACGCTAGTTAGAAATTTCGGCGGCTATGCCTAAGGTCTTCTTTTTTAAGGTATGGTTGTGAGTGATTCAGGGCATTATTTTCCTGAACGGACAGACCACTCACGTTACAGCTGCACCCTTAGCCCGCACATGGTGATGGCTTCGCCTCAGCAAGGCCACGCTTGCAGGAATGCACCCTTTAGAGGGTGCGTCACCAGCGCACATTGATATTGGTTGTACTGCGTTTGAACTTGATGTTTTCACTGCATTGCGAAGAGAAAACAAGCAAATCGGGAACTCTTCTTTATCGGGAAATGGGCACAAGTGAAGGTTGCGATGTGCGCTCTTGACCACCATACTTTATTTCTTTCTTTATGTTTCTTTGCGCAATGCTCCCCCCTGACTTTTTCCTTCCTCCATGCCGAGAATCGGAACGTCATCCCACCTGCTTAGCAGTGCAACAGTTCTGTTGCTACAGGGAACAATGGCGGTCATGCGTGAATCGATAAAATTCAACCATGAAAGGCAACAATGAAATGTGACAACGTGAAACGACAAGTCACCTCGATAAAAAACAAAATTTCCACATCCGAAGCGGCCGACCGACGGCAAGTCCGCGATCGAGAGAGCATCTGATAATGGAAAAGTGCGCGTAAAAATACGCGTGTGACCTGCACACCTACGAGGGTTGCAGTGATTCACACTCGCCGGCGCGGGTTTTTTTGTGAACTGTTGCCGTCACCATCAAAATATGTAACTCATAGAAGTTTCGCTTAATTAAACAAAAGAAAGCAGACACTCGCGTTCCGAATTGCGTAGTGCATTTGAACTGTGCATTTGAACGAGCTGAGACGAGTTAGAGAGTGCGACTGCACGAATCTGCATTGCACGTACGCGGCATAGAACACCGGTAGCATCGCTTGAGATGGATGTGTGTGGTAGCTTAGGCAAACTTTTGCGGGGCAGATAAAATGACGAAATACCGAGTCTGCCGAGTCGGTGAGGAAGCTTCCCCGGCAACAGCTCTCCCCAAAGTTTTTTTTTTCCGGCCCTCCCCCTTCCTCACTACCCAAATACCACCGCTCAGTCTTACAAACTTGCTGAGCACATACTCCCTCTCCGCCTTTCTTGGAAGGTTTTGGTCTCCCAGTGAGACCTCGCCAGCACCTCCGTCGTTGCTCTGCAAAAGCGCGCAGAGGCCAAGGACAAACAACGGCGCCTCCCCCCCCCCCCCCCCCCATCCCCAGCCCTTCGCTCCGCTTTCACACCCAGAGCGCACCTTTACCCACTTCAGCAAGCGCGGAGAAGGGGTCACATGACTGGCGCGAAACTTCGCGAGAGCAACAGCCGGGGCTAGTTCTGCAGAGCGCGCTGCTCGGAAAGGATGAGGAAGGGGAAGGAGAGGGGAAGGAGAGGGGAAGGAGAGGGGCAGGAGAGAGAGAGAAGGCGGTGACAACCAAAGAAAAGAACTAGCCCGTTTCAGTTTCCTCCGATCTCCGCTTTGAGGCGCTAGTCGTCTACCAACATCTCTCTCTCTCGCTTGAAAGCTCCGGGCCGCCTGCTGACTACGCGAAGTTCTCGCCTTCCCTCCTTTCGGATAACTGCTTCCTCTACCCGGGGGGCTTCCACTCCCTCCTTCCCTCACTCCGCTTATCTCTCCATCTGATTCTTTCCCTGCGTCGTCTGCTACTCTCCCTCAACGGTCCCAGACGATTCCCTTTCTCCAGGGGGTTCCCAGCGGCTCCCGGGAACGCATGGCGGCGCATAGAAAAGCTCCGGTTCCTGAGTGAGTGACGGGATATCGTTGTGCGATGCGCAGCGGTCGCGGAGTGCGCTTGCTTCCTTCGTGCGCGCTCTGTTGAACGTCGTTCACGAGCTGCTCGCGGCGCGAGCACGCTGTGTCTTCGATGTCGTCTGCATCGAGGTAGTTGGCAGACGGACAGCAGGACGGTCGTCTGCAACTTCGCGCACTTTGTCGTCTGCTAGACCTGTGGAGAGCTGTGCGACTTGTTTTTTTCTGCAAGCATCCGCATCTGCACCGTGAACTTGGTTGAAAACTGACTGGGTAACTGCGCATCGATTTGCATCGACGAGCGCTGGACTTCGGAATCACCTGTGGGAATCACTTCACCTAACTGTCACTGCAATTTGGTGAGTGTCAACATGATGCCCATCTCCATCACATTTTTTTTTCGAGTGCGTTTGCACGAAATTGCAGTAGCGCAAGAAAAGAAGGGACGTCATCAGGCCGGTAACAGACGCATTTTCTAGAAAAGCAGTGTTTGTTGGTTGTATTTGTTCAAATGCACAATCTTAGCTTATCTGCTCATAGTTGCTGAGGCAGTACTTTTAGTTTTGGGCTAGAAATTTTGATTAGAGAGTGCATTTTCGTACGTAACGCCTTTTCTGCATTGGTTTGCGTGACATGCAACTTCTTGAAAAAAAAAAAGACGTGATGTCAGCAGGCAGAAAACTAATACCGTTTGCAGAAAGGTGGTGAACGTTCGCTTTTATTTCTTCGATTGCACTAACAAAGCTTCTCTATGTGAAGTGTCAGGCTGTACATCTAGAATTGAACCGACAAACTTTGACTAGACAACGCATTTTTGAGGCAGGCTTTGCGGTACTCTTTGCTTATATTCACCCATGATCGCGATAGGCTTGTCGCTTGATGTGCAAAAAAAAAAATCAATTGCGAATACTCCACCAAGCGCTTTGCACAATTCAGTACCTCTCTTAGGCAAAACTCGTTTATGCGTTTGATTAAGCACGTACGAAACATTAGTTTCCGAGCTGGAAAATTTCACTGGAATTCATCACCGTGAAAAAACAAAGAACAGTAAAAAACCAGCTTTCAAATGCATCCTCCGCTCTCCTGCTTAGCTACGGGCTGTAGATTGTTCTATTGCGCAACAATCATACTCTTAAGGCTTTGCAACGCTTGCAGTTGCTGTACGTTGGTCTCAGTTCAATATTTGCATGGTTGCATTGCCACAAGCTTACAAGTTCAACATTGCAATGTGAGCTATAAAGTAAGTTTTTGATGTCAGTGGTGAGCGGTGCGGTCTTTGACTGGCCCGGGAAGATACCTTAGGCACGTTTAGAGAATTAGCAATGCTGCAAAATCATTTTTTTTTTATTTTTTTAAAGTGCGGAGCGTTTTAGGTGCTCGGGCTGTCGTACGCTGTCATTGCTTGGCGTAACGCAGGCAAGGCCACGTATAGCATAGCCATCTGTAGCATAGTGAGCACGCACCCGCGTCAAGGAGAAGTCTTCTTCCTCTTGTTCTTCGAGCACCTTGATGATGATATTAAGTGCGGAACACTTCAGGGGCTCCGGGCTCTCGAATGCTGTCGTACGCTGTTGTCGCTTGCCGTAACGCAGGCAAGACCACGTACAAAAATAAAAAAAAAGAGGAAGGAAACGAGGAATTGCAAGATAGAGAAAGAAAGCAAAAAATATAAGCAAGAAAAAAAGAAATAAATAGAAAGAATGTGAGAGTGGGCTTGTTGGTGGTGATACATGATGACACTTGTAGCGCACGAAAAAAAGAAAACAAAAACACGGACAAAGCAAAGAGACGACGGGACGATGCGCTTACTTCCAACCGTGTTTTGTCCATGTTTTTTTTTTTTTCGTGCGCCACAAGTTTCCTCAATTAAATAGAAATGAAGAAAGAAAAACTGGAAAAGAGAAAAAAAAAAGAGAGCAGGAAAGAACGAGAAAACCGAAGAGAAACAAAGAAGGCTGCCCAGCTGCTCACTTCCTTCAGGCTTGGCACCACTAGTGCGAAGTTGCGTTAATTTTTAAAGATGGAAACTTTGATGTTTTGTACATTATTTTCCCCCCGTTTTTACGCTGCTTGCAATGCTGCAATTTGTTTTATAAATACATGCGTCTCACGCGCCCAACGCCCGATAAGGTTATGAGGCACGACGTTCCGGGTGAATTGCGCGGTAATTCTGTGCACCTTTCACCTCCAACTAAATCATAGTAAACGAGTGTCTTTCTCGCATTTTCGTCACCCGTAGAAATGCAGCCACCCTAGGCGGAATTCGAACCCACACCCTCCAACTTACCACAGCTCGACACATTAGACAAAGAGAGAGGCAGGGAGATTCAAAAGGTGCACTCGGTTTGCTACCCGGTCATGTGGTAGAGCGGGACCGGGTAGAAGTAGAAAGGAATAAAGTAAACTTGAACAACTTACAGGTGCGCACACGTAGCAGCATTCAGCGTGCATACCCAGGTAATAATAATAATTGTTGGGTTTTAACGTCCCAAAACCATCATATGATTATGCGGGACGCATTAGCGGAGGGCTCCGGAAATTTCAATCACCTGGCGTTCTTTAACGTGCACCTAAATCTAAGTACAGGGCCTCGAGCATGCATACCCAGACGCGCATCCTTGCGCAGATATCGTGATAGCCGCGCCCGGGGAAATCTACGAAGCATTCGCAATTCATTCCATTGAGCCCTCATTTGTAAGCGCGGCATCGTCGTACTAACCGACAAGGAAATTAAGTATCTCCGTACGTGATCATTGCATCGTCATGGACTAGATGGGACGCATGCGTGGATCCCCCCCCCCCCCCGCTCACCCCCCTTTTTTGTTATTTCCGTTTCCCAAGAAGCGTATATATTTGTCCACCTACGAAATAAACGCTCATGGTTGTTAGCCATCGCCAAGTCCTGTCAGTCGTTTCTTGTCCCGTGTGTCTTGCGCTGTTCCCTGTCATGAGGCATACCCAGGTCACCAACTGAGAAATGTTGTAGCAGTCAGGGAGCCCGTAAGCAGCGGTGGCGGGTCTGCGAAACAGCTACCGAAAATATACGTACATAACGGAATAAAAAAATTAGGCAGATCCCAAGTACCATGGGAATCGATGTTATGCGAAGCATCCGGAGGTAAGGTGACCGGGTTGTAATTTTTTTTATTGAGCGAAACGTTATGAAATCGCGCTAAAGATATGCACAAATGTTGCACGCATAGACATGCTGAACAGTCGCATATGTTTCATATAACCACTTGTTTACAGCTGTGTAACGATGCCAACAGAAACATGGGTATTGCCAACACCAGAAGCCGTAAGCTGATATGTAGAGCTTGTGCTTGCAAGGATGGTATCCCTGGGATAGTGCTACGTAAACCAACTACAGTGGATGGCGCTTAAGTATACAACTGACGTTAACCCGACATGACTCCATCGTCACAGGAGTACGTATGTCATGTTTATAAAATTAGATAGCCAGCAATGCAACCACAATATACATTTCATCGATATTACGCCTGCATAGGGTGTTCGTCCAAAGCAGTTTCGAGACCTGACGTGGCTCTGTGGTAGAATGCTTGATTGCCACGCAGAATGCTTGGGTTCGATTCCTGCTGGGACTCGGATTTCTATTCTATGTATTTTTCGCGTCAACGCCGCCGATGTCCCTTATTCTTAACGCTGTCGCCTTTAAATTACCAGTGTCAACGCCACCGATGTCAGTTTCTCTTTACGCTCTCGCATTGAAATTACCAATGCCTGTTCTCGCCGTTCCTGGGTAGATATAAATTGTCAAAGTCCTGTGGCGCATACCCGCATTCCGTGGCCCGTGGTATACGGGTATGAGCCACACGTGTCTGGAGAAATGAGTTTGACGACGTACGCGACGGGATTTTCATGTTATTCATGTCATGACCAGCCAGACATATTCGTCAATATCTCTTACACTTAAATACATATTTTGGCTCTACCCCAAGTTAAGGAGGCCATCACGAGAGCACTCAGACGTAGGCGCCTAGATAGATAGATAGATAGATAGATAGATAGATAGATAGATAGATAGATAGATAGATAGATAGATAGATAGATAGATAGATAGATAGATAGAAACGCAAAAGTGCTTACAGTACGCAAAGAAATGCTTCGCATTTAAAACATTACGCCGATGATGACTACGGAGTACACGGGTGACCATCGTTACGACAGCAATGCAAGAATGATTGCGGTGCTTATGCCCGAGGGGGCTATGTCGACATGAAGAACACACCGGAATACATGTACAAGGCGAAGGTCAGTTTTGAGCGCCGCCGTTTTACATTCGAGACTTTGCAGCGTTGAACGTAAAAGAAGGTAGGAGGTAGTACTGCGCACGGCGTCGTAAAAGGCGAGCTGCAAAGCCGGTAGTTTGGGTTGAATAGGGCACTTACACTGACCGGTGCCTGAACACGTACGCGGGCTGCGAGAGAGCTAGCTCGAACGCAAGCTTCGTAGAAGTCCTGTCTTGTTCATTTGTTGCAAAACACGACGGGATGAAAGAGATGGGAGGGGAGGGGGGGATGTTATCTGTCGATTGCAGAGTGACACTGAAACACACAAAGAGGAAGAGAGAGAGATAAAAGAAAGGTAGCGATGTTAACCATAGGAAACCCACAAAACACGATGAAAACACCCGCAGGAATTCTTCCTGTGTCTTGTCGCGTTGTGTCTGTTTCTTTTAACGTTTCAGCACCTCCCTGCAATCACTACATATGCCACAAACGACTAACCTCCAACGAGAGCGCTTCTGCAAGAGAAACGCTTAACAAAAAAAAGCCCCCCACCTCCCCGAAGGGAATCGTGAGGAAATGCGAATGCATTTCGCGCGCGCTTCACTCCATTTATATATGGTGGTTGTGGTTCGAAGAAGGAAAAGGCGCCTAATTTTTGCAGCCCGGTCGGGAGCACGGCGCAGCGCCTTTTTTTTTTTTTTGCTTTTTCTTGTTTTTTTTAATTTTTTTTATTTATTTTTTAAATTTTTTTTCATATATAGCTCCGCCGAGCTCCGCCGCAGACCGCTTTTAGTTAACGCGCACGCTGCGAATTTTTATTGTTCAACAACGCACAGGAGAAATCTCCCACCGGCACCACCTTGGAGGTCAAGATTCATTGCCATATATACGGGGTGGCCAGTGAACGGTTGTGCAGCGCGAGCAGTCGGTTTTTTCAACCAAGAAACTCGCTAGCAGACGCAGCCTGTGTCGGCGTCGCGAGGCGAGAGAGGGAGAGGGGGGGAGCGTAGGAGAGAGAGAGGGGGGGCGCGCATGCGCAGTGGGAGTGTGGACGGCGCGGGCAGGGATGCCTAGAGGAGAGAGGGGGGAGCGTAGCAGGGGGAGAGAGGAGGGGAGGCGCATGCGCAGTGAGGCTGTGGTTGCCGCGGGGAGGGATGCCTAGGGGGAGAGAGAGGAGGTTTTTTTTATTTTTATTTTTTTTTTTGAAAGGGTATGCGCAGTAAGGGTGGTCACGCCGTACACCACCACCACCGGATTAAGCTTCGCCATAAGATGCTTCACATCTAACACCTGCCGGCGCGCACACCTCCTCAACCTATCCTCCTCCTCCGCGGACAACGCCGCACAACGCCAACGCCGCACAACGCCAACGCCGGATGCCTGACATAGGCCGACTATGAAATGCATTCGCATTTAAAACTAGCCGACCTCGGTGGACCAAGTGGTTATGGCGCTCGGTTGCTGACACCAAGGTGGCTGGTTCGATGCCGGTAGCGGTGCTCGCATTTTGATGAAGGTGAAATGATACATGCCCGTATACTGCGCGATGCGATTGCACGTTAAAGGACATCAGATGGTCTAAATTTGATGGAGCCCTCCCCTGCGGGGTGCCTCATCATCGTATCGTAGGTTATGGCAGGTTAAACCCCAGATGTTATTATTGAAGAAAATCTAGCAGAGAAACGCAAATTTGTCGCGAGTGTCACTTCGAGAGAAACTTGCGGAACGCATTTATGAGAGACGTCGCATTAGGGTGACCTCGCAGGACGTGTCAGGCAATGACATTTGTTTTTGATAAAAATGAAACAGATGAAACGACGAAAGCCATTCAGAGTTAGAAGCCAGCAAAATGAAACACCTATAGTGTACACAATAGCTTAGGAACTTAGAGCTACACCGTAGGAAGATGAAGAACGGAAATGTCTGCTGCAAGGTTTTAATGTCGAAGCTAGGTTTTGAGCAGAAAACCGTCGCTGTCCGCGTCGTGTGCGATGCGTCGCTCGTGTTTTGAGCACCGGAGATTTGACTCGTGACGCACAGGTCGAACTTTGGGATGTCAAACCAAAGACGCGTTGTCAGCTTCGGGCTACGTGGCGTCCGAAAAAGAAAAACGAAAGAAACAGGATTCGTTCGTTTAAGCATACCGATTTCGTATCGCAGCACTTTACGAACGAATATTATCAAGCGAACCTTTTATACGTCCCGAATTTCGGAGTCGTACGTCATAAGCTCCGGCGCCGGCAGGCGTACAGAAAATGCGGTCATCCAAGGTGCGACGGCCAAATACGTATTTGCATGCAGAGTTTTACGATGACTGATGACCTGTCCTATCGTGGGCTTGTCGGCGATGAGCCGTCTCTGAGGTGGCGATCTCATCTTTTATCGAGCTCACTGGTCATTTTCCAGTTGGGACATTTCATGGTTGCCTGGACAGGAACGCGTCACCGTCGTTTTTGGATGTAGCAACTGAAGTGCTGCCCGGCTAAGCACGTGGTTGGTGGTCCACTTTCCGGCCTGACGAAAAGAGACAGTTAGGAACGGGAATTTTGTAAAGGTGTAGAAAGAAAGAAAGAAAGAAGGAAAGAAAGGAAGAAAGAAAGAAATAAAGACAAAAAGAGATAAAGAGAGAAAAAAAGGAAGCAAAGAGAGAAAGAAAGAAAAAGAGAAAGAAAGAAAGAAAGAGAGAAAGAAAGAAAGAAAGGAAGTAAGAAAGTCAAAAAGAAAGAAAGAGAGAAAAAAAGGAAGTAGAGAGAGAAAGAAAGAAAGAAAGAAAGAAAGAAGGAAAAAAGAAAGAAAGAAATAAAGAAATAAAGAAAGAAAGGAAGAAGGAAAAAAGAAAGAAAGAAAGAAAGACAAAAAGAGATAAAGAGAGAAAAAAAAGGAAGCAAAGAGAAAAAAGAAAGAAAAAGAGAAAGAAAGAAATGAAGAAAGAAAGAAGGAAAGAAAGAAAGACAGAAAGAAAGAAAGAAAGAAAGAAAGAAAGAAAGAAAGAAAGAAAGAAAGAAAGAAAGAAAGAAAGAAAGAAAGAAAGAAAGAAAGAAAGAAAGAAAGAAAGAAAGAAAGAAAGAAAGTCAAAAAGAAGGAATGAGAGAAAAAAAAGGAAGTAAAGAGAGAAAGAAAGAAACACACAAGGAAAGAACGAAAGGTAAAAAAGAAAAAAAAAAGAGAAAGAAAGAGATAACGGGAGAAAGAAAGGAAGAAAGATTAGTACGTCTGGTTCGCAGACGCAAAGCTTCGCTTACCCCCACTTCTCCGACAGGGAAAGGGCTCGGAATTTATTTCGTTTCGAAGAACGTTTGTGATGATCGGCTTCTTATTGAAAGCACGATCGCAAACACCCGCTATTGATTTTTCGTTACGAGAACACTGAAAGAGACGTTGTTTACACGCTTGAGCGGTCCTGCGCCGCGTTGTTGTTGTTGTTGTTTGCTGACATGCCGCGACACGTAGCGCCAGTTTCTCTGATTGCTTCTCGTAGTTTTGATACCGACACGCCTGGACATTTACGATGGCTTCCGTTTTTCTTTTTCATTTTCATGCATTTGTTCACGATCGGCCGGCAGCTGCTTTTCTGAAGCGAAAACGAAATCACAAGAAAGCTTTCAACTGCTCCAACCTTCGTCTTAAGCATTTGCAGGAAACAAGAAAGAAAGGCACCTCCAGTCGCACTGAAACCTAACACTTGAAATACAGATTTCTAAGTGCCTTTGGCAGAGGAAGCTGTTCTCGTCAGCAGAAAAAAAAATCAAGAGTATCTCCTAGTTTGTACAGTTGAGTTTTCATTGGAGTACACTGTCGTCCTTTATGAAAGGGAACACGCGAGCGCATGGCCCGCGCTCTGCGGCTGCTGCCTACCGCTCTGTCAACCGCCAGTGGAAGAAAGCAGGTCAGCTTTTGGCGTCGTCTGCTCGCAACAAGATAATAATAATAATAATAATATCTGGGGTTTAACGTCCCAAAACCACAATATGATTATTAGAGCCGCCGTCTTGGAGGGCTCCGGAAATTTGGACCATCTGGTGTTCTTTAACGTGCACTGACGTCGCACAGTATACACGGGCCTCTACCATTTCGCCTCCATCGCAATGCGACCGCCGCGGCCGGGATCGAACCCGCGACCTTCGGGTCAGCAGCCGAGCACCGTAACCACTACACCAAGGTGGCGGACCTCGCGAACAAGATAACGAGCCGTGGCGGTTGGACAAGCGCTGCTAGATTACGCTCCCGTTCCGGTATCGCAACGGGCGATGCTGCCAAAAGCGGGCGTGCTGTCTTTAGCTGTCCGTTGATGATGCTGAAGGCAACCGCCACAGAGCGCAGGACACGCGCTCGAGTGTTCCCTTTCACGAAGGAGGACAGCCTGTAGTTATAACGGATTTGAAGGCTAATCCCCGCCTTGCAATAAATTATCTCTATATGTCTCTCTAAAGCGAAAATGTTGGGCTGAGTGATGCTCATACTTTCGTTTCCAGGTACACGGTTCCTGACATATCGGTGTACTTTTGACTCGAACACGTGCATCGCAGCCGACGTTACCTTTAGCGGCCTGATTTGGAGCGACATGACGCGGTTATGACGAACAACTCGCAGCAGTCGTTACACTGAAAGCATTGATGTCGCGTTTCAGCCCGTGAGTATTTCACAGTCAGCGTCCGCCGCGGTGCATCAGTGTCTATACGGTGCGCAGTGCTGACCCGGAGGTCGCGGGTTTGATTCCCGCCGCGGCCATCGCAGTTCGGTGGAGGTGAAAAGCCTAGAGGCTCGTACTGTGCGATGTCAGTGCGCGTTAAAGAACACCAGATGGTCGAAATTTCCGGAGCCCCTCCACTATGGTGTCTCATAATCATATCGTGGTTTTGAATTGTTGAAACCCCAGATATTATTATTGTAGGCGTACGACGGGTCTGCACGACAGTGAACTTCAGTTTTCTGAATCCGCACAATCACTGCCGCTCATGCATGCAGTCACTGATGATGCGAAAACTATTGATTTCCTGCAATTATGGTGTCAAGAGAGCTTTTTTCTGGAAAGGAAGAAAACTTGCGTTTCTAGAGAAAGTGATACTGCTGGATAAATGAGCTGCGTGATCTGATGATAACCAGTTAAGTAAGGCTAGACTATGTGACGTCACGTTAGGTTAGGTTATGTTAGGTTAGGCTAGGTGTCTATTTCGGGAGCACAGAATATTACCGCGCCGTAATACCATCTTCTATACAATAACAACGAGAAAGGTTTCACAGCTGCATTAACTTTGCTGAATTTCTTTATCGAAATCTTTCTTTTGCATACTTACATCTACGTGTTCTATTGCGGAAATACCTGCGCACGTATATTGTGTTTGTCCTGTTGCATGCGCGAGCGACTTGTCGCCAAGGAGCTTCAGATGTTGTCATGTAGTGAAATAAAGCCCCCCCCCCCCCCCGCCCTCCTGTCCGAAACAAAGCACAAAAAAAACCCTCACCAGCTTTGCAGCAAGACTGTCTTTTTTCCCGGTCATTTATTTAGTCTTTAATCTTTTATTCCTCCATGTTCTCCAAGAGAGCAACGAAAAAAATTATATTGCTTTCGATAGATATCTCAAGGTTATTTGTTGAGCTAATTTCAAAGCGCCACGAAGAAAAGAAGTAATTTGAGAAACCCTTCGTTAGTTCGGAAACCATTGGACAGGTAAATGGCCTTTGCGTGTACAAAAACAATACTAATATCTGGGGTTTTACGTGCCAGAACCACGATATGATTATGAGAGACGCCGTAGAGGAGGGCTCTCAAAATTTTGACCATCTGTGGTTCACTGAAGTGCACTGGCATCGCACAGTTCACGAGCCTGTAGCATTTCGCCTAGATCAATATGCCACCGTCGCGGCCGGGATCGAACCCTCGACGTTCGTGTTAGCGGCCCGAGCACCTTGACCGCTACACCACCACGGCAGACGCTTTTTGGCTGTAGAATAAGCGTTATTTTAGAGACCAAGCCGTCCACTAAATCATCCAATCGAATGATGATGCATGTGTTGAGAACTCCTTTAGTCGCCTCTCGTGGTAAGCTTGGCAGATAGAGTATCACGCTGCTATGTTCATGGGCCACTGGTTCCATAACTTGCCACGGCGGAAGCACTTTAAAAGGGCGGGGGGCGAAATGCGATAACACACGCGTACTTGCATTTACGTGTAGATTAAATAAGCTTAGGTTATCAAAATTAATGTGGAATATCGCATCACGGCGTACCTCACAGTCGTGTCGTGTTCTATAAGGGCGCGAAACCTCATATATCATTAGAGCACGCCTGCAGTCGCGTACTGCGACGTCCCTGTTAATACGCTATTCATACCAGGAGTGGAGCCAATTCGATTATTCACCGCAGCCACGTTGTAAGCCCGGTATTAAAAGGGGTACGCTTCTCTACATAGATTAGGTGCAGCACTGGTTCTGACCGTAGTTACGAATATTAAACTTAGCAGCGTGTTCGAGTGTGCTTAGTTAGTGATTCATGACGTTAGGTGTACAGCTCTGACAGCATTAAGCTAGGAACATTCTGCCGCCATGAATATTCACTTGCGTCGAATTTATGGCGCACGACATTAAAGAATACGAGAACGCGAGTCTTACACCGCACCTGGCCTTGTGCATAGATCTTTTCGTTTTTATCCACTTGACCAAATATTGTATGAAGTGCTAGTTATATTTCTTAGGTCCATTTTTATGCTTATGTGAATAGTTGAATGCATATCCCTAGTTATATCCATTTGACTTGCATGAAGTGCTAGTTATATTCAGAGGACTAAACCAAAAGTTCTGGCCTTCGTGTGTAGCCGGCGCTTTACGCAGGAACTGGGTGAGAGTGCATATAGAAGAATAACTACAACAAAAAATAACAATGTTCTGGCGCAAGTAATGTTGATCGCATTGCACTTGTGCAGTACTTTCGTACTGCTATAAAATATGCAAGCATTTGCCGCGCGGACTTCGCGTAAACGACTTTAATTCAGTTCACGAGTCTCCGCTCCCTGTGCGGCGAGCACTGCCATTGTTTTTGTTTTTTTTCTAGCCATGAATTTTTGCTAAAGAAGGATTCGTTTTCAGGTCGTCCAGGCGATATATGCTAGCACCTAAACCACCTGAGGCATATTTCTTGTTTTTTCTCGTTGCGAATCTTGTTGAGAATGGCGCAACTCTGAAGCGCGCTCAGATTTCGCGCTACCATCAACTTAAATGAATGCGAGAAAAAAACATAATTATTATTCAGAGATGTGTGTGTTGAGGCGTAACAGCGCAAAAAAAAAATAATAAACAAATAAACGGGACAGCGAACTCACAGTACGGAGCGCAATGTTCATTAATCCATTCACCCAACTAACACCCTCCTTGAAATATACAGATACTCGAAAATTCGCACGCAGCGCGTGTCAAGAAATATTTGGCACGTTATCGCACGAAAAAAAAAATCTTCATTGTAAAGGTACATTGAAAAGCAGCATATGACAGATACTCGGTTATAAATACAAAATACACAAAAGAAGAAAGTTAATAATAATAATAATAATAATAATAATAATAATAATAATAATAATAATAATAATATCGGGGGGATTTACTTTCCAAAACCACGATATGATTATAGGGAGACGCTGTCATTGAGGGCTCCGGAAATTACGCCCATTTGGTGTTCTTTAACCGGGTTGATTGGCGGAAAATCGGAGAGGCCTTTG
This sequence comes from Rhipicephalus appendiculatus, assembly GCA_030522465.1. Classification (NCBI taxonomy): domain Eukaryota; kingdom Metazoa; phylum Arthropoda; class Arachnida; order Ixodida; family Ixodidae; genus Rhipicephalus; species Rhipicephalus appendiculatus. The sequence goes on from JALIZH010000134.1 coordinate 978,814, forward strand.
CGCTGCAGTGGGCGTAGTCAGGCTGATGATGATGATGATGAACGTGCGCTGACAACGCACGCTACGCGGGCCTCTAGCATTTAGCCTCCATCAAAATGCAACCACCGTGGCCGGGGCCGAACCCGCGACCTTCGGGTCAGCTGCCGAGCACCGTAACCGCTACACCACCACAGCGGACAAGAGAAAAAAAAAGAATTAAAGATAGCTTTTGAGAAAAGCTCGAGGGCAAACACGTCAAAGTCAATAATCAATGAAAAGAGAGAGAGAGAGAGAAAGAGAACTGCCCGGAAGTGTTCTACAAGTAGCTCATAGAATAAATCTGAAAAAAATTCGTACTCTCCTCCTCCTCCTCCTGCTCCGCTTCCCAATCAGCTCCAGCGTCACTGCCGCCATCTCGGCAACCACACATGCGAAAGCTTTAGCACAAATAGAAAAAAAAAAGAAAGTACCAAGAATTTGTCTCTAGATGCTGGGTATAACCCGCTTAGGGAGTGAGTGTCACGCTTCCGAGTGAAAAGAATTCTTTAGACCCTCAGAAGTTGAACGCTCTGCCATTATTTGCGCAGAATCAATGTGGGCGCGAGACAATCTCTCGCACGCGCCGACGGAGACAATCGCGTCAGTAACCTAAATGAAGTAAACAAAACCTCACCCCCCTTTGCATTTCCCTGAGGCGACTCGAAGGCGAAAACCATCTTCATTTTCCTCTAGCTCTACTGCATTTATCCACCCCTGCCATCGCTTATCGTATTCTTGCCTTTTTCTCTTTTCTTCTTGTTCTTCCTTTTTTGTAACATCTCTTTGCTATCACCTTTAATTCCCCATACTCCCTTTCGCCAGCACAGGGTAGCCAGCCAATCTGACAACTCCCTAACCTCCCTGTGCTTCCATCTTTCTCTTCCCCATCGGCCCCTCCCGAAAGCGTTCCGCTCCCAACGTCATAGCTCGGCGAACTCACTCATCAGTCGACTCATTCAGACTCAGATTCAGCCGTGAGTCTGAGTCTGAGTGAGCCCGGGTGAGTAATATTTTGATGAGCTTGACTGCAAGTGAGTCCAGCTGAAGAAAATTTTCGTGAGTGTGAATCCGAGTGAGTCCGGCTCAGGAAAATTTTGGTGAGTCTGAGCCCGAGTGAGCCCTAAGCGCAAAATTTATTTCACGATTGAGTCCGAAGGTCCATTCCGTTTCACCTGCACTTTGTGAACCGGTTCACGGAGGCGCTGCACTCCGGCATTCGTTTTAAGAGTTCAACATGGCGGCGGGGGGCACCGCAGTATTCGTTTCGAAAAAGTGCAGCTGTCGTGCGAGGCTACTTCACGAATTCCTTGCACCTGCTCGTGAGGAAGTGCCGCGTCCGCGCAGCACAAGAGGGCTGGAACCGCAGCAGACTACACAGCCGATGGCATTCGTGTCTGTTTTAGCGGCGTCTAACAAGAACTACAATGAACGTTTTCCGGTAGTTGCATATGCCAAGCAACATAAGAGGCGCCGTCTTTTACAAAACAGAGCCTCCACAACCCGCGAGACAGCCGACCGTAGAATAGGGCTCGCACGACATCTGCACTCTCGTATTCGTTTCGGCGTCTCGCTGCTGCTGCACTTGCTGAAACATCCCTTGCACGACGGCGGAACCCAGACGGCACCACCATGAACCAGTTCAGGAAGTGCAGGGTGAATCGAATGGACCTTGAGTGAGCTCCACCATTTTTGCCGACCTATGCCCAACGCTGTTTGCACTACCTCCAGGATCGGAAACATTGCAAGCTTTTAAATGCGAAGCATTTCTTAGCGAACTTCGGCGACTTTGAGCGTATCTATCTAGCTATCTATATATCTAGCCGCCTACGACTTTGTGCTCTCCTGGCCAGATCGTTAATGGGATTTATACCAAATTTGGTATGGCATAACATGACTGTATGACGAACATAAATGGTTGGTCATATCATAAAAATCATGAATAACTTGTCACGAAAAGTATGATTTACATGCCACGCTCATGGCGCGCTCACGGCCGTTCCATTACCTTGATATACACCAAATTTGGGATTGAGTGACGTGACTGTATGGCGAACATAAACGACAGGTGGTATTATGCAAATAATGGACGTGCATGTGATGAAAAACATGATTTACATGCCACGCTCATGGCGCGATCGCGGCCGTTTCGTTAGCTTGATATACACCAAACTTGGTATAGAGCGACGTGACTGTATGACGAACATAAGTGACAAGTGGTAATATGGAAATCATGGACTTGTCATGTGCGACGTGACTTGCATGCCACGCTCATGGCGCGCTCGCGGCTGTTTTGTTTTTGTATCTGGCGTTGTTCTGTGGTGTCTCAGGGATCAGCTCACCTTTTGAACAAGCGACGACATGATCACTCGATGTCGCCTTGTGTGACGTCATATTGACGCCATCGTAACGGCTCAACTATTGGCGACCATGTGCATTCACGATGACGTCATATGGTGACGTCGTTGAAGACGTCACTTTAGATTCGGTTCGCGTGACTTTCGGTGCGACGACTGCGCACGCACAGTCAATCGAGTATCGCGAGTCGTTTGACCGACTTTTACTTCCTCTTTCTTGCATCATTCGGGCCTTGTGGCGTCGTTATGACGTGATGGGGTGACGTCATCGTACGACGATGATATTTTGCGTCACTCGTGTTGAAGGTGACACCGGCTGTCAGTTTTCACGTTTGATGAGCCATCTAAAGCATTGGCCCTAATAAAGCACCTGGAAATTTTGCACGACCCAAAGGAGCGCTAAGAAAGGGGAGCTTTGAACAAGAGACGCACAGGACAAGCGATAAACAAGCGCCTGTCCTGTGACTTCCCGTTCTTTAGTGCTCCTTTGTTCCGCATCAACTATGAAACGACTTGCCCCGGCACATGTCCTACTAAAACAAGAATTTTGTTCTGAATGCTTGGTATAAATCACCTTAAAAAAAAGGCCGGGGGGAGGGGGGGGGGGGGGGCTTTCGCAAGTAAGAATTCTTTAGACCCTTAAAAAGTGAACGCTCACCCTCTCCTTACTTGCGCAGGCTCAATGCACGCACGAAACAATCTCCCACACGTGCCGACAGAGACAATCGCGTCAGTAAGGTAAATCAATAAAAGATAAACAAAACAAAAGCAACGCCGATGTACCCTGCAACGATCTGCACAGCGTTGCCCCACATGGGACGGCAAGCTACATCTCGCGGAGGCCGAGACCTTTCGGGTGACTCGAAGCGAGCGTCGAAATTGGATTTTGGATGCGACTTTCGTTGCCACGTGCGAAAATTCATTCCTAAACTGTGATCTGGGCGAACGAGGAATGCTGTTCGAGCTCGAGATTGGATTACTCTTTCACTCCCGTTGGCGCAACCTGTTCATTTCCCAGGAACACGTGACGCGCATGCCTGCTCCCTGTCTATCTATCTATCTATCTATCTATCTATCTATCTATCTATCTATCTATCTATCTATCTATCTATCTATCTATCTATCTATCTATCTATCTATCTATCTATCTATCTATCTATCTATCTATCTATCTATCTATCTATCTATCTATCTATCTATCTATCTATCTATCTATCTATCTATCTATCTATCTATCTATCTATCTATCTATCTATCTATCTATCTATCTATCTATCAAATCGCTTATTCCTTTCTCTCTCTCCGCAATAACTTT